>CM021105.1:642337930-642730887 GCA_007115665.2 Sequoiadendron giganteum | reverse complement strand
CCCTAATCCCTCAACCCCTATACCCTCATAATCCGTCAACCCTCAACCCTCAACCCTCAACCCTTAAACCCTAATCCCTCAACCCCTATACCCTCTTAATCCCTCAACCCTTAAACCCTAATCCCTCAACCCTTATACACTCTTAATCCCTCAGCCCTTAAACCCTAATCCCTCAACCCTTAAACCTTAATCCCTCAACCCCTATACCCTCTTAATCCCTCAACCCTTAAACCCTAATCCCTCAACCCCTATACCCTCTTAATCCCTCTTAATCCCTCAACCCTTAAACCCTAATCCCTCAACCCCTATACCCTCTTAATCCCTCAACCCTTAACCCCTAATCCCTCAACCCTATGCCCTCTTAATCCCTCAACCTTCAACCCTTAAACCCTAATCCCTCAACCCCTATGCCCTCTGAATCCCTCAGCCTCAGCCTTTAAAGCCCTGTCCCTCCAGCTCCTACTCTTGCTCCTACTCTATAACCTATTAATCCCTCATCCCTAAACCCTAAACCCCTTAAACCTAGCCCATAAACCACTCTACCTCTCATTGTCCTATACCCCTCTGCCTCAGCCCTAATCCCCAACCCTTAAACCCACTTAGTAAACTCTCTGCCCTAATCCCTCCCAACCCTGCCAGCCCTTAAACCCTCAGCTCTTAAGCCACTTACCTCTTTACCCCTAAAACCTCGACCCTCGGCCTAACCCATAAACCTAATTTGTTAAACCCTTTACCCTCTACCATCAACCCAATACTCTCTACCCTAAACCCTAATCCCTCAACCCTTAATCTCTCAACCCCTATAACCTCTACCCTATATATTGGACCCTCAACCCTAATCCCTTGACCCTATACCTTAAACCCTTAATCTTCAACCCTCAACCCTTAAAACCTCTACCCTTTACCCTATACATTAAACACTCAACCCTCAATTCTCAACCCTCAACCTTTAAGCCCTCAACCCTCAATCCTTAAACCCTAAAACCTCTACCCCTTACATTGGACCCTGAACCTAATCCTTCAACCATATACCCTCAAAACTATACCCTAAACCCTTTACCCTCAACCAAGTAAACCCTTAACCCTAAACCCTTAACCCCAAACCCTTCAACCCTAAATGCTTAAACCTTAAACCTTCTACCCTATACCCTCAACCAAATACCCTCTACCATCAAACCTATTCCATCAACCCTCAAACCTTAAACCCTAATACCCTAGAAACCATCAACCCTATAGGTCCTCCATCCTAATCCCTCAACCCTATACCCTCAACCCATATCACTTTCTCTCTATCTATACATCTCACCTCTCCCTCCTTCCCTTCCTCCCACCCTCTCTAATTGTCTCTATCTACCGTCTCCCTCTTTCTGCGTACCTCTCATTCAATCAATCCCTACCACCCTCTCTCACTTCCTCTCTCTCACACTCCCTCTCACTACCTATCTCTCAAGTCTCTCCCTCTCAGCCCCCTCACACTCTCAAGTCTCTCCCTCTCACACTCTCAAGTCTTTCCCTTTCGCACCCTACCTACATAACCCTCTCTTTCTCTTTGTCTCTCTCTCTCTCTCTCTCCCTCAATTCTCTCTCTCCCTCTCCATCAATTCTCTCTCTCTGACCCCCCGTCTCTCTCTCCCTCTCTCTATCCCTCCCACCCTATTTAGCTAAGTCCTCCTCAATCCAACCCCTTCTCTCCCACTCCCTCTCTCTTAAACTCTCACTTCGACCCCCTCTCCATCTCTCTAAACTCTCTCTAAATTCTCCCTTCGTCTAAAGACATACATAAATGCATACATACAAGCATAATACATTTGTACATATAATCTTACATCCATACAAGCATACATACATACATGTACATAAAAATATATCAGCATACATTAATATATTAGCATTAAACATAAAGTAAGACATAACGCGAGCGCTTTATAACGTGCTCGCGCTATGTGCTAGTAGATATGTTCCCCGCAGAAGCAAAAACCATGTGAAAAGCAAGATATAACCCGAGCGCATTATAACGCTCTCTTGTTATATCTTGCTTTGGGAATTACCAAACTTTAAGCTTGGTATTGCCTTGGAATTCCAACCCAGAGGCTTGGAGGGCATTCCCAACAACCAGAGACGTGTTTTTAAAAAATCCACCATATTTCTCATAATCGAGTTCGTGCTCACTGTCAGGATTGCATGTGGTTCAATATCGAAAAAATCGAGCACATGGGTAATGTTGGGTTATCTCTTAGCTATCCAACGATGTAATTTTTTTCACTTTCTGAAAATGTTAAGTCTTTCATCCATAATTTATTTTATTTGTATGTCTTTTTTTTGCCACAAAGCAGTGTTTGGTATTTTTTTCGTTATAAATTAACCATTCATCAATTTTTCAAATAAATTACATTTTTAGAAACTAGACTCCATTCTACAAAATTAAAAAATTAAAATAAGAAACAAATCAATTAGTTTCCAAAATTTGTAGGGGTAGCACGGCCAAAATTCTATTTTCAGGATATGTCCACTTCGCAAATTAGTAAAAAATTAAATATTCTTTAAAAAATTATCAGAAAAATCGTGCATCAACTACATACTGTTAGCTAACTTCTGACCATTGTGATTTTAAAAATACTAAAAAAAAGTTCATCGTACGAGGGTCGTACAAGAGTTGCTATGTTATATTTTTTTGACAAAAACAACACCAATTTGTGTACGTCCCTCGTTTGAACCCCTTAATCTCAATTATTTTCAAAATAAATTATTAGTTTAGAAAATAGACTTAGAGCACTTGAATCCTTCTTTTTGTTCCATCTCAAAATTTTGAGTCTAAGTATCCTCAATTTCACATCCAAGGTCAGTATTTCCTAATTTCAGAAAAAAGTTGTCCACTTAAGTCCCCTTTTTGGGAACCATCTTGGTGCACTTACCCCCATATAAGAAAGGATATTACACATAGTAAACTGTAAAGGAGGTTAGATGACATAGGTAGACCAACTAACTTGTAGATATGTGCAGTATCACTGTTTGTTCAAGATTTTCCATTTGATAGCCCCATTAACTGATCCTCCTCTTGTTTATGGAGAGTTACACATGGGCTTTGATTCATGCATGCATATCTTTGAAATGAGAAGGCTAGATTGATACACAACCCTACCAGTGAATGAACTATAGAAATAGTTATGAAAGTAAGTCGGTCAATATTACCGATGTCCACAGTTGCCTTTTCAAGTGTAATCCCTTTTGATTTGTGTATTGATAAGGCCCATGCCATTTTTATGGTAATTTGATGATGGAGACCACAACTCATAGGGGAAATAGGCACATTTTTTGGGTTATTGAGATCCCAAGCAAGGCCTATGTAATTTTTGAATTTAACTACAACAAACAAGGGAACTGAAGGCGGATGTTCACCATCCTTGTAGAAGATAGCTTGGACTTGTCCAAGTGCACCATTGACAAGGCTCATTTCCACCCGTAAATTTGACCATAGCATTACCTTTTGATGAACACATAAAAGGACCTTAGATTGTAGTAATTATTTGTTTGGATTGGAGCATGGAGACCCCTTTAGTTTCTCTATAGTTGAAAAAGCAATTGGTGTTGCCAAAGATAACAACATTTGCAAGTTATGTTGTGAGACCATTTCATTAGTTGCGAAAAGATATATTGAGGAAAAGAACTTAGCTTGATCTGTAGAGGGTAAAGATGTGGTAGACCATGACATAAGAACCTGTCAATCTTCAACTGTAGGTATTGCATTTTGTAAATTGGAGAGGAGGGTACAAAAGGTAATTTATGCTATTTCCTCTCCGATTTGACTAAATATTTTTCTTAGTGTTACTATTGTTGTGAAGCTTCACCATAAAGCACCCCCATATGAGGTAGAGGCATACATAGGAATTCCTTTGACTGGTGGTAGTTGGCCAAGGCCACCGAAGAGAATGATTGAGTGTCCTCCAAATGGGAATTGGTTGTGGTTGGGGAATTCATCTCGTAGCCTCCTATCAATTCTTTGAAGTAACTTGGGATCAATGAAGCTCATTTCATCTATTATTATGTAGTGAATGAAGTACATTTTTTCCTGGAAGCTCGCTAGTGTTTGGCCTTGTAGGGGGGCAATATCTTTGATAGGTAGTCATAGGGATAAGTGGATTCTTAGATGCTTAGATGTTAAATTTTACTACACATGTAGGTGCTAGAATTAGTAATGGTGATGGGAAATTTTGGGATGAATTGTTGAGGGTAGATTGGATGGCTTTTATTAGGTGTGATAATTTACCAGTTCCAGTAGTTCCCTAAACAATCATTTTTAAAGGAGTTTGTAAAGTACCTGCATTTAGATTAGAGAAAACTATATCAAATTCTTTCTTTTGTTGGACAGAGAGCTCAAGCTGGGTAGGGCTAGTGGGAAGATGGGGGAGTAGAAATTTTGGGCGGTTGGATTCTATGTAGCTAGTAGAATAGAATTGTTGTTGGGGATTTAGTTGGGAGGAACCCCAATCATGGTGCAAGTCAATTTCATGTTGACCAAGCATATCTAGTTCATCAAATTGAAAAGGAACGCTTGGGTATAGGCTTGATAGTACTTTTCATTCAGATGGGTTGTTCTCGTGCACTATTTCTTCTTCACTAGAAGAGGAGCTAGAATCTGTAGCTTCGAAAGGCTTTGATGGTGTGTGAAGCACATGCCAAGGATGGTAACTACCTGAAAAAATCTCCCATTGTTGTATAATATGACTGGTGGTCAATGCAAACTGATTGTGAATGCTATGGAATGGTTTGCATAGTAGTAGTTCACTCCAAAAAAATACTTTGAACTAGATGTCATCTCTTGCAGGGATGGAGGTGAAGTGTGTGATGACACAAACAATGGATTTAATGGGTTGCTCTTTCCATTGGCTTTTCTTTCAGGATTCCTTTTAGGTACACTTTTGGGTGACCTCAAGAAGTGACATAGCATCTAAATAAATTGGACGAATCATGTAAGCATCAGTGTTACTTGGGGAGGTGGTGATTGATTCAGATGAGATCCATACTCATTGAATTTTTTTTTGGTTCACATTTAAGGAGGCAAAAGTCATGCTAGATAGGGAGAGTGGAAGTTTAAAGAAAGAGATGGAAAGTTTCTTGGGCTCCAATCTCATGGTCGACTAGAGTGTCAGCAAGCATTTTTTTAAAAGTTGTTGGGGCAGGCTTGTTAGATTCTATATTTGTTGAAATATGAGAAAGCATTGTGTGGTATGTTTTTGACTTGTTCTTTGCTTTTATTGAATATTTTTCAATATACTTGAGGATTGCATGGATATAGACAAAAGGCTGGCAAATGATATTAGCTCTCCAAATAGATAGGATAAAAGGGTTTTGTATATTTAATCGATTGTCATTTCGAGCAGCAGTGAATTTAGGTAGGCCAAACTCATCATTGACAAGGGTAGAAATTTATTGCATGTCCCTAGAGGAGTTATAACAACACTATAGGGATTGGCCCTTCATCCTAAGGCAAGTTTTTAAGGTACACTTTTTATGGCATTGAACATAATTGACAAGTTCAGTATAGTCAATGATAGGGTCAGATTGCAATATCATTGTGTTGTCCATTAAACAAGGGTCATCACCAAGAGATTGATGAATTGCTTGGTTCCTTGATAATAGCGATCGAGGGTTCCATGCATAGATATGCTTGTCAATATAGCTAAGGGAATTTCGGACAGCTTGAAGATTATTCCATTGTAGTTTCTCAATATCACGTGTTGCTTGTAGCCAGAGGAAACCATGGATATGTGTGGAGCATCTATGTTGCCATTCATACTTGGTGGTTTGTTTTGGTTAGAAGGTATTCAAACTGTAGAAAATGTAAATGGATGAGGGTAGTTACAATATATCTGTACCAGTAGTCAGTTGTGCCGAGTAGCTTTTCTAAAACCTCTACACGAAATGCAGTAAATTTGTTCAATGCATATAGTGGGCAGTACGGTGTGGATTTTGAAAAATGTTTTGTATCCTCCATTTATAAGAGGCTTGCAAATTTGAAGGCACAAATAATGGCATAATACTATTTAGGTTTGGCCATTTTGTATCTATTGTACTAAGTGTAAAGAAAAGTGATGGGAAACTAGCTTGGATAACCATATAAGAGAGTTCCCCACTGCAACGATTCCAAAAAGGTCATGTTCCATGAATTGATGATCCAAAGGACATGAGTTGTTCAACAATTTTGTCATCTAGTAAGTCCTTTAAACGTTGATGAAGATTATTTATTGTTGCAGGTAGGCATTTATCAATGATCTTATGGATAAACACTGATGATGTGTCCTAGCTACGATGCCACAATAGAATATTTAGAATGAAGTACCTAAAGTGAGGGTGTTGGCAAAACTTATTTTCTAGGTACCTAAGCATGTGGAGAGCATATTCATGTAACTTAACTTCTTGCATGTGTTGTTTCTTGAAAGCGGTGATGCCTTTTGGAAACAAAGTTGGGAAAGTCATAACAAATAATCCTTCAGTGGTGTACTCATTGACGAGAGATGGTGAAAGGGGTGACCAGTCCATAGACAAGGTTGGCTGGCCTTGACCTAATTGCAATATAGAATGTAGTTCTTTGACTTCTCTATGTGCTAGGGGAAGGTTAGCTACAAAGGAAGTAGAGGGATTAATTCCTTCTTCAGTAGGGTCAACGGTTGTAGCATCTATATGTGTAGAGCTTGTAGGTTTGGTGCTAGTAATTGTGGTTGTTGTAGATAGGAGGTCGGAAATGTTAGTGGGAGCACATGGTATACATGCTAATGCAACCACATCTAATTGTACATTTTTGTAGTATGGTTCATGCGAAGTTTTATAATGCAGTGCCTTATAGACACGACCTATGCTCACATAGAAGCTATAGTCTTGTTGGCCATTTTTTTTTCTATCAACCAATAAGATGTCTATTTCATCTATGTCTAGGCAAGTGGGTAGAAATCATAGAGATATCTTGAGGAAATCTAATAGTGTGCACATTATATTTTAGCTACCCTCCCTTTCCATAGGTAACTTGAATGATTGGGTTGACCCAAGCTATTAGCATCTCTTCGACTTGAGTTAATCTTTGTAAACATGGAGGTTGCTCACCAGGGTCCATTTTATTCAATTTGGGTAACCAATTGACTTTTTTCATCTGTACATTTGTAACAAGTAGATATTCCAAATAATACTTTTTTCTTAATACTTGGATATTGTTCCATGCAAACTACACAAGTTGACATGGTTGCAAGTCTATCAAGCATAGAATGGAAGGAATTTCTTGCAGGAAGGAAGGTTTGAGTAAAGTTTGGAGTTGGATGGAGATGGGAGGGTGTGGTGGAGCATGGGAGTGTGGAAGTGGCAGTGCCATCAACCATGCTTTTTTCCCTTTCTCATCTTATTATATTGATGAGGTCTTTCTTTGCATGGTAGTGGATGTATTATTGTTGGTTACGACGTGCTCTTTTTTGTTGCAATCTTGAGTTTTACAATTCCATTCAATATTTTTTGTAAGTTTACATAAAAGGCTCAAAATTAGAAGTAACTTTTGTAATAGGTAAGACTAAAATATTGAAGGCTAACTACATCGAGATGTATGCAATAATATCAACTAAAAGAAAACCATTGGTAGTCTTAGGAAACCAAGTACTTCCATAAAACTTGCAACATTATTGGGAATGAAAAGATAAAAGCTTGGAGATGTAACATCTCTGAAAGGGAGAAGCAATATAATTTAAACTAAATTGAAAACCAAGCACTTCGAGCAACAGGCTTAAACATCGATTGGAAGGAAACCATTTTGGATCTTAGGAAACAACAAGATCTGGGAACAAATATATGTTTGTTTGTGTTTTTATTTGGTATTATATGTTTCAAACTTGAAAGGGATAAAAAATTGAACATATTCAAAGAAATTGGAAGTACGCTAACCACTAAATATTGATGGCAATAGAGTAAATTAAATGCTTAAGACATGTATGTAATCTGTTGGTTCGTAATTCAAGAATGGAAAAGCTTATAAAATAGTTGTACATGAAAATTAAGCATGAAACATGTATAAATGGAAAGATGTATATATGTTTTTCAAATTCAACAATGTAAAAATGTATAAATTTTTTTAGTAACTATTTGTTGTGCATACAAAAATTGGACAATTGCACATGACACAACAAGCGTACTTAAAAAGAGTGCAATAGAAAAGCTAAGCTCGCTTAATAGCTGTAATAAAAATTCTTTGTGATTCATAGCCATCGAAAGCATTTGATTGGATGAAAAATGCTAGTAGGAACACGTTGTTGACAACTGTGTGTAAAATTTGGCTAGCACCATTAGGTTCTGCTAGTAGGAGTTGAAGATCTTCTGCACAAACTCCAAAAAACGTTGTTGTTGGTTCTTCAAAAGTAGTGACATTGAGAAGATGGCATGTCTCATCTTGCAAGTCCATCTTGAGCATGTAGCTAAAATCACATGTAGCAATCTCCACATAACACTTGGGGCACTTAAAAGGTAATCTAGAGAACCTTTTTCTTACACTTTTTCTTTCCACCATGTGAAGGCAAGATAGGAAGTAGAAGTTATCTACGTGGAGCATTTGTGATACATGCCTTAACACATAGATTATGTTTGTCAAGAGATCTTGGATTCGCAATACTTGAAATATGAATTAGATTTTCAAAATTTTGGGTTGATATATGGATCTTTGAGGGGGAAAGGCAACGAAGGGAAATCCCTATAGTGGCATACCATTTTTGCAATGTCGAGGCTTCAACCAAGTTGGGATTGACTACAATGCTTGTAGGAAATATGGTATTAATAGATTTTCCAAATAATGAGGTTATCCAACCACTTTTGATCATAATAATTGGTGGGTTGGGTTGTAGGGGAAGGTCAACTAGTTTCTTCCAAACGATTTGGAAATGGCTACCCCAAAGTTTGATATCAATGGTACAGCCTAACATGTCTAGGATTATGGTTGTACACTTGATTCTTTTAGTGCCATCCCTTTTGTGAATGGTTGATGCAGGAGAGATAGATAGAAGAACACCAATGGCATCTACAAGGGATTTAATAGGTAATGAAATTAATGATTCAATAATTTTGATATGGTGGTTGTGTGTGGGTATTATGGAATCTATGCAGGTCTAGATGGACTGATGGTTGAGGAGTTGTGGAGGAATATTTCATATGGGTTGATGCCCTTATTTTATTTTGTGTTCCTTACTCTAATGCAGCCATTTGAGATGACATAAGTGCTATTAGACTTGATCACATGGTAGAACCTATCTACAAGTTCATTAAAGAAGGTTACATGTATCTTGGACCCTTCTCTATCTATGAAATCAAACCTAAAGGCTTTCCCATCATTATTTTCATTTTGGTACTCATGAATTGGGATTTTACTCAAGGCATGAACCTCTATGGACCAAAGTTTATGGTTTGGGGTTAAGGTTGCAATGGGATGTGGTTCGGGTGGGGTGAGAGTGTGCTTATAACTTGACAATGTAGGTGCATCGAGTGAGGCACTAGGAGTTTGACTGGTGGCCAATGGCCCCTAAGAGATTCTAGAGGGCATACAAGTTGTAGCTTGATTAATAGTAATTGGAGCTCCAATCATTGAGGTATTATTTGTAATTAATTCAAATCTATGAATTATGATAGCCCTACAATTAAAAGGACAAGTTGAAAGTGAATGCAATGTACATGCATAAACAACAGGAACTAAAATAAATAAGGTAATTGTGAGCGTACGTGAATTTGTGATTTTTTTTGCAAATGTATTCTTTGAGGTGGACAATAGAGACATTGACTAAAACCTCCTCCATGAAAATCTCATTGAACTGTATGGGTAGAATGCAGGATGTGTGTTTGTCCCATCCGATAGTTGAATATGATACTTGGGAAGCGTAGTTTGTGGTTGTTGAATGGGGTTGATAGATGAAACATGTAGAAAGGGCTCAACATTAGGCATGCCTAAAAGGATGTCGGTAATGGCATTGTAGTTAATGTAGACATGACAATAGTGGAAGACAGTCAAAGTGGTTGGCCTATAAGCAAAGTGAGAGTAGGGAATTTAAGCATCCAAGAAACATTACAGTAGTAATTAAAAGAAATGAAAATTGCTCAGCACAACCTTTCGTATGAATGAAATTGAAATATCTTATTCAGGTATGATAGTTTTTGGATTACTTTGGGCTTAAGGAAGTACAAGGTGGATTTTTTGGGTTGTATTTTGTTTATAGGTTATGTGATCTATAACACCTACAAATTGTAAGTAAGTTGTGGTTTACTATGTGTAGAAGGGATAGGCAATGCCTAAAAATAACATGAAGGAGAATGCAAGAAACCATTGTATGCCATAAGTTGGGATTTCAAGGGTTTGTGGTAGTCTTTTGTTTTGTATTACGGTAGCATAAATAACATTCATTTTTTTGAACTATTTGTATTTATAGGAAAATAAAGAAAACTAAGATTTACTTGCACATTTGAAGGCCATAAAAGTATGGACTAACTCCAACATCATAGCAGTAAATTAAAAGGAGATGCAATTATAATTTAGAAGGGAGCAACTAATTGTGTAGGATAAAGGTATAGACCCTACTATTCACAGTAAATAATGATCATTGTATTTTGAAGGAAACAAACATATCAAGCAGTATAGGGAAGAGGGCACATATTATGTACATGGAAATGTATTTGCTAGCTATATAACATAGTAATATAGGAATTTCGATTGGCCTAAGATCAAAAAATACGAAATTGTACAACATCATAGAATGAACTTAGAAGGATATGAAATTATAATTTAAAAGAGAGAAAGTAATTTGAACATACCACTTGTAAGATATTATGTAGATTAAGAGTAGGGATCCTGGTAGTCACAATAGATAATGAACATAGTATTTTGAAGGAAACTTACATATTGAGCAGTATAGGGGAAAAGTGCACATATTGTGCAAAAAGGGAACATATTTTTTACATGGATATGTATTTTTTAGCTACATAGCATCAAAGTATATGTATTTTGATTGGACTAATTTATCAAAAAAATACGGATGTGTACAAAGGTTACATAGCAGCAAGTTAAAGTAAATGATCACATATTGTGGAGGTACGGCTCATATGCATGTACCAAAGTGGTTGTTCCATCTTGTTGGTATTGGCGGTCATAAAATATTTCCCTTAGGAAAGTGAAAAGGCCCTCCAATTTTTTTTAGCTCTTTTGAAATGAGGCAAGTGTTTCCAACAGTTGTTCAATGTCCTCATCTTGAACTGAGGGTGGTTTTTGGAAAACGTCCTTTAATTTGTTGGAAATATGTGCCTCAATCTCGTTGGCTTGTACCGCTTTGGTCTGAGGGACTTCATGTGTTCAACCTTTTCCTTGTTGTCGTGACTCTGTCTGGTCAACGGGACACTTGGTGGTGTTTAGGCGATGGCCCGATGGGTTTGGCTTGGCGACATTTCTTATCGGCTAGCGATCACTATCGACGGGATTCTTTGTGTTGTTCCACTAATGGGACGATGTGATGAGGCGATCTCATATCGGCGGGTGACATTTCATGTCCCACCGATATGCCGATATGCGTTGAGCGATTGAAGTTGGATCAAGCAGTGAAGAACCTGATTGATGACTATGGAGGCTTTGTCCGTAGCTTTTCATGCCATCCTGATGCAAGTACCACTGAGAATGTTTTGGTTGAGCGGAATTGCTTGTGTGTTCGATGCATGGCGGTGAGTTAAGCAGTGTGCGCAGTGGAAGGATGGTGGGTATCGAGCATTTATGCTATGTTGGCAGGCCGTGGACACTTGTCAGCATCTTGGGAGTTACTTGGGGAATATAGCGGATGTCGCTTGAGATTCCCCGAGGGAGCTCTGGCGGCTTACACGTGGCTCGGTGGGACCTTAGTGTGCTCTAAGCGGAGAGAGGAAGCGGTGGACACATGGCAACTTCAGAAGCCAGTTTCGAGTGGGCTCAAGGGAATCTTGGAGATTTCCTCCTGGGTGCCCTGAAACTTCCTTGAGTGGTGGTCACATGGCTTGTGGGACCTGATAAAGCCGGCAGTCAGTGTTTTAATGATAGCAGTTGATTGCCACCCCAGAATGGTTAGCGATGGAGCTCAGGGCAACTGATTTGCAAGTGGTGAACGAATGGCAGTGCGACATGTGGCAAAATCTAATTGGTTGAT
Source organism: Sequoiadendron giganteum (assembly GCA_007115665.2). Classification (NCBI taxonomy): domain Eukaryota; kingdom Viridiplantae; phylum Streptophyta; class Pinopsida; order Cupressales; family Cupressaceae; genus Sequoiadendron; species Sequoiadendron giganteum. Next base: position 642,718,717 of record CM021105.1, on the reverse strand, counting down.
TTTGCATCATTTTTGCAAATCAACTGCTAGTGATCGAAAGCTTGTGCGTGCATCTTGAGGTTTTGATTTGAGTGCAAATTGATTGTAGGGTGGCTTGATGTCAGTTGCTAGTGTGGTGCATGCAACTCGAGATGGTGAAGCTTGTCAGTGGGGTATTATGAGACCCTGATGGCCGTTTGGTGGGTAATTGATTTTGACCAGAAGCTGAGAGGTCGGCCTGAGGCCAATGGAATGCTGATTGATGCTAAGCCAGAAGGTGAGGCCGAATGTTGATCGATAGTAAGCCAAAGCTAAGAAGATGAAGGTGAAAGCAGAGAAAGCTGATAGAGATCAGATCGAAAGATCGAATGATCAATAGATCCATGACCAGTGGGCTTGGTCAGAGATCGAAGAGTGTGTGTTCGAGTGGTATGCGTAGAGAATTATAACCATGAACACTGAGACACTCAGAACCTGGGTAGATGTGAAACTAAGGTGGCCTCTAGGATGTGCCGGCTGAAAGGTTGGCTGTGCAAATGGGCTGAAGAGCTGAAGGGAACCTTCACTATATGTCTTGTGAAGACATTGTAACAGTGCAAGGTTGTAGATCTATGTTGTTACATGTATTTCTCTAGATGAACAAGATGTAACTCCTGTAATGGCTATGACCCTGATATTATATTGTAACCGTTTAGTTGCTGAATAATACAATGGCTCTATCTTTTGGAGTGGGGTTTTTTACCTGAAAGGGTTTTCCCCATGTAAATCTGTGTGTTCATTTGTTTGTTTGTTCATGTTGTTGAATCTGGTTTAAGTTTGCATGTGCTTTTCTGAGAAGGATCAATGGGGGAGAACTACTTTGCCTATTTCTTCTTTTCGGCGTAGTTGTTAGTGCTTTTGGAGTGATTTAGAAATGAAAGTCACTGAGGCACTACTAGTTTTAGACTTTAAATCTGAAACGTTCTCTTACAATAACCCCAACAAGTGGTATCGGAGTTGGTTAAGAGAGGTCAAGGTTTGTTCATGATACCAACAAGTGGTATCAGAGCCTTCTTCTGGATGCTAGTTCTGGGCATTTCTCCTATGAGGATTTCTGAGCCTGGCAAGCTTGAGGAAATCTGGAGGAATCGACTGATGCTTGATCTTTCTGATGAGTAAGAGTTCCTGCTCTTTTGATTCAAAACACAACATGAAAGACATAGGAGGTTTTGGAGTTGATCATATTGTGGTGATGTGGTATGAGGCTCCTGTTTGGCAACAAATGATCTTGATGCAAGGGGTGTGATTTTATGCTTATGGTTGTGTTGCAGCAGAGCATGGTTCATACTAGGTGTTTGTGTGAGAGGTTCCCTGATAGTATGGAGTTTCTCGGGTTGTTGTTCTACCATGGAGTAATGTGCTTGTGTGGGGTGTTCTGACTTAGCACTAAAGGCATTTTCTCTATTGCCCTGATTGCATGAACGCTATGAAGTTGATCTTGGTGATCTAAAACTTCTGAATAGCATGGCTCTCTCGCATGCGTGTGCATGGTTTTGGTTTTTGGAATTGGTCTGGAGTAGGCTTGGAGTTCCTGTTTACTTGTACCTTGTACTCACATGTTTCAGATTCATGTTTTTGGTTCTGAATAGTTTTCTGTAGATTTCCTAAAAAGTCTATGATGCATATTCATGTGCATTCACTATTTTGGTTAATCATGATGGTTGTGTGTAGACTCATGAGTCATCCAGATGTGTAGTGGATATGGATGTGCATGTGTGTTTTGGAAACACGGCGGTTTTGTAGGTTTTGCACGGTCAAGTAAAACTTGTGGTTTGTGGAGCTACTATTAAACTATTTTCTAGACCCTAGCTTTTGGAGTATGATTAGATGAGATAGTTGCAGTTCGACATGTTTGAGGAGGTGCGATGTCTTCTCTGCATAGGAGTGTTGGTATGTGTTTTTCATTCAGAATTCTTGTGGTGCTTGCTTGCTGGTTACTTAGACTATGGTGATTGGGTTGTGGACGTGATTGGTGAATAAGATCTGAGCTTGGTCTAGTGTTTGAGTCATGTTGTCTACATGGGTTTTCTCTTTGAGATCTCAGTTGTGTAGTTTCCAGTGCGATGATAGGTTTCCAAGGTTTTTCACTACTTGCATCTACGAGTTGTGCAATGTTGTGGGTTGTCTTTACCTACATGTTTATTGTGAGTCAATTCAGAAGTGGACTGTCAATATCCAAGAGGTTCCTTTAGTGGTGGTGCAAATCTGTTAGCTGGCCTTGTCTTTGGACACTTTTGCATTGGTGTAGTTGTTTTGAGATGCGAGGAGGAATGGCGTTTGGGTGCCTAGATAGTCGGTTTTAGGGACCTATAGCATGTGTATCATGATGTCATGGAAATCTTGATACACTGGTTAGTGTAAGCTTTTGATAGTGATAATGCGGTCTGCATGGTTCGAAGACCTAGGTACTGCTCAGTATTGTTGTGAGATGGACATGTTGTCGTTTGTACCTGGACATTTTCAGATCAGCAGATGGTTGGTCATGGTGCTTGGAAAGCTCGGTGCCACATTCAGTGGGAGCTTTAGCAGTGACTATTTATTCATCACTTGGTGGTGAATGATGTTCTTTGGTGTTGCAAATGTTTATGGTAGAGCTCTTAGACCCTGTAGTTGCAGAAGAGCTCTTTCACATTTGCATGGGCACTATTTGAGGATGTGCAGCATCCTGAAGCCATGGAGGACTCTTCCGTGTCTTTGGTTGAGGTGCTGGTGGTGCTTGATAGGTGATGCTAGTTTAGAGTTTCTTTGCTTTATGTCATGGTATACTCTTGTTTGCGCATTAGAGTTTTGGCATGATGCATTGCTCTTGAGACCTTGGTATGTTCGCCTGGAGCATGGGATCTCCTAAGGGGGATGGTAATATCATGATGTCATGATAAGTTCTTGATTCCTAGGTTTGGAGCTTTGACAGTGGTTTGGTGTTTCTTTGTGTTTTGAGTGCATTGGTCATGTGCTTGAGAACTTCATGTTCACTACAGTAATGCAGATTGGAGTTTAGCATGAGATGATTAGTTGCTAGTGCTCATGGATATAAGGAGAAACAGGTGAGGTTGTTGTTACTATTTACAGTTGAAATTCTGAGAAGCCTACACCTTGGTTGAACACGAGTTCAATAGAGACCGATAAGAATATTGTTCTTGGATAAGTCATGGTGGATGTTATATCCTGGAGGAGCATCTTTTTCCCTTTGGGCTTCTCGACAGTGAATTTCTTTTGAGAGGTATTTTCCCATTATATATTTTAGATGTATTTTTTATGCTTGCTTTCATGATATGGATCTTGATTTTCTATTTAAGTTTTTGGAGGATCCATAGTGAAAGGTGGATAGCATAGTTTATGTCCTAGTGCTTTTGAGAATTGGTAGGAGATAAGAATATGGGCCAGTTTGATCTTCTTTGAGAGGCTTCCCTTTGGGATGTGAAGGAGGTCATACTGGACACAACTAGCATTTAGAAGTGTGTGTAGAAGGGCATGTTTGGTTTGCAGGTTTGCATATCATTGTGGATGTTCCTTAGTACTACATGGTTATGCTCTTTTATGTGTCATGATTGGTGGACTTGGTATGCCTGGATCACTTTTGATGGTGCCTTGTTTGTTGGGATGCTAACGAAGAGATGCATTGGATGTGCTCATTCTAGTTCTTTGCATTCATCTAGAGATTGCCCATGCAGTGGGAGCTCTTGGATGTGTTTGGTCTTCTTGACTGGTTGGCACATGGTGCTTGTATTATGTAGTTGATGGGTGGATATGTGATGGCATGAGTTTACTAATGTGCATACCTTGGAGGTATGGGTGATTGGATAGACTAGCACGAGTTGTGTGTGCTATTTTCAGTCATGTGGGTTTTGATCAGTTGGATGGGGGCAGTCAATTTTCTAGTTGTTGTTCTAACTGGTAGTTTATCTTTTTTTGGAGAGTGACTTCACATTTGTGTTCACGATCGAGGAACTTTAAAGTTGTTGCATTGTTGCTTCTGTATGGATGGTGAGCACAGTGGAGTGGTGGCAGTCTGATCCCTTTGTCGTCTGAAGGATTTGATGCCTATTTTCTAGAGACTGGTATAATTTCTCCTTAGCTTGTTCCTTTTTCCTATGAAGGATGGTTGGAACTGTTACCTGTGCTGGTGGACATCTCGGATGTCATTGCAGGTGTCTTGTTTGGAGTGCGGAAGCATGGTGGAGAGATTCTTTGTGTTCAGGTTCTGGAGGGAGCCAACAAGTCTTCGTCAAGTGGGAGATTGTTGGAAATATGTGCCTCAATCTCATTGACTTGTATCGCTTTGGTCTAGGGGACTTCATGTGTGTTCAACCTTTTCCTTGTCGCCGAGACTCTGTCCAGTCGGCGCGATTCCTGGTGGTGTTCCGGCGGCAGCCCGACCGGTCTAGCTTGGTGGCATTTCTTATCGGTTGGCAATCGCTAATTGGTGGGAGTTTTTGTGTTGTTCCACCGATGGGCCAATGCCGCGAGGCGATCTCATATCAGTGGGTGAAATTTCATGTCCCACCAATATGCCAATATGCGTTGAGCGATTAAAGTTGCACCAAGTAGCGAAGAACCTAATCGACAGTTGTGGAGGCTTTGATCCGACGGTGTCCGTACTGTTCCACGCCATCCTGATGCAAGTACCACTAAGATCTTTTTGGCCGAGCGGAATTGCTTGTGTTTTCGAAGCGTGGTAGTGAGTTAATGATGTACGCAACAAAAGGATGGTGGGTTCTAAGAATTTATGTTGTGTTGGCAGGCTGTGGACACTTGGCAGCGTCTTAGGAGTTCCTTGGGGAATATAGTGGATGCTGCTTGAGATTCCCCGAAGGAGCTGCAACAGCTTACACGTGGCTCGATGGGACTCAAGTATGCTCTAAGTGGAGAGCAGAAGCGGTGGACACGTGGAGCTTCAGAAGTCCGTTCTAGGTGGGCTCGAGGGAATCTTGGAGATTCCCTCCTGGGTGCTCGGAAACTTCCTTGAGCAGTGGTCACGTGGCTTGTGGGACCCGATAAAGTTGGCAGTCAGTGTTTTAATGATAGCGGTTGATTGGCGCCCTAGAATGGTTAGTGATGGCACTTAGGGCGACTGATTTGCAAGTGGCAAATGAATGGTAGTGCAACATGTGGTGAAATCTAATTGGTTGATTTTGCATCATTGTTGCAAATAAATGGCTAGTGACCAAAAGCTTGTGCGTGCGTCTCGAGGGTTTGATCTGAGTGCAAAATGATTGCAGGGAGGCTCGATGTCAGTTGCTAGGGTGGTGCACACAACCCGAGATGGTGAAGCTTGTTGGTGGGGTATTATTAGACCTTGATGGCCGTTTGGTGGGTATACGATTTTGACTGGAAGCTAAGAGGTCAGCCTGAGGCCGATGGAATGTCGATTGATGTTGAGCCAGAAGGCGAGGCCGAATGCTGATCAATAGTAAGCCAAAGCTAGGAAGCTAAAGCTGAAAGCAGAGCAAGTTGATAGAGATCAATTCGAAAGATCGAATGATCGGCGGATCGACAGATCCATGATCGGTGAGCTTGGTCAGAATTGAAGATTGTTTGTTCGAGTGGTATGCACAAAGCATTCCAACCACAAACATTGAGACACTCAGAACCTGGGCAAATGTGAACCTTAGGTGGTCACTAGGTTGTGTTGGCTAAAAGGTTGGTTGTGCAAATATGCTGAAGAGTTGAAGGGAACCTTCACTGTATGTCTTGTGAAGACATTGTAATAGTGCAAGGTTGTAGATCTATGTTGTTTCCTGTATTTCTCCAGATGAACAAGATGTAACTCCTATAATGGTTGTGAGCCTGATATTGTATTGTAACCGTTTAGTTATTGAATAATACAATGGCTCTATCTTTTGGAGTGTGGGGTTTTTTACCCAAAAGGGTTCTCCTCACATAAATTTGTGTGTTCATTTGTTTGTTTGTTCATGGTGTTGAATCTGGTTTAAGTTTGCATGTGCTTTTCTTAGAAGGATCAATGGGGGAGAACTATTGTGCCTATTTCTGCTTTTTGGCATAGTTGTTAGTGCTTCTGGAGTGATTTAGACATGAAAGTCACTGAGGCACTACTGGTTTTAGATTTTAAATCTGAAATGTTCTCGTATGGTAACCCCAACAAAAATTGTGGATAATGTTTTGGTAGTTGTTTGAAATGGTAGCAACAAGGTGTGTGACATCAATTCCAACATTGTATGGACTATTAATCATAGATGCACATGACTCTGCCACTATGGGTTAGGCAACCACAGGGACATAGGGAGGTGTATTAGCCATTTCTTGGGATGAGTTAGGTAAAAGATTAAATATAAGTAGAAAATTATGAATGAGAAATAAATCCACTTTAAGCTAAATACTATGTGCCTTATTATGTAAAAATTAAATGTGCCTAATATCTAAATTTAGGACATGCTACAGAAGCAAATAAAAATTAAATGTGCCTAAGTTATAAAATTTACAAAAGGAACAATGTTGACAAATCTATTACAATATTTATTCTATGAATTGTAGCTAAAGAGTTGTTTTGGTTATGACTCCTTTGCTGTTGAAATTTGAACAAAAGAATCTTGTGTATGGATATAAAATAAGAAACTATATATGGATATCAAATAAGAAACTATATACGAATATCTAGTTTAAGATAATTTTATCAATATAACCAATCAGGAAAATTAAGCCATGAAGATTTATGAACTGAGAATATAGAAATTGCAGGTTTATTTCATAAAATGGGGTTTCACATTGACAAATGTCTTATCACATTTCTTGTTTACAAGAGAAATTGTAGAGACTAACATTGTTTTCTCCAATAGAGAGCAATATGGATTTGTGATCTTATTGTTGTATTCTTTTACTTTTTCTAGTTTAGGTTCACCTCTCTTTGAGGTCTCTTGAGGTATTATCTAGCTTCACTTTTTTTTCTATTGTGAAGTTGTGGTTTGTGATGGTTCCTGTAGATCATTCCAATTGGTTGCACAATTTTTCAATAGCAGCTTCACTTAGCTCATTAAAAATCACCAGCCTACTTTACGTAACTTCTTATAAGTTCAAATTAATGAATGTGGTTTAGGGTTTAAAAAAAAATTAAAACACACATATACGTTTTTAGATCATCGAAGACACAAACATAATGTAGGAAAATAATTATTATAAACTAAAAAGTAAAAAATAATCAAAATATATAATTAAATATTTTTAAAGTTATGTTATATACCCTTTGATATATAAATATGTGTATTTCTATAATTATCATATCCAGTTGTATGGGATCTTGGGAATTTGTTGTGTTTGAATATTATATTGTACCTTATTTGATACTACATCAGTTGCCATGCAACTCTTACTAAAATTATTTCTAGTACACAGAATAAGATGTTATATTTAGCATTGGCCATGATTTTTTTTGGACTTATCATTAGTGAATGTAATCAAACTAGTCTTAAACAAAAAAAATTATAGTCATGATGTACTTTAGAAAGACCCATTGTACATGTCATTCCCCAAGTCATTAAATGCATCAATAATACAATTATGTTTGAAGATTTTTAGTTCAAAATATATTTCTTCAACATGTAAATCAAGGTCTATCATGTGGCATTGCTAAGGTGTTTTTAATATATCTTTGATCTTAAAAATTATATGCATATTTATTTTTGACCACAAAACCTCCACATTAGCATTTATTAGATACTTCCTATGCTCACCACTACCTTACAAAACATTCCCCAAGTTAGAATCCAAAATGGATATTTAGTCATTGATAAAACTTGTGTTTGGAAGAGTTTTATTTGAAAATAATTCTTTCATATCAAGATTTGTTGTTTATCTTTGCTCAAGGATTTTTCATTTGTCATTTGTCTTATGGGCCATAAAACCCTCAACTTCACACTTCCCAAATTATGAATCTTCCTATTTGTGAAACTGAGAATGGATTTTTCTTACAAAATTAAGGGATTTCACGCATGGGAGATATGTGGAGACATGTTAGTCTCGCCTAAATCTGGTCAAGTTGCTAGAATGTCGATATATAATAAAATAGGTCTACATTCTTACTTTTTTGCTGATCCATGTCTTCCTTTGATAGAAGAACCCAAATCTAGGAAGTATCATATCCCAAACTGTGTTTGAAATCCTCCCATCTTGTTGTATGTGATATATCATTATGTGAAGTTTTAAAGATAATTAGATATTTAAGAAGGTTTATTTCCTAATTGGTGTCACACCCATATGCCAAGTAAATTACCGACTCACCCAAATCTAGTTATGTGCCAAATATGCTGCTAGGCCAACCAGAAGGCTTAAATTTCATAGCTTATAAAATGTGTGATGTTTTCACTCATTGGATAGGCTTTTGTGCTTAGGTTATTTTCCTTGGATATTGTTTTTTGTGTTTGAAGTAGTCTAGATAGACTGGATAACTTGTTCAACCCCATGGAACTATGTGTCCTATAATTTGTATATAATTCAATGGTTATATGGAAGGAAATATATAGCAAAATTTGAAGGTAGCATGTGTTATTTTAAAATTAATAAAATACTATACAAATTCATTTAATAAAAAAAAATATTCAATCAACTCTAAATGATGATGAACTCACAGACGTGCCATTACTGATGCGTGACAAAAACATGTTATGAAATAGTTTGAAAGCTCTGAACCAAAATGTCCCTCAATTAAGGTGGATAAACTATAAGAGTACAACTCAATCTAATTTCTTTGTAAAGTGCAACCAGTTGGGGGCATTATATGTTTGTTCATATAATTGGTTTTTATAATTTGCAAAAAAAGTTATATATATGGTTGAAGGGTATGTGCAGGATCATGATGGGCCAAAAAGTGATGATATGTAAGCTATATGATGGCCCATGTGGCTGACGACTATTTTCTCACCCAGAATTCATGAAACAAAAAGGGTTTTTAAAGGAGATTCTCAGCTTTCCACCAATATAAATTATTCTTTACTTTGAATTTAATAAATAATTATTATTAATTTTCTATTTGAATTATGATTAAAGTCCTAATTGGTAGGTTGATTGAAAAAGATCTATAACTTTCAAACGGTATCACATTTTTTGAATCTGAAACATGCATCACATTCTATGATTTGTATAATATAGGATTAAAAAAAGAAAATTTGAATTTCATGAAGTTTTGACCAAGTTAAGGTGGTTAGACGTAGGAGTTTTTATATTTTTTTTAAAAATTAATTAAAAAAATCATAATTAATTATTTGCTTGGAAAAAAATTACAAAAAAATATGCATCGCATCGAGACATGAGTCCTCTACTTATATCTAAAATTTTATAAAAAATTATTAATATTTTATTGTGGTTAGGGTGGTCAGACAGACGCCTACTTCTTATTTTTTCCTTGAAATTTAAGTACCATTGCATTGAAATTTCAAATTTTCACCAAATAGATTTGTCTTTTTTTAAAATAAACCTAGTAGTTTAGAAACTATACTCAATTTTCTACAGATTCTATTCTTAAATATTTTTGAAAAAATATAGATAACTTATTCAAATTTTTACATCAAGATGCCTAACTTTGATTTTCTGATATTTCATTGCCACTTAAGGGCCTATTTTTTCCATGATGATCCTGCACATACCCTGAAACCAATAGCAAATTTCATTGTTCATTTAGTAATCAACCTTATCATACAACCATGTGAAAGAACTTGATACTGGAGTTGAAGAGAGCCAATTTAAGGCACATCAGTAGAACATCCAATTTGTGCACTCTTTTTATGCCTTGAATTGTTTTCCTCTGTTGGGAATCCTTTAAATTTTATTATATTGCTCTTGGTTTAAGATTTTAATTTTTTTTTTCAATAGACCATATATAAGGCTTACAGAGTTGAATTGAAAATTGTTTTCAGAAAGAATAGTTGGAGGGTCATTTGAAACATTCCTTTACATTTGAAGAAACATTGAAGGAGAATTCTTGCGATGTCTATTAGTTAATAATCATGGCTTGTCTAGTGCATGAATCCTCATATACTCATCCAATATATATATATATATATATATATATATATATATATATATATCATAAAGGATTCTATGATTACCTGTCGTTGAAGCTTTGTATGTTTTCAAACTACCTTTATTATTTATGAGTTAAGAGAAATAGAGGAAAAATTAAAAACCTAACTAAATCTCAAATTGTAACTAAATAGCCTACAATTCAACGGTGATCCTATAGGATTCGTTTAGGGATTTTTTGGTAATATAATGTTGAGGCTCCATTTGAAGTCTAAAGAATGCAAAGATGAGGCTATGGAGCCACACACTATGGGAAAAGAAAGCGACAAAGAGCAAAGGGAGTACTATAGGAACTGTGACTTGACAAGCCTAACAGATGGTGAGCTTGATGACAGAATCGAGATACTTTTGAGATTAAAATTTAATGAGCTGTCAATTGCTTGATAGGGGTCACAAACTTTGCCTTTATCTTCAGAAGCATCTAGATGAGGAAAAACCATAGGGAAGACTTGGTTAGTATATTTCATTATTTCATGCTTTATGCTTTGCTATATTCATATTTCCCAACACAAATGCACTGGGTACAAATACAATATGGTTATTAGCTAGCTTACTAGGCTATCCCAGAAGGAAAAATACCCACTTGCAATCCTCCGAAGATAAAATAGATATTAATGTAAAGTTACAAGGGATTTAGATAAAAAAATATAAATCTATTTCTATAATGAAGAAGGTTAAATAAATATAATTAACTAAAATCATGGGAAGTGACTTACCTACAGATTCTATGCAAATTGTGTCGACCTGTCAATGATGCCAATGAGAGAAAATGGGTAGAGCTCGCATGAAATTTTAAGGAAACAACAGGTTTTTTCTCAAATGAAACCAACCAGACCCATTTTTTCATACTGTTGCTGCTTCAATCTCTAGACCCAATTGTCGTATTGTTGCTGCTTCAATCTATTCACAGTAAAGGGGCGGAAACCATTAGCGATGGGGAAGCAGTAAAATACGATGAGAAATATACTAGCGAGGAAGAGTTCGGAGGAGCAAAAACCATTAACGGCGAGGGAAGCATGCGACTTACCTAAAGATTCTGCACAAATCTTTGTTGATGTCGATGATGTCCAAGACATTGATAATAAGAAAAAGGTAATGAAATCGGTGTGTTCACAAACCCTAACTATCGGCAATGTCAAAGGCATATAGAAAGCAAATATTTTGGACACGAACTCCTATCTACGGGTAAATGAATGGAGAAGAAGCAAGGCGGCGAAGGAGAGTCAATGCATAGCAAAGGGTGCACAGCTGCCATGACATTAAACGCAACCTACCTGCCTCTCAAAACGATCAACGATTGTCGATGGATGAACGACCTTACAAGACGCCTTCATGTTTTCCAGCCATTGACAGTAAAAGGAACTTCAAAAGCTCAAAGAGTGACATGCCGTCCACGTAAAAATATGTTGAATATTTAATAATTAGATTTTTTTAAAAAATTGACTCTAAAATTAAAAGATCTTCAAATCTCACTAGAAAAAGGGTTGTAAACGTTAAAAGAAGAAACCCTTTTATAAAGGTCTATGGATAATACAATCACATAAGTTTCATATATACATTCGCTTTTATATCATTTAAAGATATAACTTTTATTATTATTTATATATATATAATCTTGGATCTATCATTAAAGTATGTAATTATTATGCCGGCCGAGCGAAAAGTAGTTATTGGTTTTCGAACCCAAATCGCACACAAACCAGCAGGTTTGTCGACTGCTTTACACACACTCACTTATATATAAATAAAAATGACATTTTGTCGATTTTTGTTTCAATTAAAATGAAAGCATAAGCTGTTCCTCTAAAAATAGCAATGACGACACAATTTGAGCAGCAATTATTCTTTTCTTTGTAATGAATACATAGAGGGGATTCTCACACAAAATGGGTACGTTTTATTTGATTTCAAGTGATCACAGTTCATCATATCCTACTCTAGTTATTGCAATCTCAAGCGAATTGATGGAATTGAAGTTCTGAAAAATTAAAGAATATTTACAAAATGATATTCTGCTCTATCGACTCAAACTAATTAAGTGTTTTTGTTCAATCTCTTTGGGTGGTACATTCGGCAGGAAGGCCCTGGAGAAACCTCTTTCTGTCCGAGCAGTAATCATAAATCATGTAGTTCTTGCGCACCCATTTCAGTTTCTGCTCTTGAGTGAGATCCAAGGCCGCCTGACTCCACCATGAACTTGCAGAGCAGTCAGAAGAGCTTCTGCACGCCTGTGCTATAAAATTGCCGAAAGACGCAACGAATGGTGCTTTGCTCCAATCGGTCTTCACTGCGCCGCCTCTGGTCGCCCAATCATCTGCGTTCCACAGGCTCGAATATATTCTCATCGCTTGATTCTTCGGATATGCAACGCCCAGCTTCTCGTTGTTCATAAACACTCTAACTGGTGTCCCATCCACAGAAAATCTGCACAGTACGACCACCATGATATATTACACTATAACGATATCGTTAAAATTTCGAGTAGTGTTCGTATTACTTACATAATTTGTTGAGGATTCCAGAGCACAGAATAAGTGTGAAAATCGGCGGTGGGATCAAACCAGAGGTAGAATTGTTGCTCCCGATTGCCCTGGCCTTGAGAGTAGACATTAGTGTGCATAACGTAGGGATCTCCAGATAGGTTTCCCAGAAACTCGAAGTCTATCTCGTCGTGGTTATTCCCTTGCGATGACAACTGCAGCAGATATTTCAACAGATAAGTTTATCTACCATGCTCAACTGAGAAGGATAATACGTCCTATATCATAACTAATCCAAGGACTACGATATATTAAAGGGACTTACATAGTAAGCAGTTACAGTGCCTGCCGAGTTACCAGGAACCAACTTGATTTGCATATCGATTTTTGCAAACAGGTATTCCTTCTTGGATTGAAATCCTGAGCCTGTCATATAAAGTCTAAATTTAGGTTGGATATTCAATTTAAATTATATACGGTAACGAAAGGATCATATGAGTAGAAAACTATAATGTTTTGTTATACCTGAGGAGCGGTCGAGAGCAAGCTGCAACTGTTGCCCTTTGTTGAGTATTATAGCGCGATCACTTCCCCATGTGATATCAAAGTCGGTGTAAAAATTTCCAGAAACATGGTGAGCGAATGAAACGATAAATACTAGGAAAAACACGAGGAGGGCCATCGTAATGGAGATGAAGTGGGAATATGGAATTAAACTAACATGTGAAGAAGAGAGTGGCTTTGTGATGGCTGAAAGCTATCAATCACTTGTATATATACGAGATATCTATGAGCTGTATGAATGAGTTGTCCCTTCCCAGGGCTGGCCTTGGGTTTCATTTGGGTACGTGCGAGGTTTGGCTTTACAGGGATACCAATCTCGCAATTTTGTGGGGGCGGCTCATTTGTCTGGAAGCTTTTTATCCTCATCTCATCAGCGTTTTGGTACCAAAGCTCACATCCCATGATAGTTGTAAGAGAAAGTGTTTTCTAGCTGTATTTTAGCTGCTTCATATCATTTCCAGGGTGTTAAAGTAGCACTACTCCATGGCACGTCGTCGTCTCATGATTACACCTGAGCATGGCAAATGATTAATAAAGAACAAGTTGCAATGGGTTTGGGCTCTCACAAACAGGTTGCAATGGATTTGGTCAAAGGTCTATTTTGAACAGCACTCCCCTGTTTCGGAAGGGAAAGGAAGGACCCTGGGGCTTTCGTTATAGGCACTACGGTAAAAGTTCGTTGCCTTTCCTCTATGGTAGCAAGGGCCAACTAAATTTTACCGGCAACTTAAATATAGTGTATTTTCGGTAATGGTTTTGAGATTTTTTTGTGGTATAATTTTTTATTATTTTTAATTTATTTTTTGATAAAATTATATTGAACAATTCTTTTAAGAAAATTATATAGAGATTTCCAAATAATAATAGTGGTTATAGAAAATAAGATAACATAAGTGTCGTCTAAATTTTACCAACTTAATTATAGTGTATTTTCAATAGTGGTTTTGATTATTATTTTTTAGTATTTTTTTTTGGGCAAGAAAGAATAAAATTATATTAAACAAGAAGTTTGAAGAGAATGCATAGAGATTTCCAAATAGCAATAGCTTCTATAAAAAATAAAATAAGAAAAAATCAAAGAGGTTTACCAACAATCCACTACCACAAAGAAGGAAGAAAACAAACAAAGCTTAAGATATAGAAACAATGATTAAAGCTTAAAATTTTGAAGAAGATGAAGAAACTGAGTAGAAACATTCCATCTTCGAAGAGCCATAGAATCCCATTTAGCTAGAGAATCAGTAGCAACATTCCATTCTTGAGGAATATGAACAAAGGAAATGAAATCAAAGTGGAGAGAAAGATATTGAATCTAAGCAAAGATGTCAATCGCCAAGAAAAATCATCAAAGGGTTTTCTTGTTTAAAAGAGAAACCAAAATCATCAGAAGTTTCCAATATAACATTTTTAATTGTGCCTAAATTATATATTATTTTGATATATACAATGGATGGTGTAAAATAATATATTTAATAAAAAAATGATATTGTTTAAAGGGTTGTCAAATTTTAATCTTTCTCGTAGGTATTGTGGACCTTATTGTAGCACCGAAAATTGTCACCCTTCACAATTTAACACTACCTTGACACTCTATTTTTCCTATAACTTTAATTATAATGGTAATTTATGGATTTCGAGGCCAGATTAATAAAATAAATTTAAATCCTTGTCATCCGTATAAATTTGAGCCAAAAAGCATCGATTAAGGGTGTAGGGCGCCCTAGATCAAAAATCAAATTTTTGAATATTTGAAATTTTGATTCGTAGGCTTTTAAGATTTAAAAATGACACTAGGTCAGTCCTTGCCCAAAATGATTAATTAAATTGCATATATAACATTTTTTCTCTCATTTTGAACATTAAGGAGGAAATTTATGAATGGGAGATCAATTAGAAGGAAATCATGAAGATGTATTAAGTTATCCTCTACATGCTAGCTTCAACAATCTATTGTGTATGTGAGCTGACATTTTGCAGGTCTATCAAGCATTCAAGGCATCCATCAATCAACTTGTGTGTGACATCTCTTCTTTAAGGGTTTTCACATCAAAGTAACATTATCATTTTTCATTTATCCATTTCAATCAAGTTATTATTATTTTGGCCTCTGCATAGCCTAGGGCATGCCCTCTTAATCATCATCAATCGTTGTATGTAGAGGTAGGGATACCAACATGGGGTTTGACCTAGGCAAGCCCCTAAACAATACAATGTATTTTCCCACATTTTTCGTGTGTGTAGGTTAGATATAGAGGTTTCAACCAATGATAGTCTATGGAAGTAGAGTGTACACCATAATCCAGATCTCATAATTTTAAGATCTAAAAAATTAAGAGTTAATTCTAGGGCATCCTTGTACCCTAGACTAGCCAATTCAAGCTCAAATTTTCACCACAGGTTCCTCACTATGTCTCAATCTTAGATCTAAAGTTGATTTTTGAATTTCTATTTTGTGTCTATCCAATAATTTATATTTTCAAATCTAGGGTTGTATGTCAAATAGGCTTGTCTAATCACACATCAAATTCTTCATCCACACAGCACACAACACACATAAATCACTAGGGGATTGGCTCTCCATTGTGATAGCAAGCTAATCATCAAAAACCTTGTCAACTTATATTTAAATGTTCAGTCAAGTGAAAAGTGGATAATCTAGTTAATCTAATTGGATCTAGTATCGCTTTTCCTACTAAACATTTTTTTGAGCCTAACATGAAATCCACAGCCTCTTGGAACAAATACTGTTAGGATTTCCATCCAAGATCATAAACAACAAAAACCTTGTGCTTCAACAAAAACACTTGCACATAATGAGCCCAATTTACATTATCAAAGAGATCTATAAAAGAGTTGATTAAAATATACAATATTTAGACCTTACATATATATAGGCAAGGAAGATTCAATTCACATATCATGTGGATTGACAAGTGCCCCATGATGTGGCACAAATAAGTAGACAAGTGTTCTATACGTGTTAACCTTTGGATCACTTGGAAAATTGCCAAACTAACAATCTATTTGACCAAGTCATCAACCTTGGTGACAAGTGTTGAATGACTATAAAAGTGACCTTTGAGGTGAGATGGAAAGTCTTCCAACCTCAAAAGGTATGCACATGAGGTTTACCAAATAACTAGGTAACCTCTAGGGGCATACAAGGTTGCACATTTAATTAGAGAAGATGTTGTCTAACCTCATCAACCTAGGTACACTTAACCTATAGTGAATAGATAAAATATTCACTCTAACAACCCCCTTAAGTGATACTTTGGAAGATCAAAAAGGTGCGATAAATACAAAAAAATGGATCCCAACTACAAGGCTAGGTGAGGTACCCATGTACAATGCAATCTCTTGTAAATGGAGAAATATAAAAACTCTAGTGGGAAAAAACTATCTTCCAAAAGAGAGATAAAAGAAGGATAATACCTCCTAAAAATATGTCCCATGATGATAGGAAGATGATGATGAAGAACTCCTAAAGCATGCCAAAGTTGTAAAAATTTTTGAAGATTAACTGGTGTTTGTTGTGTTTACTAGAATTAATTAACCTCCAAGAAATGTAGATCAAGATAACAAATACAGAAAACTACATGAGTGAACATATAGAAAACTACTCAACCATGAATACACAAATTCAATCAAACTCTATGAATTTGGAAATACATATAGTACTTTGATTCTAGAGTACTAGAATCTCACAAAATATGATCCACTGAAATAATCCCTCATTCGAGAGATAATAATAGGTATGTGAGACCCGTTAAAGTAGACATTTCCTCCACTGATCCATTGAAAGAAGCAATAGTATAACACTATCATAATCCCCCCTTAATGCTAAGAGGTATAAGAAGACCAACTGAAATTGGGCACAAAAGTATGCAAAGAATTGAGACCAATAATTAGGTCCAAAATATGCACAAGAAATTTAAAAAAGAGCGTGCAAAAAGGCACACAAGAATGAGGAAAGAATAATGAGGATCCATTATTGTGATGGTAAATCAAGGCAACACATGTATTTCGCGAGAATAACGAGGATCCATTATTGTGATGGAAAATCAAGGTACTACACAACCCCCCATTACACTTCATAATTTAGTGTAAGTACACAATTCTCTCCCTAAGGAGAACACATTCAATTTTTGTGTCACTTTATATGAGTGAATTTACAAACTTATTTGTCGTTATGAGTTCTTACATGTTTATGTCATGAGTGAACATATGGAACACTACTCAATCAATAATACACAAATGCCTATAAAGTTGAAAATGACACAAGTAGAAAAAGAAAACCTCCATTATTCAAAATGATGGCCCCTTGCCCCCATTTGCATTGTAGAAAAGACCCACACTCCAGGCATTCACTGGTCGCCCAACATTAATTAAGGAAACTGTTTATTTGACCTATTTTTTTTTCTCTACATTAATTTGGACAACCATTTGTATCGACATCAGTCACCCTATGTTTTCTAGTTTAGAACGTATGCATTTTCCAAACGTGACCCCTCATCATCAAATTGAGCCATTAAATTGACCCCTATTTAGGTGTGGCCTCTCTCCTACAAACTCAGAGATCTACTCTAATATAATTTTAGGATTTCCATCCAAGATCATATAGCAAAAACCTTGTGCTTCCACAAAATACACTTGCACACAATGAGCCCAATTTACATTATTACAGAGATTGATAAAAGAGTTGATTAAAATGTACAATATGACCTTGTATAGATAGGAAAGGAAGAGGCAATCCACCTATCATGTGGATTAACAAGTTCCGCATGATGTGGCAGAAATAAGTAGACAAGCTTCCTATAGGTGTCAACCTTTGGATGACTTGGAATGTGCAAACAAACAACCTATTTGACCAATTCATCAACCTTGATGACAAGTTTTGAATGAATACAAAAGTGACCTTTAAGGTGAGATGGAAAGTATTCCAACTTGAAAAGGTATGCACATGAGCTTTACCAAACAACTCGGTAACCTCTAAAGGCCTAAAAGGTTGCACATTCAATTATACAAGATTTTTTCTAGCCCCATCAACCTAAGTACACTAAAGCTATAGTTAATAGATAAATTATTCACTCTAACAAATACCACCTAAAGATACAAAAGGAATTGGTTATCAAGGTCCTCCACCTTTACATAAAATATTTAAATCATCTCTAAATCACATAAACCTTATGGACCTATTAAAAGGGGTCTCCTACTTTCTCCATATCCATTGTCTGAAACTAAACATACCTTAAGAAAATTTTACAATTGGAATTCATTAAACTACCTCCTATGTAAGAAAGGAGAGATGTTCAACACAAGAATAAAAATTCATCATTTTGTGCATATCCTAGATTATTTGGTCATGCTAATGATGAGTGTCATACTTTATGTGTTGCCAAAAATTGTATACTTTTGAAGAAAAGGATAATTTTGTGCCCGTTTTGGTCCTACTTCAAGTCCAATTTCACCAATTTTCATCCTAAAATAGCATTTATAGGCCCCTAAGGTTGTTAATTTTGACTTGGATGCCTGTTATAACCAAGGGATCATTCAAATTCTGACAAAGCATATCAAAACCATTCAAAAAGTATCATTCCCATGTAAAAATCCCTTAGTGAGACTAGGTCGCCCAACAAGGATAACTTTAAGAAACCCCCCCCCTCGACAAAGGTGTAAAATCCTAGCGAATCTTTCCTTTTATTTGAAAAAAATATTAATTTTCTTGGCGAATCTTATGCACTGTATTAAAAAATTTGTAAAATCTCGACGAATCTTAATAAATAATTGGTGAAAATAATAATAACAATGGTGAATCCTAGTGAATAATCACTAAAAATATTAATTACAATGGCGAATCTCTCCTTTAAAATTTGCATAGTTGTTCAATGCAGTTGCCTCATATATATTTATTTATTTATTTTTATATTGAAGTAGGGGCCGAGGGCGGAAGCCACCGACAGGGTCAAGGGGTAGCACCCCTTGCAGGGGTTGAGGGGGCAACGCCCCCTTGCGGGGTCTAGGGACAGTGGCCCAAATTCACTATTGAAAATGCATTGGAGCACACACGGATGAAGTGTTTTTAAAAAATCTCACTTGAAAAGTAAGACTAAATGAAACTTGAAAACTGTACAATCGATTAGCTTTTAAATTGGACGGCTACAAGTTTATTCTATGAGCGAATATTGGTGTGAGTGAACATCATTGGTGGGACACTTAGGGATGTTCCGCCGATACAACAATAATGACATATGTCATGAACTATTGGTAAGAGTGAGTAGTGGAGATCAAACAGAGCTTTGATTGGACATTACACAAGTGGTGTACCTGTGCCTTGGTGGACCCTAGGTGGAGTATGTAATCCTTATCGGCGTGAGTGAACATCATCGGTGGGACACTTAGGGATGTCCCGTTGATACAACAATGATGACGTATGTCATGAACTATTGGCAACAGTGAATGGTGGAGATCAAATAGAGATTTGATCGGACATCTTTCTAAGAGCTTGGCGTGAATATAGTAGATTCCCTCCTTGATTCTATGGAATTACACAATATTACTGGCGAATATTTTTAATATTTTTAATTATTGTATAAACTATTGGTGAATCAGTGCCAATGACGCATTGTTTACATGGCTAATTAATCAAGACAGAACTATTTTTTTGTAAAAACTTGGCGATTCAGTCTTCGTTTTAGCTTGTACTATTCGCCATTTATGGAGCTCCTGATTTCTATTATTCACCAATTGGCGAAGATTCGCCACTAAAGTTTTCCTTTTCACCCAAGTTGGTGACCTGGTCCTTTTTTAGGATTTTTCAAGTTTCAAGCGGGAAAATGAATATTTTATCATTAATCCTCGATGGGTGTCGGCTTCTTAGGTCAAAATTCTTGACAATTAGGTCATGTTTCTTATATATATATATTTTTTAGGCCATTTTGCAACTCTCTCTTACTCATTTTTCACACCAACTCTAAAAATCAAGGGCAAAAACATCTTCCTCAAGAAGATTCATCTCTCACACAGCAAAATTTGAAGCTTTTGGACAACAAACTAGGGCTTTTTATAGGTCTTGAAGCTCACTTCACATCCAAGATCACTAATTGACAAGGTTGGAGATAGATGCCTATGGAGATTCATGGAAAAATCTAGGTTGAGGAGGTGCAACTAGCCACCAAATCAATCCTAAAGACTGATTTCAAAGTGCCTCCATCTTCTACCTTCAACCCATTTTACAGATTTGAGGTTTGAATCCCATTTTCATTCCTTGTTACTTTCATTTGCAATGGCGTAGGATTTCTAGGATTTAGAGTCTTGCATCATTTCAAATCTTTTGCATACATCTTATTCTAGCACAATAGAATGGGGTTTTTCTTTGTTTCAAGTTTTTCCTAGTCCTAGACACACTTAGGGCTAGGGTTTTTGCAGATTTCTACTTCATTTCTAGTTTAAATACAAACTAGGGGTTTGACTAAGGGAAACCCCACATTAGAAACATAAATACATTTTGTTTTGCAAGTCATTTTATAGGTTCAGAGCAGGATTCCCATGAAGTAGCAAAATACAGACCTAAGGCCTCTGAGTCCCTTTTGGCTTCTCAGAAAAGCAGAAAGAGACTAGGTAGCCCATAATGGTGACCTAGTCCCACTGAAGCTTTCCAACATTGAAATTTGTAGATTCGGGGACCTAGTTGGCAGAGAGGGCTTCCGGAGCAGATTTCCCGAAAAGGGACTAGGTCACCCCACTTGGCATAAGTGTCCCAAATGGCTCAAAACCCTGATTTTCTAGTTTTCTAGTGACTTCCACAATCCTAGTTTCAATCCTCTTCAGTTTCCAAGTACACTTCTCTAATCTTTTAGGTTAATTTACTCTTATTTCTTTCATTTCTATTGTATTACATCACATGTTTTCAAGCAAAATAAGCTTTTTTAGTTTAGTTTAAGTAGTGACATTTTCATAGCACATTTCAACACATTTGTACATTCCACTCCTCTAGGGTTCCAACCCCTAGAACTTGAATGAATCACAAGATTTATTGCCCAATGGAGGTGAAGGAAAACCATCTTCCTTCTAGGTGAAAACCCTAGAAAGTGGTAGAGGATCCATTCTTTTACCTCCATCTAAAGCAACCAAATTTTGTGGTTCACTTTAAATAAGATATTAGATGACATGGATCCTTGTAGAGATGAATATGATAAGATGATAAATTAAATAGCTATGACTTTTATACTTGATATATGGTAGTTGTACTATTAGATACTCATTACCATGCATGAGGGCACAAAAGGTTTTGTGTAATCATATCTTATCACCAAGGACCAATAAAATATAATCTATATATGCTCACCTTTGCTCTTAGACTTGGGGGTAGGAGCTTGTTAGTCTCTTAGAAGGTGTATTTATTTGTATAAGGAATTATTTATATCTCATTGTCTCCTTAAAATATTAGTGTATCAATTACACTAACATTTTAACAAAATATTACCCCATATATTACAATTTTTAAATTTAAATGATCCCTTTTTAGTTATGATTTTATACATCCTCTAAAGGTGTGACCTAGTTCTTGCATCATGTCTTCTTTAGTAGTAATATCACATGGACATTCACTAGAGTATGTACTTATCAATATATGTTGGTTTTCCTCCTTATAGTGTTATTAGGCTTGATATTCCCTAAAAGAGTGACTTATAATGGCATGCTATGTCCTTTTTCTATTAGTTCTATGCTTGGTACTCCCTAAGGTGTGACCCTTCATTTCATAATTTATCCTCTCTTAGATGTGGCGTCATATGTGACACTCCCTAAAGTGTGAGCTCTCGTGTATTGAGTTATGTCATTCAACATATTGTGATCTATTGATATACACCCTTGGTGGAGGTGTTATTGATAACACCTCTTGAGATGTTTCCTTTTGATCTTCATCACCTATGATGTTAAATAGTCCCCCATGACATTAAACACTATGTGCTTCCTGAGGCATGATTTGTAAAATAGTCCATGGATTTGGCATTTAACACAACTTGTTGATTTATGAACTTGAGAACCTTTTAAGATGGCCACCTAGAATAACATAACTTTTCCAAATGGAGCCATTTATTTCATGAGATACCTATCATAATGCATATTTCTAGCCTTGTGGAACCCATCATATTGCATGGACACCTAGCATAACACATCTTGCTAGCTAGTGGATCTATGTAGCTCATGAGTGGTTTAGCATAATGAACTTTGCTAGCCCTTATGAGAGAACTATATTTGTCTAACATAATATTCGAAATATGACTTTTGGTATTTGAGACACATCTAAGACCGAGGTCTCTATGCCTTATTGACTCGAATCCTTTAGTATTAACCTTTTGTTTTTTCTTATCATATGATATTATTTGTTTTTGTTGTATTTCATTATGTTTTTTCTTATTATATTATGTTATGTGTAATGTCTTCATAATGTATGCCTTGTGTTTTCATTTGGAATTTCACTTATCATGTGTGCTCCTTCGTCATAGCTATTTAATTACCTATCTAGTCTAGGGAATTCTTGCACCCTAGACTAACTAGTTTAGGGTGAGATTTGTTGTGTGCATCCCTACACTTGGTCTTTGTTCAGATATGGTTCCTATTCTAGAATTTTGTTTTTCAAACCTACCTAATTTTTTTGAACATCACTAGCTGGATCCATAGTACATGGCATAATGATTTCATTGCAAAAATATTGTGTTGTCATAATTCATATTCTATTATCAGATCTTGTTAGTAAACTCAAATATTTTTTGTTACAAGCATGTGAAAATTAATTTCTCTCTCCTCTTTTGTTATTTCAAATTGATCCCTCTCCTAATATCTCTCGTACTTGTGAGGGTATTTTGGTGCAAAAGGATGCAATCACTGATAATCATGACAATCATGTTTGTTCTTCTCCCAATATCTCTCCTACTTGTGAGAGTATCTTGGTGCAAGAGCATCCAATCATTAAGAATCATGAGAATCATTTTTTTTCCTCTCCCCATACCTCTCCTACTTGGGAAGATATTTTGGCACAAGAGGATGAAATAATTGATACATTTTCAAATGATAGTAAGGTGGGGTGGATGTATGAAGGTTCAAATTTTTTTAAAAAAAATTAACAAGCAATTAACTCATTTGAAATTATTAATATTGGACCTCCTTTAATTATGGGACCACCTAAGTCACCTCTTATTATAGGACCTCCAAAACCTCATGGATATATCCTAAACTTTGCAATTTAACAACTCACTAATAATCATGAGCAACAAGATGTGTTGAAGAAACCAAGTTATCATGCAATTTCTCAACATATAAAACTAGAAGTAATAAGTGACCAAAAAATACAACATCCATTCCATTATATCAATCATATCTCCCACCCCCACCTAGTCTTCCTCAGTGTAGTGGTAAAGAATATTATCTTGTTGAGAAATTTAATAATACTCTAACCAAGATCTCCCTTTGGGACTTGATTCAAATATCTCCTACATACCATAAGATGCTCTCAGAGGCTTTTCAGAAGATTGACATCTCATCTTCTACTAAACTGAATGATGTAGCAGCCTTATTTTATTGTATACAAACAACAAAGTTGGATATTACCTTCCTTGAAAATGAACTGCCCTAACTTGAGATTCAAAACAAACATGAAGCTCTAATGATAATGGTTATAATTAATAAAACTGGGGTTAGAAATACTCTTATTGATAATGGATCGGATCTTAATTTTTCTCACATTGATCTTCTAGATAAACTTGGTGTTGATAAGAATCACATAAAACCTGTTAATCTTTATATCTATTATTTTGATAATGTTAATTGGAAGTTGTGGGGACAACAACACTACCCATTAAAGTAGGGCTCGTGAATTTTCCTACCCTTATCCATGTCATGCTAGATACTCTCTCATATAATATTCTTCTCAATTGACCATGGATTCATGCCATGAAGGGAGTCCCCTCTACTCTCCACCATGAGATGAAATATGTATACATGAACACAATACATATGTTAAAAGCATATGAACAAAGTTGCAATTCACAAACTAAAGCTGGACATAACACATCCAACTGCCTTATTACTTTTATTCCAACTCCAAAGGTGGAACCAATACATGTTGAATATAATGATGATAGTATTTAACCTATAAAAAACTTTTAGATGATGATTTAGGGTCATTATATTTTACACCTTATTTCAATGGGGAGTCTAAAATCTCACCAAAAAGCTCCAAGGAGTTGAATAAAAAGCGTTTCATTAGATTTTACACCATCTTTTGTCGAAGAGTATAAAATATCACAATCTAAACCTAAGGATTCTTGTGTTTCATTTGCTCAATCTAGTTAAACATCAACAAATCCAAAAATATGACCCCTCAATGGTGTTGGGGGAACTTTAGCTTTTTTCCCTTGTGTGTTGGTGATGCCTAACTTTAAAAAACTTTAAAATGATTTGCATTCTTGCAAAATAATCAATTATTCTTGTATAAGCATTAAGATAAGAATTCTTCATTTGAGTCAGAAGAATTTTATGGGCTTGGATATAAAATACTTTCTAAAAATGGATATAAGGAAAACATAGAACAAGGAGTTAAGGATCATGTGAAGTCTATAATGTATCTATCAAAAAGGGGTTTAGGTTTCCAACCTTCTTCTCTGTCTTCATCTCATCCACCATCATCTACTATATTTAAAACATCATGTGGTAAGTATGAAAACTTTTCTTCACAAGAGAAAATCTTGTTTTCTACACCTTTATCAAAATAAGAGCATATTTTGTTGAGGCTTCTCAAAGACCACTTGATTACTCTTCCTCCTCCAACATGAAAGAAATTTTATAGAAATAACTCTTTTTATGCATATCATCAAGTGCATGGTCAATCCACAAATGAATATCATGCCTTGAGTAGTAAAATGCAAAAAACTTAGTGAATGTGGTGCTCGTCCATGTGATGATGTACCTAATCCTTATAAATAATAACGATCTCTTATGTGGTATTTCTTCTCACTATGTGACATTTGTAGCACCACATTACTCTTTCTCCTGCCTCCTAGGAGCACTCATGTCGGAAGTTGATTTGATCTAGCATCTCCTTTGAATGATTGAAACCCCTAATTCATTCCTTTATGTGCCTCTTATCATCAAATAAGGGAATATTGATTTCCTAAACTCTCTCAGACTTCAAACCTAGGTTTTCACAAAAAAGAACCTAAAGAAATCAATTTACCTAAACAAGATTTGAAACCTTAAATCTCTATAATTTTTTACTAGGGCACCCATGCCCCTATCCTATCAATTTGACAAAGTTCTACAATCTAGCATCTAGTCATATATGATTCTTGTTCCTAGTAATTTATTTTGAAAATTCCTAATTCTATCACATTCATTCAATTTGACCCCAAATTCACCTATTTCATTGCATTAACCTAAAAATACTTGTTTTTGATAACAAAAGTGATCAAAATCATAACCAACCTACTTGGCTCTCCCTTGAGGATAGCAACCAAACAATATTTTTTCCTGCACTTTGTGTCATTACCAAATTTTCTTCACAAGATGTTTCCTTTCAAAAATCTACCCTCTCCCAACATGTGTTGAAAGTCAAAAGTTGTAATCCATCCTCCTCCTAATACTACTCAACCATAAGGGTATGTGCAGGATCATGATGGGCCAAAAAGTGGCGATATGGTAGGTATGTGGCTGACAACTTTTTTTTTACCCAAAATTGATGAAACAAAAAGAGTTTTTAAAGGAGATTCACAAATTTCCACCAATATAAATTATGATTTACTTTGAATTTAATAAATAATTATTATTCATTTTCTATTTGAATTATGAATAAAGTCTTGATTTATAGGTTGATTGAAAAACATCTATAACTTTCAAACGGTATCACATTTTTTGAATCAAAAACATGTGTCACATTCTATGCTTCACATACTATAGGATTAAAAAAATAAAAATTGAATTTCATGAAGTTTTGACCAAGTTAAGGTGGTTAGACATACGAGTTTTTTATATTTTTTAAAATTTGTAATAAAAAATTCATAATTAATTATTTACTTGGAGGAAAATTACAAAAAAATATGCATCACATTGGGACATGATTCCTCTACTTAAATCTAAAATATTATAAAAATATACTATCATTTTATTATGGTTAGGGTGGTCAGATAGAAACCTACTTCTTATTTTTTCCCTGAAATTTAAGTACTACTGCATTGAAATTTCAAATTTTCACCAGATAGATTTTTGTTTTTTTTAAATAAACCTATTAGTTTAGAAACTAAATTCAATTTTCTACAGATTCTATTCTTACATATTTTTGAAATAATATAGATAACTTATTCAAATTTTTATGTCAAGTTGCCTAACTTTGATTTTTCTGAATTTTTTTTTCACTTAAGGACCTGTTTTTTCCATGATGATCCTACACATACCCATAAATTAAACCCCTTTTTACTATTCTAAATATCCCAAACTTTATAAAACCATTTAAAATTTTGTTGCAACCTCATTACCATTTGGTTGTTCACATGTACAATAATAAACCTATTCTCACTATTGGGGGTGTTCTAAACCAACCTAAACCCCCTAGTCAAATTATAAAATTTATAAAATAACATACTCAAAACAATAATCTTGATTAAAGTGTGTCGCAACAACCTAATACAGTCTCTCACACATATAGTACTCAAAAAAATAACTAACCAAATAGAACAAAAACTAGCCCCACTTCCATTCCATTTCATCAACCATATCTTCTCCCCACCCCTCATCTTGCACAACATGTGGGAAAAGAGTATAATATTGTTGAGAAATTTTGTAATAATCTAGGTAAGATCTCTCTTTGATACTTAATACTAAACTCACCTACATCCACGAGATGCTCCAAGTAGCCTTCCACGAGATAGTGGTGTCACCTTCTATTGGACCAAATGATGTAGAAGCCTTGCTAGATTGTATGCATACAACAATCTTAGATATTAGATTCCCTCAACATGAATTACCTTCTCTTGAAATTCTAAAAATTCATGACACTATCATTATTTTTGTCATCATTAACCAAAAAGGAATAAAACATACTCTAACAGATAATGGACTAGATCTTAATATTTGTAGCATTTAAATTTTACATAGGCTCAATTTGGATATATTTATCATCAAACTTGATACTCTTTCTATTTGTGGCTTCGATAATATGAGTAGATAGACACTAGGTGCAATCACGATATCCATTAATGTAGGACCTATGAATTTTCCTACACTTATCCATGTCATACCCAATTCGAGCTCTCATATAATCTTCTTCTTGGTAGACCATGGATCAATGTCATTAGTGTGGTCCCATCTACTCTTCACCATATAATTAATTTTGTATCTAGTACAAGTTCTATACAGCTAGAGCATATCCAGATCTTAAAAGAATGATTACAAGCCAAATTCAAACATAAAATTTCAAACTCTCTTAGCACTTTGATTCCATCTTTAAAAGTTGAACCACTACCTTCTGAGGATAATCATACCAATGGTAGTAAATCACCTACCATTGCAATCTTTGGTGATGGTTAAGGTTCATTATATTTTACTCCTTCTTTCATTGGGAAGTATAAATCTCACCATCAAATCTTGAAGAGCTAATGGTTTTTTTGGTGGCATCCACACAATCTTGTCCTTTTTCTTCTCAAACACCTAATCTCAACACTACAACTACTCCTTGTAACAATAATAATGATTAGAATTTTTTCTTCATCTTC
Source organism: Sequoiadendron giganteum (assembly GCA_007115665.2). Classification (NCBI taxonomy): domain Eukaryota; kingdom Viridiplantae; phylum Streptophyta; class Pinopsida; order Cupressales; family Cupressaceae; genus Sequoiadendron; species Sequoiadendron giganteum. The sequence goes on along the minus strand of CM021105.1, from coordinate 642,690,861 downwards.
AAGTACATATTTTAGTGTTTATTGGGGCTCATTATATTTTACAACCTCCTTTGTGGGAGAGTATAAAATCTCACAATCTAAATCTAAGGAGCCTTCTATTTAATTTACAAAATCTATTTCTTCCAAGAAAATCAAATCTATTATTCCAAAAAACCAAACATCATAATCCCATGATTGTAATGGAAGACCTTTAGTTCTCATCCTTCATGTGTTAGGAAAATATAACATTAATCCTCCTCCTCCTGATATTTCAACACTCAAAAAGGACCTGCATTCTTGTAAAAGGATCGATTCTTCCCATATTGATATTTCTACTTATATTTCAACAAATAATCATACTTCTCATTTAGACATAATTTATCCTTAGACTATGTCCAAGTTGGAAAAACATTATGGGGTTGGAATTAAAATTCTTTCTAAATTTGGATACAATGAAAACATGGAACAAGGAGTTAAGGATTTTGTGAAGCTTACACCACACCTTGAGAAAGGGGGTTTATGTTTCCAATATCCTCCTTCATCTACATCTCATCCTCTATAATCTAATAATTTATTTATGACTTCCTTTGGTGAGTATTAAGAAAAAAATTCTTCACAAGAGAGGATTTCTTCCTACTTCTTATCCTCTATCTGAGAAAGAGAATATTTTGTTGAGGCTTCTCAAATCCCACTTGATTACTCTTCTTCCTCCAACATGTAAGAAATATCACAAACACAATCAAACAAATCATTTTTTTTGTACATATTATAGCATCATAAATTGTCACCCCTCTGACAATTTCACACTACCTTGACAACCTATTTTTCCTATAACCATAATTATAATAATAATTTATTCGTTTAGGGGCCAAATTGATAAAATATATTTAAATCCCCAACATCATGACAAATTTGAGGAAAAATAACCCAGTCAAGGGCATGGGGCACCCTTGACCTTAATAGGGTCCTAATTCAAACTTCTATTTTGGAATTGATCTTTGGAAAATTAAAAAGATCCTAGGTCAGTATATATTCAAAAGTATCAATTGGAGTGCATGTATAAATAAGTTTTATTTTCATTTGAAAATAAGAAAAGAAATAATTATGAAGGAGCTATTAGGATCGAATTATGAAGACGTATTGAGTTATCCTCTACATTCTATCTACAATAATCTATTATGTTTTGTGAACTAACCTCTTATAGGTCTATCAAGCAATCAAGGAATTCATCAATCAACATTTGTGGTAACTTGTGGTGTGGATTCACTACATCAAGGATTTCACACCAAAGGTAATATTGTCAATTATCATTTATCATTTTAGTCAATTAATTTTTTGGCATCTGACCATCCTAGGGTATGCCCTCTTGATCAACATAATTTGTTGTACATGGAGGTGGAAACAAAAAAATGGGGTTCGACTTAGGAACGATCTTATAAAACATAACCTTTCCACATCTTTGCACATGTGTAGGTTATATCTAAAGGTTCTATCGATATAATGTTACAAGGAAACATAATGCAAATTTGTACCTTACAACCCAAAAGTTACAGATCCAGAATCTTATATCTCAATCAAGGAAGACCCTTGACTAGCAAAGTTTGCTTCAAGTTTTGATGATAGGTGTATAGATATTTACCTTTTCAAATCTAGGTTTGTTCCAATAGGTTTTTTTTTCATCTATGGGTATGTACAAGATCATGATGGGCCAAAAAGTGGCGATATGTAAGTGATATGATGGCCCATGTGGCTGATGACTTCTTTTTTACCCAAAATTGATGAAACGAAAAAGGTTTTTAAAAGAGATTCCCAACTTTCCACCAATATAAATTATGCTTTACTTTGAATTTAATAAATAATTATTATTCATTTTCTATTTGAATTACGACTAAAGTCCTAATTGATAGGTTGATTGAAAAACATCTATAGCTTTCAAACAGTATCACATTTTTTTAATCCAAAACATGCATCACATTCTATGCTTTGCATACTATAGGATTAAAAAAAATTGAATTTCATGAAGTTTTGACCAAGTTAAGGTGGTTAGACATACAATTTTTATATTTTTTAAATTTATAATAAAATATACATAATTAATTATTTACTTGGAAAAAAATTATTAAAAAATATGCATAACATCGAGACATGAGTCCTCTACTTATATCTAAAATCTTATTAAAAAATATTATCATTTTATAAATTATGGTTAGGGTGGTCAGACAGACACCTACTTCTTATTTTTTCCCTGAAATTTAAGTATTACTGCATTGAAATTTCAAATTTTCACCAAATAGATTTTAAAATAAATAAATAAACCTAGTAGTTTAGAAACTACATTCAATTTTCTATAGATTCTATTCTTACATATTTTTGAAATAATATAGATAACTTATTCAAATTTTTACGTCAAGTTGCCTAACTCTCATTTTCTGAATTTTCATCGCCACTTAAGGGCCTATTTTTTACATGATGATCCTGCACATACCCCTATGCACCAAATTACATTATCAGATATAGGGTTTATGTCAAATATGATTTTTAAAACTAACATAAAAAATTCAATCATTGTAACTCAAGAGAACACAAACCCTAGGAGATTGGCTCTCCCTTGTGGTAGCAAGCCAATCATCAAACCCTAGTTGGTTTATGTTTGAATTGGATTCAAAGTGAAAATAAGTTAATCCTAATTACTCTTATTGGATCTAGGATCACTTTTCCTACTCTACACATATCATCGAGTGCTTGTACATTTCACCAAAGAATCTGAGACCTTGGACAATAAAATACAATAACTTCTTGATTGTGGTGCTATCACTCTTCCAATTTTTGATGCACCTATTCATTCTAAATGATAAACTATCTTCTATGGTGTTTATCCTCACTATGTGTCATTTTTAGATCCATGTTTTTTCTCATTTCCATTCATGGTGGTATAATCTTTTACCCAACCATATTTCATCTATGGCAACAACACAATAGTCTAGATAGCATGGTTGTTCTTTCCTCGAGGCTTGAAGGGAAAGGATAACTAGTATCATATGTGTGCATCCTTCTTGATTACCCTTCTTAAGGATCCCTTCTCTTCATTTTTCCCTTTTCTTTTCCTTCAAATATTAGCATAGCAAGTATGCTAACATTTTAAGTGGGGCATATCACCTATACATTCTATACATCCACATATTCTTGTCTCTTGAGCCTTAAATTATTAACGTTTCCCCTCTATTGTGGTGTTGTTAAAAATTCCCCCTAAGTCATGGTTATTAATTCATCCACCATTTTATACAATCCTTGAGTTGTGGTTATCAAATAGTGGTATTAGACAATTATGCATTACTCATAGTCACCTAGCATAATGTAGCTTGCTAGCCTTTGATTTTTTTTTGTTTTACATGGACACCTAGCATAACATTTCTTGCTAGCCAATAGATCCATGTACCCTATGATTCACCTAGCATAATGTAGCTTGCTATCTTGTGTGCTTTATGGGACCTTTTATCTATATTTTACATGGACACCTAACATAACACAACTTGTTAGTTTTTGGATATGTGTATCTCATAAGAAACCTAGCATAACACAACTTAATAGCCTATGTACTTTATGGGATCTATCATTTACCATAACCATGGTCACCTAACATAACACAACTTTATAGCTTATGGTCAATGGGGGCTTTTTAATTTTCAATATCTTTTTTTGAGTTAATTGTCTTTAGAATAATTATATGTATTTGTGCATTTTCGAGATGATTCTTGGTAATTGAGATAAACTTGCATATTGGGGTCTCCTTACCTTGTTGACTCAAATCTTTAGTTTTACATAGGGTGTACTAACATTGTTGTTATATGCTCTATTCTTCATGTTTTCTCCATGTGTGTGTTATGTTGGCTTCATCTATGTATCAAGTATACCTTGTGTATTTCATATGTTTTCTTCATTTATTCCATGTGTTTGCCTTGTGTATTCCACATGCTTTCCTTGTATATTCTATGTCTTTGCCTCATGTATTCCTTGTATGTTTCATGTATTCCTTGTGTATTTTTTGTATGCTTCATATATTCATTGAATTCTTCGTGTATTCCTTGTTTACTTCATTTGTGCTTTATGTGCACTCTACACCTCGTCCTATATGTGATAAATCTTCTTTATGTTTATCTTGACTTTGGGGATTGATAGGATCCTAAGTTTTGGAGTCATCATATCTCTCAACTTAATGGCATCTTGTCTCTTCAATTTTTTGATAAGGAAACATATTTTCTCTATTTATTTAGTGTGAGTATGAACATAAGATCATACCCTCACAAAAGTGGGGGCTAAACGTAGCATCATAAATAGTCACCCTTGATAATTGCACACTATGGTGAGACCCTATTTTTTATATTATACAACTAACTATATTGATAATTTTCTCATTTTGAGTCTAGATTGGAAGAAAAAACTTAATTCTCTAATATCCCTATAATTTTTGGCAAAAAACACCTAGATTAGGGTGAGAGAATCCTAGTCCTAAAGGTGTGCTTTTTAAATATGTATCATTTTTAGTGGACTAGCCTTGAGTGTTTTAAAATGACCCCAAGTCGGCCAATGTCAAATAATATCAATTGGGATGCATATATACACAAGTTTCCATCTCATATGAACATTAAAGGAGCATGACTATCATGAACTATGAACAATTTTTATGTGAAAATTGTGAAGATACATGTGACTTATTATCTACATGCTTGCTACACCAATCTATTATGTTATGTGACTAACCTCTTGTAATTATTTAAGGTGATTCATGCATTATTCATCAACTCTTTGTGGCAACTTATGGTGTGACATCACTTCATCAAGGGTTTCATGCCTAAGGTAACATTATTGAAAGGTAGAAAATTGTTTTTGCTTATGGTTTAGGACATAGGACAACAATATTATATGCTCTCTCATTCAAAAACAAACCCTAGAGATCTCAATGCAAAGGATAAAGAGATCTTGCAATAGGGCTGACCTAGTGGTTGATTGTAAAATAATGAGGGGTTCACCACCAAGCTAGGGCTTGGAAAGATAAATACAATGAAAATAAAAATGCTTAACCCTAATATGATGCAATGCTTCACTAAATGACCTAGAAAAGTATGTAAAAAAATAGAAAGTTACAAGATGGAATGTGTGCACCTAGAAATTTGGAGATGATTGAATGAGGCTCTGAAATGCTATAAATTTTGACTTTAATGATGATTGGAACTCATAGGCCAAGCTAGGCGAATCAATCCCAAATCTAGGTTTCTACACACGAACAGGTTTCTGGAAAATGTGTATCTGAATCTACAAAAATCTTGAAAAACACTTGTAGTAGGACTTATTTTCCACTTATGGTGAATTAGACCTATTCCACTTTTTTGGGAATTTAAAGCTCTGATCTGCACTTCAACACTTGCTCTTGTCTCCCAAATTGATTTTTGGATCCAAAACCCTGATTTGTAACTTGTAGAAGTTGTCCAAGTATCTCCAATGCAAGGTGACAACTTTCAAAACTTTGAACACTTTGGAAAATTTCTCCAAACTTTCTCTTCAATGCATCTTCAATCTAATCCTACAAATCACACACTAAAGAGAGGGGAAAATGTTGTTTTGTTAGTGGAAAGGGTTTGCCTTGGTCAAACCCCGTTTTGGTAACCAAACCTTCAAATGGAATCAGATATGAATGGAGAATGATGAATGAACAAAATATGATGTTGCAACTCACCAAACCTTAGCAATGAAAGGTTGCAAACATGTATGAGATGGCTCCAATGGATTTAGATCTTGACTCTTTCTTGAATAGGATAGATCTTGAATGAAATGCTAGCTTGAATCAAAAAACCCTACATCACAATTGTTAGCTCAAAAATAAGCATGATGCATGATATCTTCGACATGATGCTTGATGCTTGAATAATGCTCTAGAATGCTTGATAATTTACTCTTGAAGGCTCTTGAAGGCTCTTGAATGCTCTTGTGAACTCAAACTTGCTATTATGAATGTTCTCACAAAATTCTTAGGTCACTTGATTGCTTGTTAGCAGAAAATGAGTGAAAGAACCTTGTATTTATACTTAATTATCTCAGATTTCCCAAAATTACACTACAATTTGACATCAAATCTAGGAGGATAAAATCTCGTCAATAATTTAAATTAATTTTAATCTTGGGCCACATGGGACTCATTCACCCAAGATGGCGAATGAGTCCCATTAGGCATTATTTATGGGACCAAATTCAAAAATGATTAGAAATGTGTAAAACTAGGATCGGGACCTAAAACCCTAGGTGGGACCCATATACCCAAGGTGGTAAATCAAATTTGGGGCACATAACCTAAAAAATACCTGAATTATGATTGGTTATTGATTTATATCAGGATCATCCTCGAAAAGATACATTAAATGAGGCTTTTGGATGCAAAATAAGGCCAATTAAAGCATAAAGAAGCCCAATTATTAATGACAACCTTACAAAAGTGTGAAAGTGTGTTACAACACCTAAAATAAGGTAGGATTAGGTTTATTTAGTTTACAAGGGCCCAAGACCTAATTTGAGTCTATTAAACACATTACAACACTAATTCAAGGCATCATTAGGCTTAATTTAACAAGGAGGGCCCAAACAAGTGTGAAAATGTCATCGACGACAGTTTTTGACACTACAATTATCAATTGTCATTCATTTGTGATAATCATTTTTTTTTTAATTTATCTTTTCCCAACTGAGGGCATGTGATTGATACCATCATCATTTGTTGTTTCAGAGGTAGAAACACCAACACAAGGGTTTGACTAAGGTAGAATCATATACAACATAACATTTCCCTTCTTTTCATGTGTGCGAGTCAAATTTGAAACCTCCATAAATAATAGGCTGCGAAAAACCACATAGAAGATTGTGACAAGTTTTTTAGACTTTTGATCATTCCAAAACACCCAAAATAGGGCACCCTTTCCTCTATTCCTACAATTCAAGCTCAAATTTCATATACAAGTGCCCCTTTATCTTCATTTCCTAGATTTGTATCTATTTCAATAATTTTCTATTTTTGTTTGTGTGATCAACTGTATTTCTAGATCTAGGGTTATATCAATTAGGTTACTTAATTACATATATCAAATTTACCCTCTTTGCAATAAAGGAGTCAAACCCTAGCAGATTGGCTCTCCTTTCAGGTAGTTAATCAATCACCAAATCCTATTTGGTTTGTGTTCCAATATTAAGCAAAAGGGAAAATTAGATGTAAGCTAATTTAGTTATTGGATATTGGATCTCTTTTCCCACTTAACAAATAGATATCTCTAGTTTTTAGCATCCATTCTCATATTTTTGTATAAAAAAAAATTATTGTTAATTTTTTTATATACAACTTTAGATCATATGTATTTGTGGATTTTAAAAACTAGTTTTTATTTCTAAATACATTTTTTATTGTATAATTTTTCCCATATACTCTTTCATATTCAAAAGCAATAAAAAAACTCTCATCTTTATTTAATATAAATTAAATTGATTGTACCAGGTTACTCACCTAATCCTTATTCTAGTTGGTGCCCACATACTAGTTACCCATTCCTCATATCTTCAAATCACTATATATTTATCTTGGTTAAAGAAGTCCATCATCCTTGCCATAAATTGTAGATAAATTACTTTACTAAATCACTTTTATAGGAGAGAAATCATAATATTTTATGAATTAAAAATAACTCATGGGTTGATTAACATAATTTATTGAGAGAAAAATCATCTTTAAGAAACATCAAATATCCTTTTTCTTGAAATAATATAAAGAAATGTGATATGTTTCCAAGAGGGTGCTTACTACTTTTTTTCCATGCATTTGACCATGGTATGCAAATCTAAGATTTTTTTCAATATTCTCAATAAAGTTCATTCAAAAATGACAATAATATACTATTTATGTTATAGATTATATATAAAAAAAATCTATTTAATTGTATCATTTTTGTAAAGAATAATAATTCAATATGAAACATCCTCATGATTGTTACAAGCTATAAAATGAACCCTTTTACAAAATTGATCTACCACAATAAAAAAGTAAAATATTTCTCAAATTTAATGGTTACCCAAAATTTGTTTCTTATATTTGGAAAGTTGAGAAGACATACCCATTCACATGCATGAATCCCTTCTTTCTCGTGATTTTCCAATAATTTCCTTTTTTGACAACCAAAGTGTCTTATCCTTTTAAAAATGTCATCCAATAGTCCTAGTTACCTTTTAAGATTGAAACAATCTCCATCTTGAATTGCTCAATCCCAAGTGACACTCTTGTCTTCTATTAGTGGGGTTTTTAGTAGGCTCATAAGTTGTATGCTCCTTGACATGTCATATGGGTTATAGGTTTTCCTTATGGGTATGTGCAGGATCATGATGGACAAAAAAGTGGTGATATGTAAGTGATATGATGGCCCATATGGCTGATGACTTTTTTTTTACCCAAAATTGATGAAACGAAAAGGGTTTTTAGAAGAGATTCTCAGCTTTCCACCAATATAAATTATGTTTTACTTTGAATTTAATTAATAATTATTATTCATTTTCTATTAGAATTACAAATAAAGTCCTGATTGATAGGCTGATTGAAAAACATCTATAACTTTCAAACTATATCACATTTTTTGAATCCAAAACATGTGTGACATTATATACTTCACATACTATAGGATTAAAAAAAAAAAAAATTGAATTTCATGAAGTTTTGACCAAGTTAAAGTGGTTAGACAGACGAGCTTTTATATTTTTTAAAACTTGTAATAAAAAAATCATAATAAATTATTTACTTGGAAAAAAATTATAAAAAAATATGCATCACATCGAGACATGAGTCCTCTACTTATATCTAAAATATTTTAAAAAAATATTATCATTTTATTGTGGTTAGGGTGGTCAGATAGACACCTACTTATTTTTACCTTGAAATTAAAGTACTACTGCATTGAGATTTCAAATTTTCACCAAATAGATTTTATTTTTTTAAATAAAGGTCTAGTAGTTTAGAAACTACATTCAATTTTCTACAGATTCTATTTTTACAGTTTTTTGAAATATTATAGATAACTTATTCAAATTTTTACGTCAAGTTGTTTAACTCTGATTTTCTGACTTTTTATTGCCACTTAAGGGCCTGTTTTTTCCATGATGATCCTGCACATACCCTTATTGTAGTTTGGGACTTTTTATTTATGTTACTTTTACATGATAGCACTGCTTTACGATTAATTCGCAACATGTTGGAACTTTGTGCAATGTGCATTGCTAGTTCTAAGATTAAATTATTTCATGTATCGCTTTAGGAAAAAATTCATTAAGCTCAAGTGTTCTTTATGAGTTTATCCAAATAAAAAATACATGTTTCTATGAGACAAAGCTAAGGGACTATCTTAAAGGTAGTAATGAGACAATATTTTATCATAGAAGTAGAAGAGATTAAAGCACGCATGATAGTTATGAAAAAAAAAAAAAATCAAATATTGATCAAGGTAAGAATGATATTTTTCTATGTATTTTGAAAATTGTATATTTTATGTATGGTTTTTGAAATTGGCTTCAAGAAATGTTGATTGTTGAAGTTCAATTGTCAAATTATAATATAGGTAAAAAGATATGTAGCGACATTCAATTCCTCGAGATTTTATTTATGCTTCAAACTATAGTGGATGGGACAAAAACATGAGGGATTGGGAAGGAAAATTCAAACTAATAATCAATTTCTATTGTTGGAAACTAAGACTAGCTACTCTCCCTATCACGACATCTATTATAGACGATGTGAACAATAGTCTATAAACCTTAACTCAATGAAAAATTGGTTCAAATTGATAAAATAAATAAAAAAATGCAAAACTAAAATCTAAATATGTTATGTAATATTCTTTTTAACTTCAACTTTGCTAACTAGTTGATTCTTATTCTTTGACTGTTAAGTTGTTTTAAATTTTCTTGATTTCCTTAAGATATTAATTAAAATTTACTAAATAAACCTATTGAAATGTGTCTTTCATTCATTGTATCAAGCCTAAAGATGACTTTTTATTACTTTTTAACAAAAGATACAAGAAAATCTTCACATTATTTTCCCTTACAATATTTGAATGAAATGTTCCTTATTTTTTTTACACTATTTAAATGTTGTACTATATCTATTAAAAAAATATTAAACCTTAAAACATTATTGCTAATTATACTTTGATAAAAATATAAATTAAAGATATAATATTCTAGAATCCATATAATGATGGAAAAAGCTATACACAACTTTTACCATAAACTTTAGAATTAAAAATTATAAAATTTTAATTATTAAAATAAGATTGTTTTCTTCTCGTTATAAAAAGAGTAAAGGGTGCCTTTTTCTTATCGCAGAGGTAATCTAAAAAAACAAAATGTAGCGTTTTACAACGTATTTCCACCCATTGATGGGTTAGCGTGAGAGAAGACAACCACCTGCTCCCAATATCATTGCTGAGGGGCCGCGGTAGCAAAACCATCAGCACCATATGTGCTAAAATCAAACGTCAAATTGGAACAGTGCAAGATATGACCCCACACAACTTATGCTCTACACAGCTGTGAAACCTCTGTCACGCGGAAATTCGCTTCCTCTTGCTTTCTTTCTGTGGGAATTCCCTTTCCCACGATCTCCACGCCCTTGAGGAAGCCGCCAAAATAACTGACAGCTATACACCGCGGGTTAGCGCTTCGTTCCGCCTACCACAAGCGACTTTCCAGAAAATTTACCTCAACAGGTTTGCTTGTATTCCTTTCTTATATATATATCTTACGTTTGCCTCATTATTTCCATTGCCCTTTCCTTTCTTCTCTGTTACATTAATATTGGAATTCCCCTTCGATAGCTTCACATTGTCCATGGCGCTGCTCTTATTATGTTTAGTCTTGACACACCTTGCTTATTTGCAGCATGTCTCTGCAAATTTTTACAGCAACTTTGACATCACGTGGGGTAATGACCACGCTAAGATACTTGACAACGGCCAGCAATTGCAGCTTACTCTCGACCAGTCCTCAGGTATATATGCATATTATAATTTAATCCATTCTTCACTCTTCGATTCAAAGAGTGTGACTTACCTTACGTTATTGTCCCTTCCTTTGTCAACTGAAACAGGTTCAGGTTTCCAATCGAAGAATGAGTATCTGTTTGCAAAAATTGATATGCAAATCAAGTTGGTGCCCGGTAACTCGGCAGGCACTGTAACTGCTTACTATGTAAGTCTGTCTCTTCAATATACTCTACTCGACGTGGAATTTTACTGCTACTGAACTGAATATGCCAAGTAAATTCATCCTCTGATATTTATTGTTGATGGGCGCAGCTGTCATCTCAAGGGGATAAGCACGATGAAATAGACTTTGAGTTTCTGGGAAACCTGTCTGGAGATCCGTATATTATGCACACTAATTTGTTCTCTCAAGGCCAAGGCAATCGGGAGCAGCAATTCTACCTCTGGTTTGATCCCACTGCAGACTTCCACACTTACTCCGTGCTCTGGAATCCCCAATAAATTATGTAAGTAATATTAATTGTACCCGTTTAAATTTAAGTGTTTAACATCCGTCGGGGCTTATAAGCACATGAAATATTACGATGTCCGTTCTAATAACATAAATTATGCTGATTGTGTTGTGCAGATTTTCTGTGGATGGAACTCCTATGAGAGTGTTTAAGAACAACGAGAATTCGGGTGTGGCGTATCCTAAGAATCAAGCCATGAGAATATATTCGAGTCTGTGGAACGGAGACAGTTGGGCAACTAGAGGTGGGCTTGTGAAGATCGACTGGAGCAAAGCCCCCTTCGTCGCCTCATACCAGAATTTTAATGCACAGGTGTGCAGTTCTTCCTCTGATTGCTCTTCAAATTCATGGTATAGTGAAGCAGCATTGGATTCGAGTGATCAGGAGAAACTTCAATGGGCGCGCAAGAACTACATGATATATGACTACTGTTCCGACACGAAAAGGTTTCCACAGGGCCTTCCTGCTGAATGCACCCATCAGACATCAAATTGAATCCAACGCTGAATTAATCCAGTGTTCAATCAGAACAAGAAATTTCTCACAATTCTTTAATTTTATAATGTTCATACTCTTTCATGCATTGAAATTGTGTAGTTTCTTTAAATTTGGAATAAACAAGAGCTATAAGGTAGCTTAGTCGCCGTACAAAAAATGTAAAGAGTAAATTCACAGAAAAAAATGATTGCTTATAGTTTTCAAGACATTCGAAAACAAATATTGTATGCGGTTGATATGCTCATTTGAAAACATGACAACTAATTCAGTGGACTCCATAGTTTTCGTTTAATTAAATTATTCATTTACAAGTAATAATGGATATATAGATAATTATATATCGTCGAGTTTTTATTAGAAATGTGATACCAAAACAGAATTGAAAAGTAGCAGAGAAAACAGAGCAGAAAAACAGAGCAAATAACAAACACAGAAGAACTCACTGATCACGTATTATTAACAGCACAAAGAGAGAGATATTTATACATAACATTGATCAACCAACCTTCCTGGAAACCTGTTAACAAGATCAACAAACTAAAATATGGACATATCAAATGGTTTGATGTAGACTCCTATCCAAACTCTCCAAACTCTTCTGGTACGTGCATAATTCCATTTTATTCCAACAAGTTAATAATACATTTTTTTTATAATCTAAATTTGTTGATCTAACAAATTAATTAAGAAATGCACATCATTAAACATAAACATAAATATATATAAAAAGACAAAATTAAAATATATATGTTTTAATTATAACACAAATAAAATTAAGTAATCTTTATAGTCTCTGATTTTTTCTATTATTCTAAATAGAGAAATATAAGCAAGTATAGTTTAGCTAATTCTTTGCTAATCGTTTATTCTTTGAGATAAAGATGAAATAGTAGAGTACCAAGTGCATTCTCTTGCCTTGAAATTGATACTAGATGAACATAAACACACATAGAAACAAGATAAAAAAAGTTTCTAGTTTCTCTAATTTGACTAATTAAAATATTGATGCTAAAGAATAAAATATAACCCTCCCAATTATTTTTAGTGAATCAACCATCTCATAACCCCTAATAAGTCATTGTGTATAATTCTTGTAACAGAGAAATTAACATATTCTTTAATAAATATATTTTATTACATAAATACAACAAATGAATTTCCATTGTGCTCAAATGAGCACAAATTATTATTCTAGACACCTAATGAGTCTCATTGCTTGCACTAATGGAATATAAGCTCTAACAATGAAAAATGTATATGCTCAAAATGAATACAACTTATCCCACGACTATTAGAAATGCATATTAGGAAAGATTTTCTATGACAAGATTAGACAAGAATAAAGAAGTAATAATTTTTATGAGTGATGATATTTCACAAAATTAGTTTGGAACTCCATAAATACAACCACAATTTTGTATTTGCAAGCCATCAAGCTTCATCCAACACAACCCAAAAATCTCAAAATAAATGTTGAAAGATTGAATCTAAAATATAGATATTTTTAAATACCATTTGAGGAGCTACAAAAAATGCATGCTAGTGAGAGACTAATATTGTTATCTATCAAGTTTTAGGATTTTCCATGAAACAACTAAGTCCAAAAATAACATGTACCTAGAAATAAAAATGGATGAAGAGGGTAGTAACCCATTAAAATATGAATGTCACCTTGTCACCCTAATTATAAGCAAGAACAAAACCTTCTCTAAAAGATGCAATAACCTTCTAAACAACCAAAATTATTTATGTGTTCAAACTTCGTAGGATGAGATTATGCATTAGTGCAATGAATGTGTGCCTTCATGTTTAGAACTTGTAGTTGTATTTAAGAATGAGATATATATCTATTATAGCACACAAACAATAGAAAAATTATTGGTTCAAAGTTCTCAACAACAACATCAAGCATATAACATTATCTTGAAATCCAAAACTAGCTAGTCACAAATTTCTTCTATTTCTACAAAATAGATTTGGGTGTTCGACACTAAATTATTAACTACAAGAATTATACTAACAAAGTCAAAACTTTTATCAATTGAAGATTGGTACCATTTTTTAAATTACTTTTGCTACAATGAACCACACCTAGATTGAGGTTAAAACTAAAATAGAGGAGATTGAATAATCATTAACCTCTATATTGTTTAAACTAATAACTTCAAATATGATAATAAACATTTTTTTCATAGAACAAAAAAATGATAGAGCATGTCTTATACTCAATTCTCTAGCCATAATAGCTAGTGATCCAAGAAAGGTATAACATACTATGAAATCTCTCTCTCTCTCTCTCTCTCTCTCTCTCTCTCTCTCTCTCTCTCTATATATATATATATATATATATAAACAAACACACAATAAAAAGTGGGGACAAAAAATAATGGTAGAAAGTGAATACAAAATATTTTTACCATTCATTTTTGGTCCATTTTGACTAGGTTGTACCTCATGTATTGACTGGTGTATAAGTGGTGTGCTTCTCCACAAAAATTGACAAATTGACTAAACCTAAATTGATTCCCTTTATACAAATCCATAGGGATTGGTCATGATGCTTAGTTTATTCACTCACTTATTTGGGCCAAACCTGTAGACATAGGAAAGACCTTAAAACTCTTAAATTTTAATTTTATCATGGTTCCTAGTAGACCTTTCCTAGTTACTTCTTAGATGGTGATCCATTCTAAATAGAACGCTAGGGAGTTATGTAGAAAGAGTAAACTTCAATTCATTTTCATCCATCTCATAACTCTTAATTGATTTTCATAATCACATGTGAAATGATATAGAACATTAAATACATAATCAACTTGCATCAAAATCTACATTTAAGAAAATATTAGAACATCTTACATGATTATTTATTGTCTTAATCCTTGTTTCATAACTATTAAATCAGATCTTATAAATTTAATTAAAATATCATTACCTTATAAACTCTTTAAAAATATTTGTCATTTATAAATTCAAATTAGAAAAAGGTGAACATGTTTCAGATATTGCTTCTTGCGTAGAGTGAAATTCGCGAGTAGGGACATTTTTCAACTTATGTTTTTGATTAAGAAAGCGGGATTAATGGGCCCTCACCCATACAACAGCGTGAAACAGAATGGTGGATTAGGCAGAGGAATTAAGGCAGTGGGAACAAGTTTCCGCCTGACAGGGGTGGCACAACTGTGTATTTTCACAAATTACAAGGTTTTTGGGTTTTTGGTGGAGTTACGTCCTACATTGCAATTTAATTACACACAATTTTGAGAATCCGCCAATGACATCCCCACGTGTCAAGTTATTGTCCACTTAGAAGGGCCGACTGTTTCCACGGCCGCCGCCCCTAATCAATGGTATTGGAAAGAACTAGTTGGGTCTTCTCTACCGCTTAACCATCAATTGGGAAGGCCCCAATTGTGAGTGGGTGTGGAGCGAGACGGGATATTTTGTTTTTAATGATAGGATATTTCTAGAACAATATTGAAAAAGGTTAGGGTCTTAATTATGTGATAAAAGGAATCTTAATTTTCAATGTTATTTATAGATTAAAATTTTGTATAAAATCTTAAATTTGTTTTAACAATCATAAAAATAGATGGAAGATTAGAGGATTTAGGAGTGGATGAAGCTATTCAATGAGTATATTTGGATGCTAATTCTAGAACAATATTAGAAAAAGGTTAGGGTCTCAATTATGTGATAAAAGGAATCTTAATTTTCAATGTTTTTTGTAGGTTAAATTTTTGTATACAATCTTAAATTTGTTTTAACAATCATAAAAATAGATGGAGGATTAGAGGATTTAGGAGTGGAGGAAGCTATTTGATGAGTATATTTGGATGCTAATTTGGAATATTCTTTGGGATGCATTGATTCTTTTATTTTCTTGGGAATTCACATGATCTTTAGTTTTTTTTTTTCTTCATAGGCCTTTGTGGGCTTTTGGTTCCTTTATTTTTGGGGAATATTTTTCCTAGATTTTTCTTTAGCATGTCTTTTTGATGGGACATGGTCATCATTGTGCATTGTGTGGATTTTTGGCCTTATGCATTTGAGGGTTGGCATTTAAATTGATTCAAAAAGAAATGGTATGGGTGCATGAGGATTAATGATTTGGAGATATTATTATTGGGATGGTGCAGGGAGGATGTTGGGAAAAATTTAAAGATGTGTGCCTTTGTTGGTCGTTATTAGAGAATTGAGACAATGCAGTGGTACTGGTGGACTTAGGATTTGTTGAGATAAATGTGATGGGGGTGGTAGATGGAGGGATGTAAGGACCCAAGATTGATGGAAGGGATGAAGGATTTGGTTTGGGGCATAAGAGGCCAAAATGGAGGTGAATGAGGAAGGAATGGGCTTGGGACATAAGGGCCCAAAATGGATGTGGATGAGGAAGGAGCGGGTTTTGGGACATAGGAGCCCAAAATGGATTTGTAAGATTGAAGATAGGAATATTTGGATTTAGATGGAGGGATTTGAGATTTGGAAGGGATGGAAGGTGTACCAATGTCTTGAGCATGAGCTTGGCATCCAAGGTCATGTGAACCTGAATTTTATTTGATTTGGATGGGTTCCAATATGCCTTGTTCACAGAGGGCTAATCCTTTTCCTTGTTAGTGCATGTTTTGACAAATCCTTCTACCAATGGGATACTTGGTATTTTGGAAGAAAGATGCAAGTCCATTTTGAGGGGGATATGAGGTTGAAAGGATTATAGGTTCTTCAAGGAAATTGGATTAGAAGAAGGTGGAAGAACCAAGTTGATATGTCTGGGAATCATAAGTATGTTGGATGGGGGTGATGGGATCTTACGGAGGATTAGGATCATGAGAAGGATAAAGAGGTATGCATGGATCTTGGGATGGGAGGGAATCATTGTGTGGAGAGGACGGGATACTTTGATATTGAGATGAAAGGGGATCATTGGATGGAATGAAAGAATTTTTTTGATCTTGAGATGGAAGGGAGTCATGAGATGGATTGGAGTGGATTCTTTGATCTTGATTTAAAGGGGAATTCATCATAGCATTATCTAGAGTAATGGATTGGTATAGTTGGATATATTTAGAGGAAATGAAGGAGGATAGAGGTTTCAGAATGCAAGAAAGGAGTGCATGATAGATTCTAGGAGTTGTGCACATGGACGAGAAAAGGATCTTGGATAATTATGGATTGAGGATTTTACATGTTTGAGAGATTGGAGGAATTTGGTAGATTTGGGAGATGGGAGTTAAGGGGACATAGGTAGATGCATGAGATGGAAAGATTGCAAAACTTTGATTATGTGTGGGGAGTTAGGCTCCTTTACTAATAACCCTTGGAGAGAATCATGAGAGACGTGGGATTAAGTAGATTTATAAGATTGGGGTGAAGTGGATTTATAAGATTGGGGTGATGTGGGCTTTAAGGATATGAGAGATGAGAGTGTGGAATAAGAAGTGGAGGTTTTGATGGATTTGTCAATTGAGGATGAGGATGAGGTTCTTGAAAAGGAGTTGGAGATGGGGATTTGGAAGTTGATGGGTTGGAAGGGAAATTTGGATAGAGGGTTGGTTTCCCTTGTCAAAGGAAGGGGAAGGACAAGAAATAGGATAAAAGGTAGAATTTGATGGAGGTGGGGAGGATGGAAGTTTGTCACCAACACTAAGAAGGTATCTAACCATGACATTTTTATCATTGTTGAAGTGGGAGGTGAGAAAGTAATTGAAGATGCCACGGGGGTTGAGATTGCAACTAATGGATGCTTGAGTTTGAAGTTTGGTGGATGGAAATAGGTTCACTTGATCAACAAAAATCACATTATCATGATAGGGACTATAGTCAACAAGGCTAACTTCTTCATCATCTATGTGATTAGGTTTACCCTTGATTATAATTTTTGGCCTTGTTGGGGTAGTGGATGAATACATGATGTTGGATTGGATTGGGATAAAATGGGTTAGAAAAAATTGAATGAGGATGAATTGGATTGGATGGGAGATTGATTTATTAAATATTAGAGTGTGGATTGGATTAAGCACAAATTTGGGATAAGATGGCTAGAATGGATGAAGGATATAAGGGTTATTTGAGAAGTGGATTAGAATATGGTTGATGCAGGATTTAGAAGATGAAGCTTGAATAGATTTGGAATGGGATTGGGATTATGACTTGGATTAGAAGACTAAACATGGATGGATAATTGATTGAGAATTAGGTGTAATTAGAAGTGAAGTTGGTTGAGAAGAAAAAAATAATGAAGAGATGGTATGAGGATAGAAGATGAGAATGTTAGATTAGATTGTGGAAGAAAATGTTTGGAAGAGGAGACTTTGGGATTCATTGTTAAATGATGATCAAGGTTAGAGGAAAGGAATAATATATGAAAACTTGGCTGAGAAAGTTGGAATTTTATTTGGAGGAGGAGATGAAAATAAGGATAATGGATGAGAAATAGATTGGAGATTTAGAAGAAAAAGATTTATGGATGAAATTGAATTTAGATTGAAAAGGGATCAATTGAACTAGGATGTGGATGACTGAAAATAAAAGTTTGTCAATATACAAAAGCAATAAAATTATGAAACCACTAAACAATAAAAACATTGAAAAATAGAGTGAAGGTTCTAAACTGAAAAGATTAAATTTAGATTTTGGATTGGTTTGGAGAGATTTGGATGTTTTGAATGGATGAGATATGATGAGATATTGGATTGGGAGGATGAATGAAGGATTTAGAGGAAAATATTGAATAGTTGATTGAAGGTTTGCTTGCTTGACTAAGGGGTGGACATGTCAGAAGTTGGGGTTTTGCGCATTGACGGATGAGCATAAGAGTTCTCAACGTCCTCCCAATACAATTTGCTTAGGGGCGGCGGCAGCCGGAACCGTCAGAACTCGTATGTACCAGTGTGGTAAGACACATCACCCAAAAAATGCCGAAAAAGTTAATGCTATCCACGCTGTGAAACTTGTGTCACGCGGAAACTTGTTCGCTGTTGCGCAATTCCCTTGCCCTCCACGCCCTTTAGGAAGCCGCCAAAACAACTGACAGCTATACACCCGGCTCCGCCTACCAAAACTGACTTTCCAGAAATTTTGCTTTTAAGGGTTTTATGTATGCCTTTATTATATATATCTTGCGTTTCCTTCATAATTTCCATTGCCCTTTGCTTTCTTCTCTGTTACGTTAATATTCGAATTCAGCTTCGACAGCTTCACATTGTCCATGGCGCTGCTCTTATTATGTTTAGTCCTAACACACCTTGCTTATTTGCAGCATGTCTCTGCAAATTTTTACAGCAACTTTGACATCACGTGGGGTAACGACCACGCGAAGATACTTGATAACGGCAAGCAATTGCAGCTTACTCTCGACCAGTCCTCAGGTATATATGCATATTATAATTTAATCCATACTTCACTCTTCGACTCAAAGTGTGACTTACCTTAAGTTATTGCCCCTTCCTTTGTGAATTGAAACAGGTTCTGGTTTCCAATCAAAGAATGAGTATCTGTTTGCAAAAATTGATATGCAAATCAAGTTGGTGCCCGGTAACTCGGCAGGCACTGTAACTGCTTATTATGTAAGTCTAGTGGACGTGGAATTTTACTTCTACTAAACTGAATATGCCATGTAAATTCGTCCTCTGAATATTTATTGTTGATGGGCGCAGCTGTCATCTCAAGGGGATAAGCACGATGAAATAGACTTTGAGTTTCTGGGAAACCTGTCTGGAGATCCGTATATTATGCACACTAATTTGTTCTCTCAAGGCCTAGGCAATCGGGAGCAGCAATTCTACCTCTGGTTTGATCCCACTGCAGACTTCCACACTTACTCCGTGCTCTGGAATCCCCAACAAATTATGTAAGTAATACTAATTGTACCCGTTCAAATTTAAGTGTTTAACATCCGTCGGGGCTTATAAGCACATGAAATATTACGATGTCCGTTCTAATAACATAAATTATGCTGATTGTGTTGTGCAGATTTTCTGTGGATGGAACTCCTATGAGAGTGTTTAAGAACAATGAGAATTTGGGTGTGGCGTATCCTAAGAATCAAGCCATGAGAATATATTCGAGTCTGTGGAACGGAGACAGTTGGGCAACTAGAGGTGGGCTTGTGAAGATCGACTGGAGCAAAGCCCCCTTCGTCGCCTCATACCTGAATTTTAATGCACAAGTGTGCAGTTCTTCCTCTGATTGCTCTGCAAATTCATGGTATAGTGAAGCAGCACTGGATTCGAGTGATCAGGAGAAGCTTCAATGGGCGCGCAAGAACTACATGATATATGATTACTGTTCCGACACGAAAAGGTTTCCACAGGGCTTTCCTGCTGAATGCACCCATCAGACATCAAATTGAATCCAACGCTGAATTAATCTATTGTTCAATCAGAACAAAAAATTTCTCACAATTCTTTAATTTTATAATGTTGATACTCTTTCATGTATTCAACTGTGACACAATTTCAATATATGTGATTTCTTTAAATTTAGAATAAACAAGAGCTCTAAGGTAGCTTAGTCACTGTACAAAAATTGTAAGGGTAAATTCGCAGAACAAAACAACTACTTTTAAATTTGAAGTATACAGTTTTCAAGACATTCGAAAACAAATATTGTATGTGGTTGATATGCTCATTTGTACACATGGCAACTAATTCAGTGGACTCCATAGTTTTTCATTTAATTAAATTTTATATTTACAAGTAATAATGGATATATAAATGTCATCTAATTCAGCGGACTCGATAATTACATTTAATTAAATTTTATATTTATAAGTAATAATATACTGTCAAGTTTTTATTAGAAATGTGAATTTCATCGTAGTATAAGTTAATAATATATTTTTTTCTTTAATTTAAATTTGTTGTTTGATATTATGACTTAACAAATTAATTAAGAAATGCACATCATTAAACATAATTATGTATAAGAAGGCAAAAATAAAACATATATGTTTTAATTATAACATTAATAAAAGTAATTAGTCTTCATAGTGTCTAATTTTTCTATTATTCTAAATAGAGAAGCATAAGCAAGATATTTTAGCTAATCCTTTGCTAATCGTTTATTCTTTGAGATAAAGATAAAAGAGTAGAGTACCAAGTGGATTCCCTTGTCTTGAAATTAATACTAGATGTACATAAACACACATAGAAACAAGATAAAAAATAAAAAGGTCTTCTAGTTTCCCTAGTTTGACTAATTAAAATATTGATATTAAAGAATAAAATATTACCTCCCAATTATTTTTAGTGAATCAACCATCTCATAACCCCTAATAATCCATTGTGTATAATTATTGTAAGAGAGAAATTGGCATATTCTCTAATAAATAGATTTTATTTCAGAAATACAACAAAATGAATTTCCATGTGCCCAAATGAACACAAATTCTTATTCTAGACATCGAATGAGTCTCATTGCTTGCACTGATGAAATATAGGCTCTAACCATGAATGTATATGTTCAAAATTAATACAACTTATCCCACAACTATTAGAAATGCATGCTAGGAAATATATTGTATGCATATGACCACATACAAGATTAGAGGAGAATAGAGAAGTAATAGTTTTTATGATTGATGATATTTCACAAAATTAGTTTGGAACTCCATAAATACGACCACAATTTTGTATTTGCAAGCCATCAAGCTTCATCCAACACAACCCAAAATCTCAAAATAAATGTTGAAGGATTGAATCTAAAAGATAGATATTTGAAAGTATCATTTGAGAAGTTTACACAAAATGCATTCTAATGAGAGACTACTATTGTTATCTACCAAGTATTAGGATTTTCCATGAAACAACTAAGTCCAAAAATGATCAAGAGGGTAGTAACCCATTAGAGTATGAATGTCACCTTGTCACTCATAATTATAAGCAAGAACACAACCTTATCTAAGGATGTCATAACCTTCTAAACAAACAAAACCACCTATGTGTTCAAACTTGGTAGGACTATTTTGTAAAAATGAATGGTAAAAATATTTTGTATTCGCTACAAGAATTATACTAACAAATTCAAAACTTTTATCAATTGAGGATTGTGCCATTTTTTAAATTACTTTTGCTACAATGTACCAAACCTAGATTGAGGGTAAAAATAAAAGAGAAAGATTGAATAATCATTAATCTCTATATTGTTTAAACTAATAATTTCAAATATGATAATATTTTTTTTTCATAGAACAAAAAAATGATAGAGCATGAATTCTCTAGCCATAATAGCTAGTGATCCAAAAAGATATAACACATACTATAAAATTAGTATTATTCAATTTCTCTCTCTCTCTTTATCTATATATAATATATACACACACAATACAAAGTGCAGACAAAACATAATGGTGGAAAGTGAATGCAAAATATTTTTACCATTCAGTTTTGGTCCATTTTGACTAGGTTTTACCTCATGTATTGACTAGTATATAAGTGGTGTACTTCTCCACAAAAATTGGTAAATTACCTAAACCTAAACTGATTCCATTTATACAAATCCATAGGGATTGGTCATGATGCTTAGTTTATTCATTCACTTATTTGGGTCAAACCTGTAGACATAGGAAAGACCTTAGAACTCTTAAATTTTAATTTTATAATGGTCCATAGTTAGACCTTTCCTAATTACTTCGTAGATGGTGATCCATTCTAAATAGAACACTAGGGAGTTGTGTAGAAAGAGAAAAATTTAATTCATTTTCATCCATTTCATCTCTTATTTGATTTACATAACCACATATGAAATTATATAGAACATTAAGTACATAATCAACTTACATCAAAATCTACATTTAAGAAAATATTAGAACATTTTACATGATTACTTATTATCTTAATCCTTGTTCCATAACTATTAAATCAGATCTTATAAATTTAATTAAAAGATCATTACCTCATAAACTCCTTAAAATTATTTGTCATTTATAAATTCAAATTAGAAAAAGGTGAACATGTTTCAGACATTGCTTCCTGCGTAGATTCAAATTTGTGAGTAGGAATCTTTTTCAACTTATGTTTTTGATTAAGAAAGTAGGGTTAATGGGACCTGACCCATACAACAATGTGAAACAAACATCATAGCTAGCAAAACAAACCAAAACAAAACATCGCAACTTTCCACCCAATAGAATAGGCCTACAAACCGCCCACATAGTTGCAAATAGGATAGTAGCCCAACAAAACAACAAAGTAGCCAGCAGGACAGACCAAAGCCCGGCCTTCAAGCCACCAACAAAACAGTTTAAGCACCCGAACTTGAACCCAACAATTTTTCCCCCAAAGACTTGTCAATAGAAATAGAGTTAATTGTCAATAGAAATAGAGTTAATATTATTTACTAGCGCTTGCACCTCAACGAGGTGCAATGGTTACGCCGATAGTAGGATATACTTTGGCAATATATTGAAGGGCACAGGGAAAGATTGTAAGAAAATGTAAATTATTTTTTTGAAGAGTAACTATTTATAGAAAAAGTCAATTGATAATGGGGTGAGAGAAGATTTGAATATGAACAAATGGAGCTTAATTTAAATTGGTATGTTATACTAAATGGTGTCACAACATAGTATTTTTTGTTTTTTGTACAATGAAAGAAGACTTGTAACTTAAAAGGTCAATTGGATTAAGTACAGTTGTTGTTGGTTAATGATATACCTTGTAACCAAATGTAACATAATGGAGAACTACATGTTGCGGGAAAATATTTTTATAATACAAAAATTATTTTATGACACATGAAAATAACTAGCTCAAGAGATTGGTTATGTATAATACAATTGTTGGTGGTTGACCATGAGGTTCTATGATATATGCCATTTATCTTCAAGACCTACAGAACAAAAGCAATGGGATGGTTAGATGTGTTGATTAGGTGTCAAATTATGGCAAAAAGATTGTAGCTTAAGTAAATAGTTGAAATGCATAATTATGTAAGAGGAAAATTAGACATATTTTAATGACTTTTTTTTTTGAGGTGTATAATGATTTCTACGTATTTAATTTATAGTATTATTATTATTATTAGGATTTTTTTTTCCCAATGTATGAACAAAATTACCATAAGAAGTTCAATATGCTAAAGCCATTGATGACATCGATGGCGTTGATTGATATGTATGCTTGAGTCTTGATACCTCGTCCTTGTAGTTGATTTTGTCATGGTATGTAGCAGATATTTGCAAAAGAGAAATTTGTAAAAGTGGAACTGATGCTCCGACAATAATTGGGAAAGATGTGAGGGAGAAAAGGATAAGAGTTGTGTACTTTCATGATGTTCTTTGCGAAGACTGCAATGTTGCTCTAGTACATGCCAACCCAATTAACAAAAGATGAGTCTGATGGCGAGGAAGGAGAAGCATTAGGTTTTGATCCTGTAACGTCTCCCTCGGAAGAGCTGCTGGAGATGGTGATAATGTCTGCAGGTGTTTGTAAATTTACCATTACTCGGGGAGTTAAATGAGAAGCAAACAATATGAAGATGGTCGTAACAAGAATATTTTTGATTATTTGATAACTACACAAGTTGAATTTGTATGGTCATAAATAGCCATTTAAAAATGGGTTGGTCTCAAAAATTAAAATAGAATTTCAATAGGATATGTGTTTTCCAAACGAAGGAGGGGACGCTCCAAACTAACACAATAAACCAAACTATAATTAATATTTCCACCCAAGTCAACACAAAAGAGGTAAGCGTGCACTATTAAAGAAGGTTTTTTACTTAAATCTTTTTAATCAAAATTATTTTGAAATAATTCAAACTCTTTTATTTTATTTTTCCAATATAATTAACTAAGAATTAAAAAATTTACAACTAAATTATAATTTGAGTGACATTTCTTTAGAATAAAGAGTTTTCAGTAACCTAAAATTCTTTAGCATGCTCAAACATAAACGTCTCTGATGGGATCCTTATTACGTTTGGATTGCTGCTCATTCCTTCAGTGCCTCCCGGAGCACGTTTTCATGTTTAGCCTAAGTATTAACCTCTGTGTGAAGTAGAATATTTTAAGAAACTCATTATGATAGTTTGCTAACTTATTTCTCCCACATATATCAGTGTTAGTTGTGTTTATGTGTATAATGATTGGAAGTTCATGTTGGGGTTTTATAAAGGAGTATCAAAAGTAAGAATGTTTCAAAATTGCCATTAGCGATGGTGGAGATAATAATAACAGATCTTTAGATGCGTAAACACTATGGGTGTCAAGCCCCTAGTAATACAAGGTAAGCATATGAATTCTACAGATGAAAAAAAAGGTTTAATTTGATGATAAAGGAGAGGCCATGTAATTGGAACATTAATCCATTCCCATTATCCGTATTCACCGATGCCAACGCTTATTTTACTTGTCTTGACAGTTGCCAATGTCAACAGGTTCAACATTCAAGCATGTTGCGCAAGAATTCAACAGGAATGAACATGACATATATAAACAATAAGAAACAACAGTAGCAACTCACACTGGCAGTTGCACGGTATGAGTAGGTAGAGATTATGGGCACTATGAGCATACACCTCCTTTCAGTAGTTAATCGAATTAAATAGTAAAGTAGACTATATAGGGTGTGCTTTAATTATATTTACACAGTGACAAAATCAAAACTGGGTTATACAATTTATGGGCACTTTAAGTTCTATTGATTTTGACTCCCATGGGCCAGATACAGCTGACAACAAAAACTCAAATAATGCCAACAATGGCTAAGAGTGAGACAGTGGACACCAGACAAATTGCCACCTCAAAGTACAACAAATTTTCAATGGGTGAAGAAGACCTCAATTGCATCACATTCCAGACAAAGCCATGCCATACCAGAGATAGGCTAGAATGAGGTCTACAACATGAGTGCTACACGATAAGAGGACTGACAGGCTCCGCTTTAACTTCTATAAGGAAGAGGGGCAAGCTTTGACACAACATTATTTCCTACTCAAATTCCACAGAGGGAGAAATTATATTAATGTTGACACATGATCAAAAGCAGGTCAGTGGGACTTAAAAGTACACCAGAAAACTTTAGATCATTATATATTAATTATGATGATACATACACCAGAAAACTTTAGATCATTATATATTAATTATGATGATACATACTTAACTACGTAGGGTGAAGGATGCAGTAATGTTAAAACCTAAATGTGCGCATTATTGGGGATCTTGACAGTAATTTTCATTTTAATAAACCTACTCTAAAACCATCGTGGAAACACTTTTTTTTCAGACTGCAGCTCGCTAAATTGGAGAACTGAAAGGTCAATACCAGGGAGGAAGAGTTTGGGGGAGCGAAACCATAGCGGATGCTCTACCAGTGTCCCATTTGCCTGTGCCAAACAACAAATGCAATTGACACATATAAGCCAGACTCCACACCCTTTGCCAGCATCCTCCCTGCCTTTGCGCAAATGGCAGCTTTTGAAAACAGTTATGGACATCCATCAAAGCATAATAGAGAGGTATATTTTTTCCATTAGTTGGAAAGGTGGAAAATTCCATGTAGCATGTAAAAGCACGGGCAAGACATCAAACTGTTTTATAGAATGCACCAAAGAATGAAATCTTAGGGACTGCACAAATAGAAGGAATTTATTATAATGGCTTTAGAAACTTCCAAGTAGATGGAATCGATAGGTATAAAGCCAAATTCCATAACCTTTTGCCAACATCCACTCGGCCTATGCCTAAATGGGAGCTTCGAAACCAGGTATGGGCATTCATCTAAGCATACTAGGAGTGGTCATTCTAGTCAAACATTCCAGCTGCAACTGCCATAGGTAGATATGTATACAAAATGCCCCCACCTGGCCAAGCATGGTGAACTCATCTCCCCTCACCTATTGTATGTACAACCCTCCCAATTCATTTCAAACTTATGAACATTATAAAATTGGGTGCAGCTTCATTAAACAGCCAACGTCCAAGACCAGTTCGGTTCCATTAATGTAGCGCATTTAAAAACCAACAGTTTTCTTAAAGTAGAAAATAGAAATGTTAGTTGTTTAAAATCTTCACTCCATGAAATGAATGAGCATACTAACCAGTAAAACTCTCTGTCAGCCTGATCGAAATCTACAAAATTCGAGTGGATTTGATGTCTTCTCAGAACGAAATCAGAGACTCCGACCTCCTGCTTGTTCGCCACACAGACTTGGAAAAGGCAACCAGATTTCGTCCATTAATTAAATCGCAGGTTGAGCCGACATTTATTAGCTACAGTGTACATTTGGTAACATATTAAATCGCAAGCCACGCATAAGACTGGTGTAGAACGGCGTGGCCGGACTCACAGCCATACCTGGTGACGTCAACTCACCATGGGAAACTGTGTTTCATCAACTCATTCTGGGCTATTCAAGATCCTTTGTCAACTCACCATGGAGACTCGATGACTGTCGCGTATTAGATTAAGAGAAGAAGTGGAAGTACTCTGCAGATTGTAGATGTCGTACGAGTGCCCAGACTGCCTAGCCCCTCCCACGTCCTACCATTTTAATTCTGTTCACGTGGGAAGGGAAATCGAAGTATGGTGGTGGCCATGCTTCATAAAAATCCCACCGGAATAGTTTAATCCGGCATCCGACATCCGACATCAGACTAATCCGGTGGTATTTCCCATCTTTAATAGTCTATCGGCTAATTATCTTGACGTCTGACAACAATCCGATGGGATTTCCCACCCAGAATAGGCTATCGGCTAATTATTTAGTTATATACGTCATTGAGTGATTTAAAACGTCCACATGGAGAGCGTTATAATCACAAATAATTCCACGGAATTGGGTGGGCACTCGTGTGCATTTCTTCATATAAGATTTTCCATCCAAATAATCTGCCATAGATTTGAAGCCTCTTTTTTATCCCATGTTGAAAGAAATCACTCGTTGAAATTGTGGCAAAGTTGAAAGAATGGGAGAGTACGAGTTCTATACAATTAAAGAATAGTGATGTCAAAGTCGCTGTAAAAATTGCAGAGACAGAATGCAAACAAACAAGGTGGGGTAAGCGTAAACATAGAAAGAGCAGCGCCATGGACAATATGAAGCTACCAAAGTGGAAGTCGTATATTTTTGTAATAGAAAAAGACAGCGAAGGGCAATGGAAACTACGAGGCAAATGCAAGAGATATATATGAGGGAGGTTGAGAAGCAAACCCATCAACCACAAATTTTTGGAAAGCAGTCGTGTTAGGCGGAACCGGGTGTTGCCCAGTGGTGTATAGCTGTCCGTTATTTTGGCGGCTTCCTAAAGAGCGTAAACCAGAATGGTGGATTAGGCAGAGGTATTAAGACAGTGGGAAAAAGTTTCCGCGTGACAGAGGTGGCACAACTGTCTATTTACACAAATTTGAAGGTTTTTGTGCTTTGTGGTAATTCAGGTTCGATTACACACAATTTTGAGAATCCGCCAATACATCTCACGTGTCAAGTTATTGTCCGCTTAGAAGGGCCGACTGTTTCCGCGGCCGCCCTTAATCAATGGTATTGGGAATAAGTCGTTGGGTTTTCTCTACCGCTTACCCATCAATTGGCAAGGCCCCAATTGTGAGGGAAATATCTATGCGGGTCCCGAAATGATATTTTGTTTTTAATGATAGAATATTTCTAGAACAATATTTAAAACAAAGTAGGGTCTCAATTATGTGATAAAAGGAATGTTATTTATAGGTTACAATTTTGTTTTTATTTTTTTATAAATCAAACGATTTTCGTTTTAATATTGTAAAATCTTAAATTTGTTTTAACGATCTCTTTTAAAAATAGTCTTTATTTACATTTTATTTTTATTTTTATTTATTTATTTTAATTTGAAAATCAAGAAAGCTTATATTTGATCTCATTTATTTCTTGAATGTCTCTTTCTTGATCAACAACAACATTTTTCAAAGTGTTCCATGTCATCATCAACTAATTATAGTCCTCAAGATGGTGAAAATAGAATCATAATTTTAAATAATATTATTAAAAAAAATTGCTATCAAATTTATTACTTAATACATTGTGGTGACACTTAAAATCTATCAATGCACATCAAAATATTTAGATTTAAGTTATTCGTTTAGTTACATATTTTCTAGTACTCCAGAATTCACCAACTTATTCCATATAGAATAATCAAATTTATGTCTGGATTGATGTATATATATTGGAATTTATAAGGGCCCTTTACCATGTTTGGGTCACATGACGATTTAGTTTAGAAACAACTATGGAATAAATTTTGACTCATAGATTATTCTCCAAATTTTATTAAGCCTTGACCATATGTGAAGGTACCACATGTGAACACAGTTGCACTAAGTGGGATTGAGAGAAATAGAGGGAGGAAAGACAGAGAGATAATTTAATTATTCCCTATGTTCTTTCTTAACTACATAATACTAATCATTGCATTTCTACAAATACCATCACAAATGTTAGGAGTGGTGTTTTATCAAAGAGAAATAAAACATAGTGGGTAGAAAGGGATGAGGACTAGTGACATGATTCCATAATTGAAATATGAGGAAGCATGGCAAGGAATTCATTTGATATTCCCCCTCGAAAGGACATGCAAGTTTGAAGAACATGAGTGTGCTCTCAAAATAGATGGAACAATAAGAGGAAGAAGGATAAAAGAACATGTGATAAGATAGATGAACAGGATATACATATGATGGATAGATGGATGGAGAGAGGAGATGGATGAGAATCATGTTGCAGTGGTATAAAAAATCTAGATTTTATATTGCACTTGATGTTATGGACCAAAGTATAAGGAACCAGGGTGACAATGTGGCAAGTACATGATCAAAATGGTCAAGTGCAAACATATATGCTTTATGACACCAGGATATGGAAGATGATGATGCCCCTATGGAAATATGTTGCAAACACCATGATAGATGCAAAAAATAAAAACACACACACATAATAAGAAATCATGTACAACAAGCCCAAAAATATGATTACCCCCAGTTTAACTAAAAAATGATTGTTTGATTCATGGATTGATGATTATGTAGATGGAAAAGTTAATGATAATAAATATACATATCCCAAGGAATCAGAAGGATACATCCCTGTGGTGATAATTAGGTTAAATTTTATCAATTGATTATGAATTCATTAGGATCAAAATCGATGAATTCTTTGAAAGGGTGTGCTAGATTGCATAATTAGATTGTATGGACTAAGATTGGTTGCATTGGATGGACTAATTCGGGATTTTTGGAGTAGATGGATGGGAAAATGATAAATAGATAGGATAGGATAGGATTGCATGTGGATATGATGGTTAAGATAGAGGAATGGATATGAACCAATGAAAATGGAGTTTTCCAAGGATTGGTAAAAGATGGAAGGATAAAGGGATTGCTTGAATAAGAGATAGAGGGATTGAGTGGATTCTTTGATCTTGGTTTAAAAGGGAATTCATGGTAGAATTATTTGGAGTAAGGGATTGGCATAGTTGGATATGTTTAGCAGAAATGAAGGAGGATAGAGGTTTTAAAAGGCTAGCAAGGAGTGCATGGATAGATTCTAGGAGTGGTGCACATTGATGAGAAAAGGATCTTGGATGTTTATGGATGCCTGATTTTACATGTTTGAGGGATTAGAGGAATTTGGTAGATTTGGGAGATGGGGTTAAAGGGACGCAGGTAGATGCATGAGATGGCAAGATTGCATAGCTTTGATTATGTGTGGGGAGTTAGGCTCCTTTTCTAATAGTCCTTGGAGAGAATCATGAGAGATATGGGATGGAGTAGATTTATAAGATTAGGGTGAAGTGGATTTGTAGGATTGGGGTGATGTGGGCTTTAAGGATATGAGAGATGAGAAAGTGGAATAAGAAGTGGAGGTTTCGATGGATTTGTCAATTGAGGATGAGGATGAGGATCTTAAAAAGAAGTTGGAGATGGGGATTTGGAAGTAGATGGGATTGGAAGGGAAATCTGGATAGAGGGTTGGTTTTCCTTGTCAAAGGAAGGGGAAGGACAAGAAATAGGAGAAAAATTGGAAGTTGATGGAGGTGGGGAGGGTGGAATTTTATTGAACCAACACTAACAAGGTATCCAACCATGATATTTTTATCATTGTTGAAGTGGGAGGTGAGAAACTAATTGAATATGTCATTGGGGTTGAGATTGCAACTAATGGATGTTTGAGTTTGAAGGTTGGTGGATGGAGATAGGTCTAGTTGATCAACAAAATTCTCATTATCATCATAGGGACTATAGTCAACAATGCTAACTTCATGATCATCAATGTCATTAGTTTTACCCTTGATTATGATTTTTGGCCTTGTTGGGGTAGTGTATGGATACATAATGTTGGATTCGATTGTGATGGATGAAAATGGGTTAGAAAGGATTGAATGATGATGAATTGGATTGGATGGGGGATTGATTTATTAAAGATCAGAGTTTGGGTTGGATTAAGTGCAAATTTGAGATAAGATGACTAGAATAGTTAAGGATAGGGTTTATTTGAGAAGTGGATTAGAACATGGTTGATGTAAGATTTAAAAGATGAAGCTTGATTAGATTTGGATTAGAAGACTAAACATGGACAAAAAATTGATTGAGAATTAGATGAAGTTAGAAGTGAAGTTGGATGAGAAGAAAAAATTGATGAAGAGATGGTATGAGGATAGAAGATGAGAATGATAGATTAGATTGTGGAAGAAAATGTTTGGAAGAAGAGACTTTGGGATTGGTTGTTGGAAGGGATAATAGATGAAAGATTGGCTAAGAAAGTCGGATTTCTTTTGGAGAAGTGGATGAAAATTAGAATAATGGATGAGAAATAGATTGAAAATTTAGAAGAATGGGGTTTAAAGATAAAGTTGAATTCATATTGAAAGGAGATAGACTGAACTAGAATATGAAATAGACTGAACTAGAATATGGGTGAACGAAAATAAAAGATTGTCATATGTAAAAATAATAAACTATGAAAACACTAAAATATGAAAATGTTAAATCTTGAAAGTGTTAGAATTGTGAAAGTGCTGAAGGCTCTAAACTGAAGCGAAATTTGAATTTTGGATTGGTTTGAAGAGATTTTGGATGTTTTGAATGGATGAGATATTGGGAGGGGGAATGAGGGATTAAGAAGAAAGTATTGGATAGTTGATTGAAGGTTTGCTTGGTGGACTTGAAAAAAACATTAGGACCCCACGAACACGTCAGAAGTTGGGGTTTTGGGCATTGACGGATGAGCATAAGAGTTCTCAACGTCGTCCTCCCAATACAATTTGCTTAGGAGCGGCGGCAACCAGAACCTTCAGAACTCGTATGCACCAATATCAAATGATTAAAATGTAGTGAGACGGACACATCACCCGATATATGCCGAAAAAGTTGATGCTATCCACAGCTGTGAAACCTCTGTCACGCGGAAAGTTATTCCCTGTTGCTTTCCTTCTCTGTAGCAATTCTCTTGCCCTCCACGCCCTTTAGGAAGCCGCCAAAACAACTGACAACTATACGCCGCGGGTTAGCGCCCGGCTCCGCCTACCACAACCGACTTTCCAGAATTTTTTGCTTAGAAGGGTTTTATGTATGCCTTTCATATATATATAGATCTTGCGTTTCCTTCATATTTTCCATTGCCCTTTGCTTTCTTCTCTGTTACGTTATTATTCAAATTCAGCTGCGACAGCTTCACATTGTCCATGGCGCTGCTCTTATTATGTTTAGTCCTAACACACCTTGCTTATTTGCAGCATGTCTCTGCAAATTTTTACAGCAACTTTGACATCACGTGGGGTAACGACCACGCGAAGATACTTGATAACGGCAAGCAATTGCAGCTTACTCTCGACCAGTCCTCAGGTATATATGCATATTATAATTTAATCCATACTTCACTCTTCGACTCAAAGTGTGACTTACCTTAAGTTATTGCCCCTTCCTTTGTGAATTGAAACAGGTTCTGGTTTCCAATCAAAGAATGAGTATCTGTTTGCAAAAATTGATATGCAAATCAAGTTGGTGCCCGGTAACTCGGCAGGCACTGTAACTGCTTATTATGTAAGTCTAGTGGACGTGGAATTTTACTTCTACTAAACTGAATATGCCATGTAAATCCATCCTCTGAATATTTATTGTTGATGGTCGCAGCTGTCATCTCAAGGGGATAAGCACGATGAAATAGACTTTGAGTTTCTGGGAAACCTGTCTGGAGATCCGTATATTATGCACACTAATTTGTTCTCTCAAGGCCAAGGCAATCGGGAGCAGCAATTCTACCTCTGGTTTGATCCCACTGCAGACTTCCACACTCACTCCGTGCTATGGAATCCCCAACAAATTATGTGAGTAATATTAATTGTACACCTTCAAATTTAAGTGTTTAACATCCGTCGGGGCTTATAAGCACATGAAATATTACGATGTCCGTTCTAATAACATAAATTATGCTGATTGTGTTGTGCAGATTTTCTGTGGATGGAACTCCTATGAGAGTATTTAAGAACAACGAGAATTTGAGTGTGGCGTATCCTAAGAATCAAGCCATGAGAATATATTCGAGTCTGTGGAACGGAGACAGTTGGGCAACTAGAGGTGGGCTTGTGAAGATTGACTGGAGCAAAGCCCCCTTCGTCGCCTCATACCAGAATTTTAATGCACAAGTGTGCAGTTCTCCCTCTGATTGCTCTGCAAATTCATGGTATAGTGAAGCAGCTCTGGATTCGAGTGATCAGGAGAAGCTTCGATGGGCGCGCAAGAACTACATGATATATGATTACTTTTCCGACACGAAAAGGTTTCCACAGGGCCTTCCTGCTGAATGCACCCATCAGACATCAAATTGAATCCAACGCTGAATTAATCCATTGTTCATTCAAAACAAAAAAATTCTCACAATTCTTTAGTTTAATAATGTTCATACTCCTTCATGTATTCAACTGTGATACAATTTCAATATATGTGATTTCTTTAAATTTGGAATAAACAAGAGCTGTAAGGTAACTTAGTCACTGTACAGAAATTGTAAAGGTAAATTCGCAGAACAAAACGACTACTTTTAAATTTGAAGTATCCAGTTTTCAAGACATTCGAAAACAAATATTGTATGTAGTTGATATGCTCATTTGTACACATGGCAACTAATTCAGTGGACTCCATAGTTTTTCATTTAATTAAATTATATATTTAAAAGTAATAATGGCAACGAATTCAGTGGACTCCATAGTCTTCCCATATATCTCTCTATCTCTCTTTCTCTTCCCATATATCTCTATCTCCCCCTACTTCTTTCTCCCTTTCTCTTTCTCCTTCTATTTCTCTCCCTTTCACCATCTCTATTTACCTATCTCTAATTCTCTTTGTTTCTCTATCTTTTTGTCTCTCTCCATATCCTCCCCTATCTACATCTCCTTATATCTCTATCCCTCTATCACTATATCTCACCATCTATATCTATTTATCTCTCCCTCTCCCTTTCCCTCTCCCTCTATATCTCTCTATCTCATTCTCTTTATCTATCTCTCTCTATCTCCCTATCTCTCTTTGTATTGATCTCCCGGGCTCTACCTATATCTCTCTATCTTTTTGTCTCCCTCTTCCTCTCTCGCTCTTTCTTCATCTCTACCTCTATTTTCCTCTCTCCCCCTTTATCTCTAGACATGTCTCCCTCTCTCTATCCATCCATCTATCTCCCTCTGTATCCCTCTCTATATATTTATCTATTCCATCTCTATATATCCTTCTCTTCTCTCTCTATATTTCTCTCTCTCCTTCTCTCCTCTCCATATCCCTCTCCTCCTTCTCCATCTACATATATATCTCTATCTTCTTATCTATCTCTATCTCCTTATCCCTCTCTCTCTCTCTCTTCCCCCCTCTATCTTTCCCTCTTTCTATCCCTACCTTTCTCTCTCTCTCCCTCCCTCTCTCCTAATTGCAAACATAACATGAGCCTATTGGTAATGGAGCCTAATTATCTTCTTGATTCAAAGGTTTTATTGCAATCATGTTTGGATCCCTATAAGTGGATGCATAGTTTATTTGAAGCTATCACTTTTCCATTGAGACCTTTGTTGCACAAACAACATAATTTGCTAAATGGCCTACCAATTGACCTCATGTACTAAATAAATGTATACAAAAAATAGACCAAAATTTATCCTAATTAACCTTCCACACTTCTTCGATATACCTGTTGCACACTAAGGTGCAATTGCTAGTATTTATATGCATATGGGAAAAAAATTAAAATTAGAATAGATTCATCGGCTAAGGGTTTGAGAAGACGTCAGTCAAGAGTCTGCTCAAACCAACTCAACCAACATTTTTTAACATTATTTTGAAGGTGTTTGATCAAATCAGGGTTCACCCGAACCCCCATTCAAATGAACAGGTTTAGGGGGGTCCGAGCAAACAGTGGTTTGATCGAACACCCTATTTTTCCCTTTCTCCCCCTCTGCTACTATTTTTTGTAAAATGTTTCCTTTCAAAGCTTGAGTTGAGGATGAAAATGGAGGAAATTTCAGATACCCAACTAGATAATGGTAATCCTTGGAACGAGCTATCCATCAAATATAATTTTAATATAGTTTGGTTTTATTATGTTTTTTTCTTGTTTAATTAAACGTAGGTTTTTCACCGAAAATCAAGTTTTTAAAAATATTTTTGAGCTAGATAAAAAAAATTTGAATTTCGATACATACAAAAAAGTTATGTTGTATATGGTCCCCCTATGTTTGAATTGTAATTGGTTTGAATTCAAAACTTGATTAAGGAAAAAATATTCAATTAAAAACTATTAATCCAAATGAACTTGTTAGATATCATAGTTACAAATCTAAATTCATAAAAACTAAAATTTTATCCTTCATAGAGAAAAGTTATGTTGTATACAATGATCACCACTCCTTAAAAATGGTGTTTACTGATAAGAACTAGTTTTCAAATAAGATGGAAAAAAAATGCAATTTGATTCAATTTTTTTTTTTTAAATGTTTAGAATCTACAGACAAAATGTCACAAATCGCTAATTTGCATCATCTTCAAATTCCTCACGGTTTAGCTATTGTAAGTGCCTGAAAGTGAAGATTTAGTTAAAAAAATTCAATTCATTATCCAATTTGACCAAAAATTGTAAACCAGTATTGTGGGATCACTCTTGGATGAAGGTGGAAGAACAAAGTTTATATGTGTGGGAATCATGTGTATGTTGGATGGGGGTGATGGGATCTTGAGAAGGATTAGGATCATGAGGGGGATTAAGAGGGATGCATGGATCTTGGGATGGGATGGAATCATGGTGTGGAGAGAAGGGGATACTTTGATCTTGAGATGAAAGGATATTGTCAAAAGTAGTGAGAATTATTTTGATTTTGAGATAGAAAGGAATCATGAGATGGATTTGATTGGATTATTTGATCTTGACTTAAAGGAGAATTTATGGTAGCATTATTTAGAGTAAGGGATTGACATAGTTGGATATGTTTAGAGGAAATGAAGTAGGATGGAGGTTTCACATTGATAGCAAGGAGAGCATGGATAGATTCTAGGAGTGTTACACATGGATGAGAAAATAATTTTGGATGTTTATGGATGCACAATTTTACATGTTTAAGGGATTGGAGGAATTTGGTAGATTTGGGAGATGAGGTTTAAGGGGAAGGAGGTAGATGCATAAGATGGCAAGATTGCACAACTTTGATTATGTGTGGGGAGTTAGGCTCCTTTACTAATAATCCCTGGAGAGAAACATATGAGACATGCGATAAAGTAGACTTGTAAGATTGGGGTGAAGTGGATTTGTAGGATTGGTGTATTGTGGGCTTTAAAAGCATATGAGAGATGAGAAAGTGGAATAAGAAGTAGAGGTTTCAATGGATTTTTTGGTTGAGGATGAGGCTAGTGACCATGAAAGGAGTTAGAGATGGCTATTTGGGAAGTGGATGGGGTTGGAAGGGAAACTTGGATAGAGGGTTGGTTTCTCTTATCAAAGGGGAAGGATGAGAAATAGGATAAAATTTGGAACTTGATGGAGGTGGGGAGGATGAAAGTTTGACACCAATACTTAGAAGGTATCTAATCATGATATTTTTTATCATTATTCAAGTGGGAGATAATAAAGTAATTGAAGATGTCATGGCTATTGGTATTGCAACTAATGAATGTTTGGATTTGAAGGTTGGTGGATGGGGATAGGTCCACTTGATCAACAAAAATCTCATTATCATCATAGGGACTATAGTCAACAAGGCTAACTTCTTATCATCAGTGTGATTAGGTTTAACCTTGATTATGATTTTGGGCCTTGTTGGGATCGTGGATGGATACATGATGTTGGATTAGATTGGGATGGATGAAAATGGGTTAGAAAAGATTGAATGTAGATGAGTTGGATTGGAGGGGGGATTATTTTATTAAAGCTCAGAGCTTGGGTTGGATTAATCACAAATTTGGGATAAGATGGCTAGAATGGATAAAGGATATAGGGGTTATTTGAGAAGTGGATTAGAATATGGTTGATGTAAGATTTAGAAGATGAAGCTTGATTAGATTTGGAATGGGATTTGGATTATGACTTGGATTAGAAGACTAAACATGGATGGATAATTGATTGAGAATTAGAAGAAATTAGAAGTGAAGTTGGATGAGAAAAAAATAATGATGAAGAGATAATATGAGGATAGAAGATGAGAATGTTAGATTAGATTGTGGAAGAAAATGTTTGGAAGAGGAGACTTTGGGATTGGTTGTTGGATGATGATCAATGTTAGAGGAAAGGGATAATAGATGAAAAATTGGTTGAGAAAGTTGGAATTTTATTTGGAGGAGGGGATGAAAATTAGGATAATGGATGAGAAATAGATTGGAGATTTAGAAGAATGAGATTTATGGATAGAGTAAAATTTAGATTGAAAGAGGATCAATTGAACTAGGATGTAGATGACTGAAAATAAAAGTTTGTCAATATGAAAAAACAAAACCATGAGAAAAATAGAGTGAAGGTTCTGAAAAGATTAAATTTAGATTTTGGATTGGTTTGGAGAGATTTGGATGTTTTGAATGGATGAGATAGTGGATTGGGAGGATGAATGAGGGATTTAGAGGAAAATGTTGAATAGTTGATCGAAGGTTTACTTGCTTGACTAAGGGGTTGACATGTCAGAAGTTGGGGTTTTGCGCATTGACAGATGAGCATAAGAGTTCTCAACGTACTCCCAATACAATTTGCTTTAGGGCGGCGGCAGCCGGAACCGTCAGAACTTGTATGTACCAATATCAAACGATTAAAATGTGGAAAGTCTCATCACCCCCAAAATACCGAAAAAGTTGATGCTATCCACAGCTGTAAAACCTGTGTCATGCGGAAACTTGTTTGCTGTTGCGCAATTCCCTAGCCCTCCAAGCCCTTTAGGAAGCCGCCAAAACAACTGACAGCTATACACCCCGCTCTCCCTACCAC
The DNA here is from genome assembly GCA_007115665.2 of Sequoiadendron giganteum. Taxonomy (NCBI): domain Eukaryota; kingdom Viridiplantae; phylum Streptophyta; class Pinopsida; order Cupressales; family Cupressaceae; genus Sequoiadendron; species Sequoiadendron giganteum. The sequence goes on along the minus strand of CM021105.1, from coordinate 642,652,397 downwards.
AACCGACTTTCCAGAATTTTTTTGCTTGTAAGGGTTTTATGTATGCCTTTCTTATATATATCTTGCGTTTCCTTCATAATTTCCATTGCCCTTTGCTTTCTTCTCTGTTACGTTAATATTCGAGTTCAGCTTAGATAGCTTCACATTGACCATGGCGCTGCTCTTGTTATGTTTAGTCTTAACACACCTTGCTTATTTGCAGCATGTCTCTGCAAATTTTTACAGCAACATTGACATCACGTGGGGTAATGACCACGCTAAGATACTTGACAACGGCCAGCAATTGCAGCTTACTCTCGACGAGTCCTCAGGTATGTATGCATTTTATAATTTAATCCATAGTTCACTCTTCAATTCAAAGAATGTAACTTACCTTACGTTATTGACCCTCCCTTTGTGAATTGAAATAGGTTCAAGTTTCCAATCGAAGAATGAATATCTGTTTGGAAAAATTGATATGCAAATCAAGTTGGTGCCGGGGAACTCGGCAGGCACTGTAACTGCTTACTATGTAAGTCTATCTCTTAAATATACTCTACTCGACGTGGAATTTTACTGCTACTGAACTGAATATGCCAAGTAAATTCATCCTCTGATTGTTGGGATGTGAAGTCCAACGGTCACTGTTCGTATTCTTTCATGTTTGTATAAATACATGAGTGCAGACTATGTATCAAATAATTTATAATAGAATCGTTCTCTGCTTTCTGATGGATGTAGTCATTAATTGGTGAACCACATAATTGATGTTGTATCTTGTGTTTCTGTGTGTTGTTCTATTTCTGATTTTGTTTCCTTTATCTGCTTGTTTAATATTTACACTGATATTTATTGTTGATGGGCGCAGCTGTCATCTCAAGGGGATAAGCACGATGAAACAGACTTTGAGTTTCTGGGAAACCTGTCTGGAGATCCGTATATTATGCACACTAATCTGTTCTCTCAAGGCCAAGGCAATCGGGAGGAGCAATTCTACCTCTGGTTTGATCCCACTGCAGACTTCCACACTTACTCCGTGCTCTGGAATCCCCAACAAATTTAGTAAGTAATATTAATTTTACCCTTTCAATTAAGTGTTTAACATCCGTACAAATAACATAGACTATGCTGATTGTATTGTGCAGATTTTCTGTGTATGGAACTCCCATGAGAGTGTTTAGGAACAACGAGAATTTGGGTGTGGCGTATCCTAAGAATCAAGCCATGAGAATATATTCGAGTCTGTGGAACGGAGAGAGTTGGGCAACTAGAGGTGGGCTTGTGAAGATCGACTGGAGCAAAGCTTCCTTCGTCGCCTCATACCAGAATTTTAATGCACAAGTGTGCAGTTCTTCCTCTGATTGCTCTGCAAATTCATGGTATAGTGAAGCAGCACTGGATTCGAGTGATCAGGAGAAGCTTCAATGGGCGCGCAAGAACTACATGATATATGATTACTGTTTCGACACGAAAAGATTTCCACAGGGCCTTGCTGCTGAATGCACCCATCAGACATCAAATTGAATCCAACACTGAATTAATCCACTGTTCAATCAGAACAAGAAATTTCTGACAATTCTTTATTTTTTATAATATTCATTCACTTTCCTGCATTCAACTTCGACACAATTTCAATAAATGTGATTTCTTTGAATTTGGAATAAACAATAGCTGTAAGGTATAGCTTAGTCACTGTACAAAAATTGTAAGGGTAAATTCACAGAACAAAACGACTACTTCTAAATTTGAAGTATACAGTTTTCAAGACATTTGAAAACAAATATTGTATGCGGTTGATATGCTCATTTGTACACATGGCAACTAATTCAGTGGACTCCATAGTTTTTCATTTAATTAAATTATATATTTACAAGTATATAAATAATTTATATACTGTGGAGTTTTTATTAGAAATGTGAATTTCATCTAGAGTACATTCTTTCTTCAATTTAAATTTGTTGTTCTATATTATAAATTAAGAAATGCACATCATTAATCATAAACATGTATAAAAAGACAAAAATAAAATATTTATGTTTCAATTATAATACAAATAAAACTAATTAGTCTTCATAGTCTATGAATTTTTCTATTATTCTGAATAGAGAAAGATAAGCAAGCATAGTTTAGCTAGTCCTTTGCTAATCATTTATTCTTTGACATAAAGATGAAAGAGTAGAGTACCAAGTGGATTCCCTTTTCTTGAAATTGATACTAGATGCACATAAACACATGAAAATAAGATAAAAAAGCTTCTACTTTCCCTAGTTTAACTTTAATTGAAATATTGGTGTTAAAGAATTAAATATAAGTTCCCAATAATTTTATGTGAACCAACAATTTCATAACCACTAACGAGTCATTGTGTACAATTATTATAAGAGGGAAATTGAAATATTCTCTACTAAATAGATTTTATTACATAAATACAACAAATGAATTTTCATTGTGCCCAAATGAGCACAACTTCTTATTCTAGAAACCTAATTAATCTCATTTCTTGCGCTAATGAAATATAGGTCTAACCATGAAAAAATGTATATGTTCAAAATGATATATGACTTATCCTACAACTATTAGAAATGCATGCTAGGAAATATTTTTAGTATGTGGATGGCCACATAAAAGATTAGAGGAGAATAGAGAAGTGATAGTTTTTATGAGTGATGATATTTCACAAAATTAGTTTGGAACTCCATAAGTACAACCACAATTTCTATTGCAAGCCATCAAGATTCATCCAACACAACCCATAATCTCAAATAAATGTTGAAGGGTTGAATCTAAAAGATAGATATTTGAAAATACCATTTGAGAAGCTTACATAAAATGCATGCTAGTGAGAGACTAATATTGTTATCTATCAAGTTTCAAGACTTTCCATGTAACAACTAAGTCCAAAATTAACATGTCCCTAGAAATAAAAAGGGATCAAGAGGGTAGTAACCCATTAGAGTATGAGTATCACCTTGTCACCCATAATTATAAGCAATGCAAAAACCTTCTCTAAGGATGTCATAACCTCCTAAACAACCAAAACTACTTGTGCTTTCAAACTTGGTAGGATAAGACTATGAATCAATGCAATGAATGTGTGCCTTCATGTTTAGAACTTGTAGTTGTATTTAAGAATGATATATATATATATATATATATTATAGCACAAAGACAATAGAAAAATTATTGATTCAAATTTCTCAACATCATCAAGCATATAACATTATCTTGAAATCTAAAACTAGCTAGTCACAAATTTCTTATATTTTTACAAAATAGATTTGGGTGTTGACACTAAATTATCCACTACATGAATTATACTAACAAGGTCAAAACTTTTATCAATTGAGTATTGGTGCCATTTTTTAAATTACTTTTTCTACAATGAACCACACCTAGATTGAGGGTAAAACTAAAAGAGAGGAGATTGAGTAATCATTAATCTCTATATTTTTTAAACTAATAACTTCAAATATGGTAATAAGAATTTTTTTGATAGAAAAAAAAAAGGATAGAGCATGTCTTACACTCAATTCTCTAGCCATAATAGCTAGTGATCCAAAAAGGTATAACATATAGTATGAAATTAGTATTACTCTCTCTCTCTCTCTCTCTCTCTCTCTCTCTCTCTCTCTCTCTCTCTCTCTCCCCCTCTTTCCCTTCTTTTATATTCATATACATGCAAATACTCTATGATTTTATTACAATTTTGGGTGAATTTTCCCCTACAAGAACACCATTTATAAAAAAGATGGTGATACCTAATCCACCTTACTTTTACTTATATGCATCATCTTTCTTTTTCATGCACATTATTCATATTAGGAATTGTAGTGTATAAAAATGCATACCCTTTCATTTTCACATTTGTTTGGGCCCGCCTTGCTTTATTTATCTTAATTTATGTCTTAATTGGTCCTATTTTGCACCCACAAGCCTAATAAATGACATCTTTTTATGGCTAATCTCGCCAAACATCAATGAATAAATGATAATTTAATGATTATGTCTGAGTGTCCCTGATTTTGGGTCGGGTCTAAGATGCCATCTAGGGCATCTTTGTCCCCCAAAGGTTTTGGGACCCTAATTTCAAAGGCACCTTAAGTGGACCCTTTTTGGAGTCTGTGCTCCAAGTTTTTAGCCTTGGGACTAAGACACCACCTAGGGCGTATTAGTCTCCCTTAAGATTTTTTGGAGATTTAATTTCAAATTCTGGTAGGATTTACCCTCCTTTAATTACTGAATTCATATGTCAGCTTGTTGTGGTGTAATTTCGGGATATTAAGCATAGATAAGTATAAATACAAGGTTCATTCACTCATTTTTATCCCCAAGAATTCAAGTATTCATTCCTAAGGAAATTGTTTGAGATCAAGAGCAATTCTTCAAGCATTTGGAGCCATCATCAAGATTCAAGCATCATATCAAGGATATTCTTGCATCATGTGTGTTTTTGAGCTAACATTTGTGATGTAGGGTTTTGATTCAAACAAGCAATTCAAGTCAATATCTATCAAGCATTCCTTTGATTCAAGATCTACATTCAAGCTAGCCACCTCACACAAGTTTGAAAATTTCATAACAAGGGTTTGGTGAGTTGCAAGAGTATTTTTTTCATTCATCATTTCCCTCCTTTATTTCATTTCTATTTCAAGGTTTAATTACCAATAAGGGGTTTGACCAAGGAAAACACCCATTTACTAACAACCAAAAAGTTTCTCCTCTCTTCCATGTTTGTGTTTGCATATTTAGGTTGAAGACTTGAAGATCATTTGAAGTGCAAAGTTGCATTGCAAAGTTGTCATCTTCACGGAAACTCACCTATAGGCCAAATCTGGAGGGTTCGGGATCTAAGATCTGAGAAGAAGGAAGTTCAGACATTGGACCTCAGGATCACTTCAGAGATTTTAGAAATTACAAATGGGACTAAGTCGCCACCTAGGGCATCTTAGTCCTCCCAAGGTTATTGTGTAGAGAAACTTTCAGATCTGGTTTCGACATCTAAAGATCTTGCATCTACCCTGAAAAATAGTAGCATGACTAAGACAATAGTAAGGGCGTCTTTGTCCTCCCTGGTATATTTTGACAACTTCTTTGCATTTATGGAATCCTTATTACATTTCCAAAACTCCGAGGTACACATACCCTAAATTATTGTTACATTATTTCATCATTTGCATCATTCATTTAGCTTGCATTGTTAGGTTTTGTAAGTTGAATGCTAAGTTGTAATTTCCAAGCTTTTGCTTGGTGGTGAACCCTTCGAAGCCTAAAATAACCCCTCCTAGGTCTTCCTTGTTGAGAATTGACTCACCCTTTGGGTTGATAGTCAATCCAATTTGGGATCATAGGATATTTTTGAATGAAAATAGGAGAATAGTGATGTTCTATGACCTAGGTCGTAAAGCATCACCATTTTCTTATTGTCCAGGAATACTATCAAGAGGTATGATCCTAAGTGTGCATAGTGCATGGTTGATTAATATGCAAAGTACTTTCCTAATTAGAGTTACCTGTGCAGGTGAATAAAGTTGATCTATTGTGTGTACTGTATGGTGTTCATCTTTCATGGGTGAACTAGACTATGATAAAAAAAAATTAAAAAAATTATTTTATTGATTGAGTGAGCATGAGGCATTATAGGCACTAAATTGGAGTTATGCTAGTTTTATTTATTTTATAGATATATCTTATTTAAACTTCTATATGTCTTGAATGTGTATTCTTAGTGAGAGAGAAGCTTACAAGGATATGATTAACAAGATTTAGGTTGTGCTCCCTAAGATGTAAGAGCCATTTTTAGAAAAGGTCAAACCTTGTGTCCTATGACTCTAGATCATGTTGTTGTCATTGGTTTTAGTATTAAAGAATTTTAATCTCCTTACATAGGTGGATAATTTTATCCAAAGAAACTATTGATGATCCTTTCCCCTAGGGAAGATTTGGTTCTACATTTTTATCACAGTATATTGTCACAATGAAAAGAAGATGCTAAAACAACAAGATCTTAACCTAGTGAAACTAATGATAGGTTCAATAGGAACAAGCTCTCAACTATAATTCCAATTATGTGGTTTTTCAATATAAGTAGAGGGTAAAACTATTTGTTGATAAGGTTTTAGAGCTATTTAATGCATAATAGGATATTATTAGTGTGAATCGGGATATTTCCTAACTAGATATTAGTTGGACCTATTCACATCATTAATAAGTTTACTTAGGAGTTAGTTTCCTAGGTGGCATTCTAGAAACTAGTATATAATGGGACCATATCTCATTAATAGGCATGTAGTTATCTAGGAATTTAATATTTCACTCATGCATTTATAATTGTGCATTAGGCATTTAATGATTGTAACCAAGGTGGTTATCCAACTACTTGTCTCTTATCCTCTATAAGGAAGGTTCTTGTACATTTGTAAATCATTCTATCTATCAATTCAATACAAATCATCATTTGATCAAGTTTTATTCTTGCTCTTGATGCATCACTTCTTTATTTGTGTGGATGTTTTTCTTCTTCGTGATCCATTGAAGATTGTAGCTTCAAGTGGGTGTTTGCTTCATATTTCCAACATGGTATCAGAGCTAAGGCCATAGAAGATTCATCTCATATTCAGGAAGTTGAGCTGAGGAGATCGTCAAAGGTAAAGGGTTTTCTCAAAGCCCGCTAGTTGTTCTCATCCAGGAGACAATTGATTTTTGATTCACTTTGGGTCAGATTTGACTCCACCATTGTGTTCAGAAGGTCCATAAACCTAAAGATCACCTACCCATTTGTTGAGATTTGACTTCGTCATCCAGATGCCATCAGAGGTTTTTTGTAGCTATATTTTTGGGGCAAAGTGCAGATCGTGCTAGTGTTGGAGAAAAAAAAATCTCTCCCCCCTGTTGCAAAAAAAAAAATCATCCCCCTGGTCAGCATTATATTCATTGTAGGTTCAAAAAATTATTTGGGCTCGTACAGTTTATTCTATAGTTGGTAGAGATATTTCTATAGTTTGGCAAATAAATATTTACAAGGGTTGATTTAATATTTGTCAGAAATTTTAAAATCTATTGTTGGCATTTTATTAAATCTACAGGTTTTATTAATGGTGGTCGACATATTTTTAAAGGGGGCTTGAATCTTTAATCGATATATATTTATGGGATTTTAATTGCCAATTGGCAATATTAAAATCCAAGTACTTTTTTTTTGTCGTGTTAGGTTTAAGTTTGTAAAGTTTTATTGGGGAGGGCAATATCAAATATCTATGGTCATTTATTTCACCGGCAAAGATGTTTTGGTAGTCAGAAATTATTTCTTGTCAGCAGTTTTAATGCACTATTGGCCCATGTTCCTTTGTCATTGGTGAGTGTTCATGGCCATCGAAAGACCTCCCATCGACTACTGTCGAGTGGTCATGTCAATGTTGCCAAGCACTAGCGACACTGCTCAAACTGTCGCTACCATAGGTGGCACCCTTTTTTTGCCATTCAAAACTGATCGATCATATTGTAGACTGAGAACTAGTCTGAAGGGGGCTATTTTTTTCCCAGGTGCTTATTTTTTGTACTTAGTTATCCTACACCCCCACATTGGGTAGTTTTTTTTCTACAGAGCATAAATTTTTGCTGAGATATCCGATTTTCACAAACAAGATATTATCGGAAAGCTGATTTCATGTACTTCACAACCATGAAGAGTATTTTGCCAGATTTTTCTATGGGTACAAATTATAGCTATCAAAATTTAGAGCTTCCATTTGGACTCTCGAGCTCGTATCTTTTCACCATTTTGTCAAATTTTGGAGATTCCAGCAACATTACAAAGGTGATCTAGAGCTCTATCATTCTATCCATCTGATTTTTTAAGATTCAACCCTAGGTATTCTCTATTGAGTTTTTTTAGTTTGTGGCATTTTCTTGATAACCTAGACATACTATAATTTGGGAAAAGTTTTTTTGTATTGGAGGCTTTATTTTCACTAGCACATTATATTTGGAAGTTTCTATGTGATGTTGAAGGTCATGTCTTTGTAATATTGGAGATATATCATAGTGCATTATGGGGTTTGCATATCATCCTTCTATGACTATATTGCAAAAGGGAAACTATAAACAATGGAGAGATAGCATCCCCAATCATCTCCAATCACTTGGATTGTTTCCATATTTGTATGGTATAGTTCCCCATCTAGTTCAAGGTATTCAAAAATTTCCTTGGAGTTGCACTAGATATATAATATCTTAGAGGTCATTGCAATGCATGTTGATGATGATGTTCTGAAAGCTATTGATCATTATGATTATCCTCATATCATTTGGACTAATATTTGAGAGATATATGGAGATCCTGATACTCCACCATTCCCCGATGATCATGATTTAGAATGTCATGTCCCTCTTTTTCTTCAAACAGGATACCCTATGATGATATTGCTATGTAGGAGCTTACAAATTCAAAATTCTTTGAATCTTGAGATGAGGATGTCAAGGTTTCTTTAGATGCTACTTCTCCTTTAGAGATAGTTGATGTACCTTCACCTTCAGTGATTCATTGATTGAGGCTTCCATCACTCCTATTCATCAAGACATATTCAGTTTTCCAGACTTAAGATCACAAGATGGATTTTTTTCAAGTATTTTAGACTTGGCTACTTCTATAGGTTTTCGGGACATTATTGAGGGGATATCTCTCCTCTATGCATATTCTACTTTGGAGAGTTTTCTTGAGTCTCCACATTCCTTTGTTTTTACCTTGATTGGGGATCTTGATCTTGGTGAGACATCATTGGAGGCACTTGATTCTTCTTTAGAGATTTCATATATGAGGTTTCTTCCCTCTCACTTCATTATGGAGTTGGATTTTCTTTAGCATCTACCATTGGATTTACTTCAGACTTCTTTCAATGGTTTTGAGGACACTTCATTCTAGGGGGAAAATCTAGTCAATTCCTTCAATAGAGGGATCATTGTATTGTCTTTGGATCTTGTTCAACATTATTTTCTGCATAGTCCTAGTCTGTCACCTTAATTGATTGGGCATGTACTTGATTTGATTGTGGCATCTTCATCTTCCTTGGGAAATGAGACACATGAGAAATTTTTAAAGACATCATCATCATACACATTCATCCTTCCTTCCTTCCTTCAATTCCTATTCAGAATGGGAAGCATCCCTACATTTGTACTTGGTTTTGTTTCTTCTGAAAGGGAGACAAGTTGTTTTTTGACATTGGATCATATTTTGTCTTCAAGCACTTACCATTTTTGTTGGTGATCACATAATATGGGGGGGCTACATAGTATCTCTATTTCCCTCTTATGGGGGGCTCATGATTCTTGTACTCTTTTGATGCATGTAGCTCTTGGGGATATTGATGTTGAGACCTCTATACATCACTTCCATTCCATTACTTGTACATGATTCGCATTAGATTTTGCATTTCATCTCTTTCTTGGGGAGGATTTTTTTCCCACTAGGTTTTCTCCTTTTCTCCATTTGTAAGAGATTGCATCTTCATTTGGGCATGGGTACCTAGCATGGCCTAGTAGTCGAGACCCATCATCATTGCATTATTGCATTATTTGCATCATAACTACACTCCCAAGTTGCACTTATGGGGGGTGTTATTGTGAATGGGGATATTTCCTAACTAGATATTAGTTGGACCTATTCACATCATCAATAAGTTTACTTAGGATTTTGTTTCCTAGGCGGCATTCTAGAAACTAGTATTTAATGGGAACATATCTCACTAAAAGGTATGTAATTATCTAGGCACTTAATATTTCACTCATGCATTTATAATTGTGCATTAGGCATTTAATGATTGTAACCAAGGTGATTATCCAACTACCTCTCTCATATCCTATATAAGGAAGGCTCTTGTACATTTGTAAATCATTTTAGATCAAATTCTATATAGATCATCATTTGATCAAGTTCTCTTCTTGCTCTTGATGCATCACTTTTTTATTTGTGTGGATGTTTTTCTTCTTGGTGATCCATTGAAGAATGCAACTTCAAGTGGGTGTTTGCTTCATATTTATAACAAATATTTGTATCTATATTATGCTCATGAAATAAAGATTTTATGGGATGGTGCTACCATATGGTTTTGGACATAGAGGACACCCACATTTCCAATTTCATTCAAGGGTAACCCTAAAGATCTCAATATAAAAGAGAAATAAATCTTGTAATAGGGTTGGCCTAGGGATTGAATGCAAACTAATAAGGGGTTCACCACCAAGTAAGAACTTGGAAAAGATAATGAAATGCAAGATGCAATACCAAAACCCTAATTCAAGGCAATGATCTACCAAATGACCTATAAAAGTGAATGAAATGAAACAAAAAACTACAAAACAGAATGTGTGCACTTGGAAATCTAGAGATGGCTGAGTGGAGCTCTAGAAAACTAAAAAATCTAACCTCAATGCTGACTAGGACTCATTCGCCGAGCTGGGCGAATCAGTCCAGATTTTGGAAAACTATTGGGGAACAGGTATATGTAAAATGGGTATCTGAATCTACAAAAATCTAAAAATTAACTGAAACTAGGACTCATTCGCCAGAAGTGGTGAATCAGTCCAGTTGGGCTATTCTAAAGCTTCAATGTTTAATCCCACTCTTCTCTATCTAATCTGTCGTTCATGATTGATTTTTGGATCCAAATCTTTGATATGCAACTTGTAGGTCTTCTCCAAGGTTCTCCAAGACTTGATGACAACTTTGAATGAATTGCAAATTTTCTACAATCTTGCTCCTTAGGAAATCTGCAACCTAGACTTGCAAATCACACATAAAGGAGAGGGGAAAATTTTGTTGGGTTAGTGGATAGGGGTTTGCCTTGGTCGAACCCCTTGTTGGTAATTAAACCTTGAAATATAGTGAAAATTGTAGGATTTGATAAATGCAAATCCACAGCTCGCCAAGAACACCTGCATGCAAAATACCTAATGCTGAATGGAGACCAAAGAGACAGAAGCAAGGGTTTGGAAAATCTCAGCGGAGTGAGAGTAGAATTGTTATTTCCCAAAAAAGATTTATTACAATAATTACAAAAGCAGCATGTAAGGTGAGAAACCCTAAAGCCGAAGAAAGCTAGGTTTGTGCAATTAATAATTAATAAACATATTAATTATTATGCACCTACAAATGACAAGCTTAAGTGAATAGAATAATAGTTAGCATTAATAATTAAACCAAAGTGATTTAATTATAAAGGAAAATGAACTATTACTCTAACACCCCCCCTTAAGTGAAGCTCAGGAAGAAGCAAACCTAGCACAGCTAAGAAAGCAGGAAAATGGGTCCCGGCAACAAGGCCAGATCAGGTACCCAAGTACAAGGAAATCTCTATGAAACGGAGAAAAGGAGAAAACCTAGTGGGAAAAACTCCTCTCCAAAAAGAGATGCAAAAAGAAAGTACAAATGAAATGTCTCAAGAGACTCTCTCAAGAACATATGCAGATATACAATCAGATACCCCCCCATGAGAGAGAGTGGAGACTCCAAAGCCCCCCCAGAATGAGAGAACCCCTGTGCCAATGATCAAACCAATGTGTCACCTCAGAGGAAGAAATAGATCCAACGGTCGAAGAAGAGGAAATCCCTGAATGTGAGGTGAAAATGGTAGTCCTGGATGATGCTCACTGAAGAACTGAACTGGAGAATGAGTGTTTGAGTAATAGAATGGTGAATCAAACAACTCAAGATGATCTTGAAATGTAATCTCCAGTGAAGAAGGGATAACAGGTGTGCTGAATTTGTCATCTGTGAGGAAAGCAATATCCTCAGATATGGCCTCAACAACTGCACTTGATGGCTCGATGAGTGGAGCAACAATGTCAGTCACAACTGAAGAGGTATCCTGCTGAACAAATGTAATCTCAATAGGAGGAAGAGGTGTAGAAGTCTCAACACTAGTCTCATGAACAGATGGAAGAACACATAAGTTCAAGTGACCGAACTTCTCCTCAGATACTACATGCTCTCTTGTAGAAAGAGAGGGAGATGGTGGACCAAAGTGTGTGAATGCATACAATCGGGAAGAATGATCAACTGTCCCTGTTGCAACAATGTTGCCAGTCTGAATGTCTCTGATGTGCACTGAATCAGGTGTGAACTCAACTGTCTTCCCTGTCCCACTGTGAGCAATCTGATAGATGGAGAGAAGGTTAGTGGACAAAGATGGAACACATAGTACATCATTGAATGTACCGTCATCAATATCGATAGAACCTTTCCCACATACACTCATATAAGTGTTATTACCCATCAATATGTGTGGTGAGGACGCAGCCTCAAAAGATGAGAACATGTCTTGAGAAGATGCCATATGGTGTGAAGCACCTGAATCCAGTAGCCATCTAGATGAATGTGAACTGGTGGTTGCACATAATGCATGACCCTTATGTGGGGCCTGTCCATCTATCTGGAATGATGGTGAAGAAGAAGACCCGCCTGAAGTAGATGAAGAAGAGTGATGGATATGCAAAACAGGTTTCAGATTTGATAGCTCTTCTTGAGAATATGGATATAAGTGTTATTACCCATCAATATCTATAGATCTTGTTTGTTCTGAATGGGGGGGAAGGACGCTGCCAAATTTGAATGGTTAATTTTTTAAAAAAAATTTGAGTTTTTTCTCGATTTTTGAGCCCGTACGGCCCTGGTAGGCCAAATTTTTTTTGGGTTAGTGGATAGGGGTTTGCCTTGGTTGAACCCCTTGTTGGTAATTAAACCTTGAAATATAGTGAAAATGAATGGAGAATGATGAATGAACAAATGACAATGTTGCAACTCACCAAACCCTTACAATAAAGTGCTGAAAATATGCTTGAAATGGCTGCAATGGATGTAGATCTTGATCCTTGCCTGAATGATGTTGATATTGAATGAAACAGGTAAATGCAAGAAGATGAGTCCATGAAACATGAAAGTTTTTGCCTTAGACAAAAACCCAAAATTGACTTCAAGAAAATGGGATCCTATTTTTTAATAAACAAGATCCTGTTTGGGTTCGGTGTCCTGAGCCAAAAATGAGATCCCATTTTTAAGAAACGGGATCCCATTTCTTAAAAAGTGGGATCCCTTTTTTAATAATTTAAGAAACGAGCTCTCGTTTTTTTTAAAATGGGATCCCTTTTTTAACGGTTCATTTTTTTACTGGTTGTTAACAAACAGGATCTTGTTCTAAAACAAGCCATTAAAAAACAGGATCTCATTTTTTAACGACCTTTTTCATAAATTTTTTTTTTTATAGTTTTAAGAAATGAGATCCTGTTTTATAGAAGGGGATCTCGTTTTCAAAATAGGATCCCATTTCATTTAAGTATAAAAAATTTATACTTATATGAAACGACATCCTGTTTTAGAACGAGATCCCATTTTTAAAAAAAAAAAAAATTGGTCTTGTTTTTGTTTAGTTTTTTCGATTCGAGAAAAGGCTTGGGGACTTGAACCTAAGCTTTGGACTTGGTTTGACCTGGAAGTCGAAGGTCCTAACAATGTCATAGGAAAATAATGACTTTGGACAAATGTCTGAAGACTTGCGGATTTTTTTTACGAAATTAAAACCCATTACAGAGACAATGTAGATTCCAAATATATAATTTTTTTACAATTGGATCATTTTTCTATTTTTCAATTAATTTCTAATGAAACTGGTCCATAAACTTGAAATATTAAGTTTTTTTTACTATTTTAATAACTTTTTATTAAAATATTCTTTTGTCAAAGAAATTGCACAAAAACATACTGTAGACAATTCTTTTCAATTTAAAAAAAAATAAAAAAATAATAAGTTTAGGTCATCTTATGCATGACGTACATGACGATTTTTTAAAATGACAAATATGGATAATAAAAATTTAGCAATAAAAAAAATTCAAAAAAAATATCGAAATGTGCTTCAATGAGTTCCAAATCTTTTCCCAAAAGGATTTATAAAATAACGATTATTTAGGTCAAAATATGGATGATGTACACGTGCATGGTATGATAAATACCAGTGACTTTTAAATAGTGGTTTTTAGAAATGCTTATTGAAAATCAAGTTGTGGCATCTGGGTATTGAAATAAATTACATATTTGGAAACTAGACTCCGAGTACTACATTTTATGATCAGTGACTTTTTCCAAGATTCCATCTCTAAGTGCTTCAAATTCTGAAAATTAGGGAAAACACTTCCACTTTTTTGCCAAAAAGTGGACTCAACTTCTTGCACACCAAATTTACACTTGCTTGAATCATAAACCCTACATCACAATTGTTAGCACAATAACAAACATGATGTATGCAATCCTTGACATGATGATTGATGCTTCAATGTTCCTCTAAAATTTTGGATAATTTTCCCTTGAATGCTCTTGAATGCTCTTGTGAACTCAATTTTCTATAAGGATCACTTGATTGCTTGTTTGGAAGAAAATGAGTGAAATAATCATGTATTTATACTCAATTATGCAAGAATTCCTGAAATTACAACACTACAAGCCGACATCAGATCTAGGAGAATAAAATCCCGTCAAGAATTTGAATTAATTTTGATTTTAGGCCACACGAGACTCATTCGTCCAAGGTGGTGAATGCGTCCCATCAGGCTTAATTTTTGGGACCATTTTTAAAAGTTCTTAAAAATGTGTGAAACCATGTTTGGGACCACAAGATCTAGGTGGGACCCATTTTCCCAAGGTGGCGAATGAGTCCTAGATCACTAAATTTGGTCCATTCAAACAGGTGAAACACTTGAATTATGAAAATTGGCTAATGATTGGTGTCAGGATTATCCTTGAAAAGATGCAATAAATGAGGCTTGTGGATGCAAAATAGGGCCAATTAAAGCACAATAAAGCCCAATTATTAATGACAAGCCTAGAAAACTATGAAAGTGTGTTACAACACTTTACAACACTCCAAATAAGGCAAGATTAAGGTTTATTTTAATTATAAAGAGGTTTATTAGGTTTAGTTAATTAATAAAACCTTAGAAAAGTGTGAAAGTGTGTTACAACACTTCACAACACTTTAGCAAGGTACCATTTAAATCCATTAGTTCACAAGGGCCCAAGACCTAATGTGAATATATTAGGCATATTACAACACTAAATCAAGGCCAAGTTAAGGGGACATTTTTTCATCATTACATCTAGCCCCCACTTTAGTGAGAGGAACTTGCTTCCAACTCACACTAAAGTAGACCAAATGCAACAAGGATCAAGGGGGGGTTCAAATGCACCAATGCTAATAAGATGGGACAACCATGACCGAGGGAGGTGTTTAAGTCCCCAGGACCAAGGTCCTATCACAAACCAACATAAATACAAAATAAAACACATGAAAATTCAATATAAAGAGAAAAAACAAGACACAAGCATGCACTGTCAAAGACACACAAAAAATACCATGGAAAGAAAACAAGGCAGGTCAAGCTTAGATCATTTTTCCAATGCGATGTGGATCAGATCTAGTTTGTTTTTCCAAAAAACACACTCTCTCTGATGTAATAGAGCTATTAACTATCCATTGGGTGAGAAGTCCTAAAAGGGTGAGATACATACACTCATGGTTGGTATGCACTCACACACACACACAAGTGGCTATGGGTAAATTCATGCCTTGTTCGGGCTTCCCGCTCAAACCATACCAAAGTTATAACTTCTGATAACTTTAATAAGGTGCCACACAAAGGAAATGATTTTTGAGCTTCATGAGACAAGAAAAGCTTCATATGCTTAGAACTCATGAACAAACAAGATGGCTCCACAAGTATGCAAAGTTTATTATGCAAGGTGGCCATATAATACAAAATAGGGAATTCTCAAAGGAGTCTTGCTTAGTTCATGCAAGGTCTTTAACTTAGGGAACATTATGCCTATTGTCTCCAAGAGAGGACCAATCAAAGAATAGAAAATTCACAACTTAGGGGATGTAGTGTGTCGCATCAAGCCAATAAGAGGAAGGTAATATGCTAAGAGATATCATGCTCTTGAAGAACATCACACCCAATTTCATCCACAAAGCGAAAAATGCATCGCATAAAGTAAGTAGATTGCACCATGAACCATGAAAATAAAAATGGAAAAGAATAATTCCAATGTATGCCCCCATCTTAAATAAATTGCTAAACACCATACTACGAGAAATTACTTTAAAGTAGCAAAATGAAAATGTAGACAAAAAAGATGTGAGATCCAACTTGGAAATCCCTATGCCAAGTCATATGTTTCCAAGTAATGCTACGTCATGAAAAGGAAAAGAAAAGAGAGCAGTTGCCCCCAAGATGAACACACCAAACACATAAGGGATCTATGGATTTGGGGTTAGTATGTTCTTGTTGCAATGTTTTCTAGAGAGCTTGGAATTGTCGTCATTTCCCAAATACACACAAAACTAGAAGAATGACACAAAGAGAGTGAAAACAAAGAAAAATACTTTTGGGTCAACATGGAAGAGACGTGAATGTCTCGATGCCTTGTGTCATCCCCAAAAGGAAAACACAAGACAAATGAAAAGATAAAAGTCAAAAAGTAAAAGGTTTACAACATAGAGAAGAATGAAGGTACAAATAGAGGAATGCCACAAAGAGAGAGAGAGAGAACGTCACGGGGGATCAAGCACATGCAATCACAAAAAAGGAAATGAAAAATAAATAATGCAAAATACTAGTAAGGCACATGTGAGTCAACCTATGAGAAGGTCGTCTGCATCTGAATCATGTTGATTGTATACCGAAGGTAGGAAACTAGCCAAAGGTACAAGAGAAAGTGTTGAACTAGGAGAAGCACCAGGTTCAATACTCTTTGTAGGAGATTTTTCATCTAAGCTTATGGAAGAGGAAAACAATGTATTCAATTCATTATGCACCTCTTCATCAATTTTAGCAACCTCATCATCATCATCCAAATTGATCAAAACAAGAGGTTGAATGATAATGTCCAAAGAAGGCTTCGACTCTTGTTGCAATTGTTGTATTGGATTATTTTGTTTCAGTGAAGGGGGTTGGTCATGCATTGCTTCATTCAAGTTTGGATTTTTATTTTCTTTGTTTAATTCTTCATGTAACCTACGAGAAAGGGAATGACGTCTACGCCACTCTCTATAACCTTTGTTTCTTTTAATTTTGTTTTTGAGTTGCATTTGTGTAGGAGTGGGTTGATCAACCATATGTTTCTCTTCTTCCCTAAGGGGAGGAATGGATTGAACCACAGGAAGTTATCTAGCTACTTTCTCTTTTACTTTGTAAACCTATTTTATTTTAGGAGGTGTGATGGGGTTGTTTTCATTGTCTCTTGATCATTTGTAGGAGATAGGTGAAGTTTCTATCTTAGGTTGATTTTGGTCATTTAGAATTTTTTTAAGCTCAATCATGGTTTCATCTAGGATGGTAGGCTTGATGATGGGTGGGGACATGTTTCAGAGGGATAGTTCTGCTATCTTCTTTGCCTTGAACTTTTGATAAGACAAGAAAAATAAATCTTCTCGTGGTTTTATAGGGTCCATAGACTCGGGCCTAAAGGAATCTAAGGAAAATTTTCCTTTGGAGGAAAAAGGGTTAAAGCCACTATGGTGGACGATGAAGATTTCATTGTCAAAGAGAAAATTTAAGCATTTGCACAACCGAAGGAACAAATTTCATGAAGCAAAGCCATGTATGGCCTAGCTTCACATGAAATTGGTCCAACTATGGGATGATGGAGAATGAAACATCTAATGGGATCATTCTTTATAGTTTTGCTAGCTTTAACAAATTAAATACTATGTTTTGATATGGGATTGGTGAAAATTTGAAAATTTTGGTTAGGAGGGGCAACAAACTTATTTCCTTGATCACTAACACCTCCAATGGAAAGACGACTAAAATCAATGAGGTCTTGCACAAGATGTTTAAGATTCTTGGAATGTTATGTTTCATGTCCATTTTGTGGATGATAATGGAAATAAGCATTTGATATAAAGCTCGAGGGTAAAGGCTTATTAGGATCGGGTGTTTTGACAGGAGGCAAGGTAATTAGTTATTATTCTAAAATTTGGGACATTGTGTTATGAAGGGTATCGGTAAGGTAGTGAATCTTCTTTTCAGGTTGCCATAGCTAAAGGGTGTTGTGGCTCTAATAGTAGCTACTTGGTTATTGACATTTTGAGTTGTTTGTTGAGGGGTATTAAATTGAAGGAACCCTTTATTTTGTTTTCTAAAAGGTTGGGGATGGTTTTGGTTTGCAGGCTCAGATTTCTCAATTTGGCTAGAAGTGGACTTTGTATCCTGACTGCCAACTAAATTTTGACAATCATAGAGGGAAGTACACAAGTGCATGCAGGATGAGAATTTCATCATGGTGAGCTTTTCTTAGATCTTGCTTTGCAAATTTTCTATGAACATATTTTGAAGGTGGGGTTCGGGGACCTTGACATCAATTTGGGAATAAAGCGATTGATAACATGAGATAAATTCAATTATCTTTTCTTATTTTTTTTCTTACATCCCATCAAATCAGCCAAGGTCATCTTAGGAGTCATAAGATGATTTTGGAAATGGCTTATAAATGCATCAACAAGTTCATTGAATGAACTAATTGAGTTGTTCAGTAAAGAGGAGAACCATTCCAAGGCAGTATCTTTCAATGACCTAGGGAAGAGCTTAGCCAAGATTCTATCATCAAGGACAAAGTCACTACATAATGCAGTGTAGGCATTAACATGGTTAGAAGGGTCTCACTTCCCTATGTATTCAAATCTAGGCACCTCTACACCTTGTGGCATTGGTGTTCACAATATCTCCAAGGACAATGGGCTACTTTGACATAATATGTAGGTGGGCCATTTTGATTTTGGTTGATGGTGGAAATTTGTTTTTGAATGGATGAACGGTTTGGAAAAGTTGATTTATGAGAGGTTCATTACTTGTGTTATGAGATGGAATTGAAAGAGGCGAAGGGGTGTATGTGTTCAAAGGATAAGTGAATGGAATGCTTATATGTGGTAAGGTGGTGGGAGATATGATGTGCAATGCTACATAAGAACTAGGGATGCTAGTTGGAATACCCAAGGAAGGAATCACATTACTAGTTTGTTGCATTATTGTTCTGACTTGAGGGTTGGTATAGGTAGGTATTGAGGCAATTGTTATGGGAGGAGGAATTTTAGTTCCTCCTTGGCTTGTGACATTGCTCTTAGGTAAAGGACAATTAGTGGTTGGGAGGAGGTGTTTTCAAAAGATTTGAACTATTTTTTCCACAAGGTCAATCCATCTTCACTTTCAAGCATGCGGTGAATGTTATCTATAGTAGGTATGGTAGTGGTTGAAATGTTGTCATTTTGCACTTGATGTTGTAAGTTTTTTAGGTCCTCATGAATTTGAAATATGTTTTCTTGTGGGACACAATCATTCCTTGTTTAACCTTACATACTACTTGAAGGAAAACAATTGTTAAGGGTATTCTCCATACCTAGTGTACTATTATCAATGTTAGGAGTGAAAGAGCTAGACAACCCAAGATCCACACCGATTGTTCTATTGTAGGATGACATGAGTCTCAAATTTCATCTCACTACAATATTAGCAATAGGACACCATATACTCATAGAAGGGCTACTAAATACAATGTGAATGCAAATGTAATGCAAGCTAAGAACAATTAAATGCTTGTAACAAAATTTTTGGAAACTGAAACAAAATGATAATAAGAGCAAACAGAAACTCAGAATCTAAACAAGTTAAAATGCTAGAAAATGCAATGCAAAATATGCACAGGGACTAATTCACCCAAGGTAGCGAATGAGTCCTAGTAGCGATTGTTTTGAGAACTTTTAGAAAATTTTAATTACTTTTTATGCTTTCTATGCTGGGTGATCTATGTACTAAGTGAAAATGTAGATTTTATTTGAATTTCAATAAAATTAGAGGCAAAAATGCAAGCTATATGAGCTTTCACTAATACAAAATTTGAAACCCTAGAATTCAAGTTAACCAATGCACGTCCTAATGTAATGTTAATGCAAGCTAAATCTAGGATGACAATGCACTTCAAATCAAAATTATAATGTTCTAAATGTAGGTTCACCAAAATGAAATGAAGATTTTATGGGATGGTGTTAGCATATGGTTTTGGACATAGAGCACACCCACATTTCCAATTTCATTCAAGGGTAACCCTAAAGATCTCAATGCAAAAGAGAAATAAATCTTGTAATAAGGTTGTCCTAGGGGTTGAATGCAAACTAATAAGTGGTTCACCATAAATTAAGAACTTGGAAAAGATAATGAAATACAAAAATCCTAATTCAATGCAATGATTACCAAATGACCTAGAAAGGTGAATGAAATGAAACAAAAAACTACAAAATAGAATGTGTGCACCTGGAAATCAGGAGATGGTTGAGTGGACCTCTCGAAAACTATAAAATCTAAACTAAATGTTGACTGGGACTCATTTGCCAAGCTGGGAAAATCAGTCCAGATTCTGGAAAACTATGCGGGAATAGGAATCTGCCAAATGGGTATCCGGATCTACAAAAATCTGAAAATTGACTGAAACTAGGACTCATTCGCCAGTAGTGTCGAATCAGTCTAGTTGGGCTTTTCTGAAGCTTCAAAGTTTGATCCTACTCTTCTATATCTATTTTATCCTTCTTGATTGGTTTCTAGATCTGAATCTCTAATATGCAACCTATAGGTCTTCTCCAAGGTTCTCCAAAACTTGATGACAACCTTGACAACTTTGAATGAATTGTAACTTTTATCCAATCTTGCTCGTTAGGAAATCTACAACCTAGACTTGAAAATCACACATAAAGGAGAGGGAAAAATGTTGTTAGGTTAGTGGATAGGGGTTTACCTTGGTCAAACCCCTTGTTGGTAATTAAACCTTGAAATAGAATGAAAACGAAAGGAGAATGATGAATGAACAAATGATAATGTTGCAACTCACCAAACCCTTACAATAAAGTGCTTCAAATATGCTTGAAATGGATGCAATGGATGTAGATTTGGATCCTTACTTGAATGATGTTTATCTTGAATGAAACACTTGCTTGAATCATAAACCCTACATCACAATTGTTAGCGTGCAATAAAAAACATGATGTATGAAATCCTTGACATGATGATTGATGATTGAATGTTGCTCTAAAATGCTTGATAATCTGCCCTTGAATGCTCTTGTGAACTCAATTTTCTATAAGGATCACTTGATTTCTTGTTTGGATGAAAATGAGTGAAAGAACCATGTATTTATACTCAATTATGCAAGAATTCCTAAAATTACAACACTACAAGCTGACATCAAATCTAGGAGAATAAAATCTCACAAAGAATTTGAATTAATTTTAATTTTGGGCCACATGGGACTCATTCACCCAAGATGGCGAATGAGTCCCACCAGGCTTAATTTTTGGGACACATTTTTAAAAGTGCTAAAAATGTGTAAAACCAAGTTTGGGACCACAAGATCTAGCTGGGTCTCATTCACCCAAGGTGGAGAATGAGTCCTAGATCACTAAATCTGGGACATTCAAACCTGAAACACCTGAATTATGATTGGATAATGATTGGTGTCGAGATTATCCTCGAAACAATGCAATAAATGAGGCTTGTGGATGCAAAATAGGGCCAATTAAAGCATAATAAAGCCCAATTGTTAATAACAAGCCTAGAAAAGTATGAAATTGTGTTACAATAGTTCACAACACTTTTTCAAGGTACCATTTAAATCCATTAGTTCACAAGGGCCCAAGACCTAATGTGAATATGTTAGGAATATTACAACACTAAATCAAGGCCAAGTTAAGGGGACCTTTTTCCGTCATTACAGCTCAAAATGCAATTTTTTTGTAATATCATGATAAAGATTAAAGAACACATGAAAAAGATGTGACATGGATTGTATCCTTCTATTTTTTTATGGAATAGGTTATATGTAATACATGAAGAAGGTGAGAATAAAATTTTCCACAAATAGGAAAGGAATACTTACATCCAATTTACCTAGAAAATAGACAAGTTAATGTTTTTTTTTTTTGTGTGTAAATTTTCAATTATTCTAGTTGCAAGAATGGAAAGAGGAATGATTTTTTTTTCATTGATGTCAATCGGTTGGGTTTTTTTGATTGAGGAAAAAATGGGTTTTACAGGGACCCGAAACGTCAACCAGTCAAGTGTTTATGTTGAGGATATTGAGAAAATTGTATAAAAAGAAAGTTAGAGGTTGTTAGTTGTTTAAGATATTGGTCTGGTACTTGTGAAATATGTTTTTTGTGTTTTGGCTGAGGTCCGAGAGAATTATTGTTGGTCTGGATTTCTCTTTATGGTTCTAGATTTTTGTTTCCCTAGTTCTATTGAAGATGGTTTTAGAATTTAGAAGTATCGAGTTTAATTGATCTATGTGTTTTACACTGGTTTGGCCGATCATGTGTTAAGCACTATCTTTGAAGTTGATGAATCATGTTGGATCTATTATGGGTCCTGGTGAAGTATGTGTTTAGGTCGCCCTCATTCTAATTCCACCCTAGGATGTTTGGCACCGACCCAATTTAAATTTAAAGTTGGATGGCCGACTTTGTATCTTTTCAAAGTTGGAGATGGTATAAATACAGAATGCGCTAGCAATGAAAAGTGTACATACAAAAAGAAGGAAGATAAGTGAAAGAGCAGGCATGACTTTGATGCTATTTTGAAAGTGTGTGAGTTATTTCTATGGTTGATCAGTGTGAAGCTTAATGTTGAGTTTTTGGATGCAGTGAGCAGAAGGAAAACTCTGTCATTCATGCAAGTGGATTAGTGATTGTGGTGGAATCCTTTGTTGCATTGGGATTTTTGTCCCTCTGTAACAAGTCTTCTTTGTCTTCTTTGTATCTCTGAGGCAATGAGCCATCTGGGTTGTAGCCCTTTGGACAATGAGTTTGGATAACTTAATTCTGTATTCTAGGTAGTGAGCCTTATTCTAGCTAGTAGGCCTTTTTGTAATCAATTTTGATATTCTCTATAGTGTGAGTTAATCATCACCCTGGTTTTTCCCTCATTGGGTTTTCCACATAAATCTAGTGTTATTGTGTTTGTGCATTGGCATTTGATGGTTAATCACTTAATTAATTTATGTGTTAGTTTCAAATGTTAATTGAATTTAATGTTAAAATATGTGACAACTAATTCACCCCCCCTCTCAGTTGTCATATCCAATAATTGGTATCAGAGCTTAACCGCTTGAGGAAGGTCTGGGATGGCTAGAAAAATGATCTATGATTATCCAAGGTTTGATGGAACTAATTATGGTATCTAGAAAGTATTGATGGAAGAATATCTGGAGTATTACGAATATGATATAGAGAAAGCTTATAAGAAACCCTACACCCCTCCTGCTAATGGTCCAAGTACACTTGAAGAAATCAGAGCATGTGAAGCGAATAATAAGGCAAAATTCATCTTGAAGAATAGTTTGGTACACTCTGAGTTGATTAAGGTTTAGAATTTGAAGAAAGCTAAGGAAGTTTGGGATGCTTTAGAAAGAGCACACGATGGTGATGAGAGGGTAAAAGAGGAAAAATTACAGAATCTAGAAATACAGTTTGATCTTTTACACATGTTCGAAGATAAGAATATTATTTAGCCTATGCACAAAGATTGGATGAGGTTGTGGTTGGAGTGTGATACCTTGGTGCTACTATAGATGAAACCAGAATTGTAAAAAAGATTCTTAGAACTCTTCCTGATGCTTACAGTGAAAAGGCGAGTATTATTGAGCAGACTATAGATTACAAGATTTGTAGTAAGGATCTGCTACTAGGATTTTTGACATCTTATGAGATAAGGAAGTCAAATCTAAGAAGTGGAGGTAAAATTGAGACTTTTTTAAATCTACAAAAATTGAAGATCTGGATGAAGAAAACTTTGATGAAATCGAGGCTAACTTTGTAAGAAGAATGAGAAAAGGCTCTGGTAAGTATGAAGGTAAATTTCCCTTTAAGTGTTTTAGTTGTGGAGAAACTTGTCACTATGTTGCAAAGTGTTCGGAAAGAGCTAAAAAGAATAAACAAAGATGGGTATGTGCAAGATCATGATGGGCCAAAAAGTGGCTATATGTAAGTGATATGATGGCCCATGTGGCTAATGAATTTTTTTTACCCAAAATTGATGAAACGAAAAGGGTTTTTAAAGGAGATTCTCAGATTTCCACCAATATAAATTATGCTTTATTTTGAATTTAATAAATTATTATTATTCATTTTCTATTTGAATTACGACTAAAGTCCTGATTGATAGGCTGATTGAAAAACATCTATAGCTTTCAAATGGTATCACATTTTTTGAATCTGAAACATGTGCCACATTTTATGCTTCGCATACTATAGGATTAAAAAAAATGGATTTCATGAAGTTTTGACCAAGTTAAGGTGGTTAGACATACAAGTTTTTTTTTTTTTTAAAGTTGTAATAAAAAATTCATAATTAATTATTTACTTGGAAAAAAATTACAAAAAAATATGCATCACATCGGGACACAAGTCCTCTACTTATATCTAAAATATTATAAAAAAATATTCTCATTTTATTGTGGTTAGGGTGGTCAGACAGACACCTACTTCTTATTTTTTCCCTGAAATTTAAGTACTATACTACATTGAAATTTCAAATTTTCATCAAATAGATTTAAAAAATAAAAATAAACCTATTAGTTTAGAAATTACATTCCATTTGCTATAGATTCTATTCTTACATATTTTTGAAATAATATAGATAACTTATTCAAATTTTTACGTCTAGTTGCCTAACTCTAATTTTCCAAATTTTCATCGCCACTTACGGGCTTGTGTTTTCCATGATGATCCTGCACATACCCAGATATGAGGAAAAGAAGAAAGGAAAGAAGATTAACATAGCTTACTATTTTAATGAGAATGCTAGTATTTCAAATGAAGATTTAGAATATGAACATCTAGATGACAATGAATGCTTGTTCTTGGCGATTAAGGATGAACCTACTTCTACTAAATATGAAAGACAATCAAAAGAAAGTCCTCCAAAGAAGGAGAAAGATAAATATAAAGAGAAGGAGAAGGAGAAGGAGAATGAGAAAAATGAAGGTACAGTTATCTCTACCCTACATGCTAAACAAGAAAAAAAAATTTAGGTAGTTGATAGTGGTCGCTCACATCACATGACTGATGACAAGAGTAAGTTTGTGAAACTTGAGAAATATGATGGAGGTCTAGTTATGTTTGGAGATGATACTAGTGCTAAAATCTATGGGATAGGTTCATGAAGTTTTGATGGCAAGCATCATACTAACAATGTTTACTATGTTAAGGGTTTAAGGCATAATTTGTTGAGCATTGGTCAAATGTGCAGAAAAGGATATGATCTTGTGTTTAAGCATGAGAAATGTGACATTTAGAAAGGATTTGAAACACTGATTGTTATAGGAAAGAAATTTGAAGGGAATATTTATCAACTTAAAGGTGTTGATGGATGATATTTTATGACTCAAATAAATGAAAGTTGGCTATGGCATAGGAGAATGTGTCACATGAATTTTGATAACTTGGAAAGAATCAGTTTTTTTTAGGTCGTGAGAGATCTACCAAGAACCACAAAGCCTGTAAATGATATTTGCAGGAATTGCCAGTTTGGGAAGCAAACAAGAAGTCATTACAGATCAAAAGAACAATCTACTACTAGATTGTTGGATTTGGTTCATATAGACCTTTTTGGTCCTATGAGAGTGTGAAGTCTACTTAGTGAAAGGTACTTTGTGTTTTTAATTGATGATTATTCTAGATATACATGGGTTACATTTCTAAGTGAGAAATTAGATCCATTAGATAGATTCAAGGCATTCAAGGCTATGGTTGAAACTAAAGTGAAGTTGAAGATTAAATGCTTGAGATGTAACAAAGGTGGAGAATTCACCTCCTATGAATTTAATATGTTTTATGAAGTGCATGGTATAAAGAGATAGCTACATGCTCCAAGAACTCCTCAACAAAATGGAGTTGTTGAAAGGAAAAATAGAACTGTTCAAGAAGCTACTAGGTCAATGATCACTGAAGCCGGATTACTGGAAGTTCACTGGAAAGAAGCTATTCACACTACTGTATATGTATTCAATCGAGTTCAGGCAAGAGAAAATAGTACAAAGACTCCCTATGAGCTATGAAACGAAAGAATCCCTATAGTCAAATATTTAAAGGTATCCATAAGAAAATACTATATCAAAAGAGATGAGGGAACTCTGGGTAAGTTTGATGTAAGAAGTGATGAAGGAATATTTATTGGATAATCTACTAAAAGTGAGGCATACATATAGATGTTTTAACATAAGATTGACAAAAATTGTAGAAAGCTCGAATGTGAAGGTTGATAAAACAATAAAGAATTCTATTGATATTGATGGGTATATGTCTAATGAATATGACTATGCAAGAATAGAAGAAGTTATGGAAGAACGGGATAAAGATTAGCAAGAAATGAATAATGAAAGTGAAGAAGATGCTCTGGTGATGTCCCCTAGGAAACCAAAATATGTACAAAGGAATCATTCAGAAAGTCAGATTATTGGAGACAAGACAAAAGGTGTGTTAACTAGAAGCAAAGTTGTTGCTGAAGTAAATTTGTGCTTATTCTTTGAGATTGAGCTGAAGTCAGTAAGTGAAACCTGTAAGGATGAATATTGGAAGGAAGTAATGCAAGAAGAAATTTTGTAGATTGAGAAGAATCAAACATGGGAATTGGTCTCAAGACAGGAAGACAAAAATATCATTGGATCAAAATGGGTATTCAGAAACAAGCTGAATGAGAATGGGAAAATTATCATAAACAAAGCAAGGCTTGTGTGTAAAGGCTACTCACAAGTAGAAGGTATAGATTTTAAAGAGAATTTTGCTCTGGTAGCAAGAATGGAATCTATAAGGATGTTCTTGGAATCAGCTACTTATAAATATTTTAAAGTCTATCAGATGGATTTCAAGTCAACATTTTTAATGGTGAACTAGAAGAAGAGGTCTACATAGAACAATCAGAAGGATTTCAGTTAACAGACTAGCCGGATATGGTGTGTAGATTGAAAGAATCCTGATATGGATTGAAGCAAGCTCCTAGAGCCTGGTATGCAAGGCTAGATAAGTATTTGAGTCAACAAGGATTTAACAAAGGTATGACAGACATTAATTTATATTTCGATACTGAAAATGACAAAATCCTAATTGTTGTTGTATATGTTGATGACATTATCTTTGGAGGAAATGAAAATATGTGCAAGATGTTTGTGGAAGAGATGCAAAAAAAATTTGAATTTTTTAATGTTTGGTGAGATGAATTTCTTTCTTGGGCTATGTAGATTAATCAATTAGAGGAAGGGAATTTCATTTTACAATCTAAGTATGCGAAAGACATGTTGAAAAGATTTGGAATGGATGGTTCGAAATTGGTAAGTACTCTTATGGTGAATGGTTGTAAGTTGGGTAAAGATGATGATTCACCTAAGACTGATCAATGAAATTATAGATCTATGATTGGTGGACTACTATATTTGACTGCTACTAGACCAGATATTATGCATGCGGTTTGTCTTGTGGCTAGATTTCAAGAATATCCGAAGGATTCACATGTTACTATAGTTAAAAGGATATTAAAATATTTGAATGGGACTTCAGATTATGGATTATGGTATCCTAAAGATATTGGATTTGCACTTAGTGCTATATAGATGCAAATTGGGTCGAAAGCATAGATGACGAAAAGAGTATTAGTGGTGGTGCATTCTTTTTTGGATGTAAATTGGTAGCATGGTTGAGTAAGAAGCAAGATTCGATCTCTTTGTCTATTGTTCAAGCTGAGTATATTTCCACTGTATCTTTTTGTATACAAGTTTTATGGATGAAACAAATATTAAAGGATATCAAAGTATTGTATGATGATCCTATTCCTATCTTCTGTGATAATACAAGTGTAATTAACATTTCAAAGAATCTTGTAATGTACTTGAAAGTGAAGCATATATCTATTAGGTATGGTTTCTTGAGAGAGAAGGTCATGGAGAATGAAGTCAAGCTTGAGTATGTTTCAAAAAAAGATCAGATTGTGGATATATTTACAAAGCCTAGCTTCCAAAAGATACTTTTGAGTATCTCTAGGATAATCTAGTGGTAACTGCCCCTCCTTTTACAAACTAAGATGCATTTGGAGATGCATCAATCTGGTGGATTCATGGTTCTATCTTTTTGGACTGATTTTTTTGGTGGCTACCTCTTAGGGGGAGCAAGTAGCTTTTTAAGTGTTGTCATTATGAGTATTATATTTTCATGTCAAAGGAAGTTTCAATGAACATATATTTTTCCTTTTCCATTGATGTCAAAGGGGGAGAGAAAGAGAATGTGAAAAAGAGAGAAAGAGCATGTGAAGAGGAAAGAAAGCTAATAAGAGAAAGCAGGTAATGAGGAAGGTGATCTTTTAAGGGGGAGAAGCAAAAGAAAAATCTTGAGAAGTATTTTCAGAGTTGGTGTGTGTCTTTGATAGTTTTTCACATCATGTGTTTCCATCAATGAAAAATGGGGAGATTGTTGCAAGAATGGAAAGATGAATGAAAGTGTTTTCATTGATGTCAAGCGGTTAGCTGGTTATGTTGAGGATATTGAGAAAATTATATAAAAAGAAGGTTACATGAATATTTTCAGCTGTTGAGGATGTTGGTTTGATACTTGTGAACTATGTTTTTTGTGTTTTGGCTAAGGTCTGAGATAATTATTGTTGGTTTGGATTTCTCTTTATGGTTCTAGAGTTGTGTTTCCCTGGTTCTATTAAAGATGGTTTTGGTATTTGGAAGTATTGAGCTTAATTGATCTATGTGTTTTACACTGGTTTGGTTGATTGTGTGTCAAGCATTATCTTTGATGTTGATGAAGCATGTTGGATCTATTATGGGTCTCGATGAAGCGTGTGTTTGGGTCGTCCTCATTCTAATTCCACCCTAGGATGTTTGACACCGACCTAATTTGAATTTAAAGTTGGATGGCTGATTTTGTATCTTTTCAAAGTTGAAGATGGTATAAATACAGAATGTGCTAGCAATGAAAAGTGTACATAAGAAAAGAAGGAAGATAAGTGAAAGAGAAAACACGACTTTGATTCTATTATGAAAGTGTGTGAGTTATGTGTGTGGTTGATCAGTGCGAAGCTTAATACTGAGTTTCTAGATGCAATGAGCAGAAGGCGAACTCTGTCATTCATGCAAGTGGATCAATGATTGTGGTGGAATCCTTTGTTGCATTGGGATTGTTGTCTCTCAGTAAAAATTCTTATTTGCCTTCTTTGTATCTCTATGGTAGTGATCCATCTAGGTTTTATCCTTATGAACAATGAGTCCTTATTCTAGGCAGTGAACCTTATTCTAGGCAGTGAGGCCTTTTGTAGTCGGTCTTGATATTCTATATAGTGTGAGTTAATCCTCGCCGTGCTTTTTCCCTCATTCATTTTTCCACATAAATCTAGTTTTATTATGTTTGTGCATTGGAATTTGATGGTTAATCACTTAATCAGTTTATGTGTTAGTTATGGTAATTGAATTTAAGGTTAAAATATGTGACAACTGATTCATCCCCCTCTTAGTTGTCTTATCCAACAATTCTATCATATAAGATAAGACCAATAAAATTATAAAAAAAATATTTTATAATATATAGAAAATAAATGTTTATCCTTATCTAAAAATTTATTTACCTAGTAAAACTATGTTTAGCTAAGAAAAACACTAATACAGGAAATTGAAAAACTAGAATGACATAAAATATAAATATAGAATGGGAAGATAAAAAGAAAGAAAATAAAGATGAAATCACACAAAAAATGGGTGATAAATCTAGAGTTAATTCATTATAAATTGGAGTGTACACATGTTGTCATATAGAAATTCCAAAAAGTAGAAATGTCTAGATATAGACTCTATACTATCTATATACCAAAATATAAAAAACATAAATCATAATGAACTAGAAATACAAAAAAGTACACAATAAAATAAACCTAATATAGCTATCCAAATTCACATTAAAAAGTAGATAACAAGAAGTAGAAATAGAGATATAAAACCATCATGCAATTATGAGATCACAACAAACTTATTTTGAGATAGAAGAGAAGGTTGTGACTACTTAGGAACTTTCTAAGAATGGTCAAAACCCTAGTTAGGTTTTTCAACTTCTACGAGTAGTCAATGGGAAAAGGGAAAATACTTGTTGTTGATCTTAAGGCTATGTGTGTCTAAAACTTAAGAGCATAAAATGAAACAATTTATAAGTTTTAAATATCTAGTCTGCAAAGAGGAACACCCTAATGTACATGTAAATCAATGAAAAATGAGAGATAAAACTTTAAGGTGATAATATAAAAGATATATGGAAAGTGAAAAGTATAAATAACTATCTATAGTGTCATGAAAGAGAGTAATAGGGTGAGAAAAAGAAAGAAGGATGAAAATAATGGAATGTCAATAACTAACTCTTTTGTAAAGTAATAAATAGATAAATAATATGAAAATGGAGAATACAAAAAAATATTATACAATATGACATGGGCAAAGGAGGTTTGTGAGAGAAATATCCTTTAGCTAATGAACTTAATAAATACATTGGTTTTGAGTAGAAATATTATAATGTACATGCTCAATAGTAAAAAAAAGAGTATAATTCACATAAAGATGTTTAAGGAGTTAAAGGAATAAAAAATGTAAAGTGCTAGAGTATTTTATAAAATATTTTGGAGGAGATTAAAAGACATAGAGTGGAAATATGACTATTGAGAGGTATTTAATAATTAACATGATAATTACTAAGAAATTCATGGAATATGGTAAGTTAAAAAATTTGTATGAAACAACCACTATATTATTGTAATGTTAGAGGATTGAAACACATCTCTACTAGTGTCCAAGTATGGCAGGGCTAAAATGGTGAAAGAATTGGAATATGACATCAAAAAAATATAAAGGACATATAAAAATACTCAAAAAATAATTGAACATAAGAAATATCTAGACCATGTTGGTACCAAGGGTAGGAAAAATGCTAAGGGAGGGCTACGTGATTCCTAAAAAGATTCTACAAGAAATGGATGCTAAAATGATGGCAACCTATAATGTAAAAGTTTTGGGGTGTGTAATTTTTAAACTTATAGCGCTGAAATACTTTGGATGGATTTCAATTCGTAATCATATATAGACTAATTTATAATGCATGCACAATTACATAAGGATAATATTAAATTTTAGTATCGGTATAGTATGACCTACTAATTAAAAAAAAATATGGAGCCAAAACTATAGTAGAAATGATCCCAATTTTCATACAAATTTAGTGTCAAAAATGTCATTCGTGACATTTTAACACTTGTTTGGGCTCTCTTTGTAAAATTAAGCTTAATTTTTCCTTGATTTAGTGTTGTAATGTGTTTAAAACATTCACATTAGGATTGGGCCCTTGTGAACCAGATGAACCTAATTGTGCCTTATTTAGAGTGTTGTACTTGGTGTTGTACCACACTTTCACACTAATATAGGGTTTTCATTAATTAATTGGGCTTCTC
Organism: Sequoiadendron giganteum; assembly: GCA_007115665.2. Lineage (NCBI taxonomy): Eukaryota > Viridiplantae > Streptophyta > Pinopsida > Cupressales > Cupressaceae > Sequoiadendron > Sequoiadendron giganteum. The sequence continues at coordinate 642,620,861 of CM021105.1, read as the reverse complement.
TATGTTTTATTTGGCCTTATTTTGCATCCACAAGCCTCATTTAATGCATCTTTCAAGATAATCTTGACCCATATGTAATGACCAATCATAAATTAATATTTTTGGATTGTGTGGCCCCAATTTGGTGATCTGGGACTGATACGCTACCTTGGGCATATCGGTCCCACCTAGGTTTTAGGGCCCAGATCTAGATTTCACATGAATCTAAGCTTTTCTTGAAAAATGTGTCCCATAACCTAGCCTAATGGGACTCACACGCCAATTTTGGCATATGAGTCACATGTGGCTTAATATTAAATTAAATTCAAATTCTTGATAGGATTTTATTCTCCTCGATTAGATGTTGGCTTGTAGTGTTGTAATTTTAGGAAATTTGGCGTAAACAAGTATAAATGTACAATGTTATTTCACTCATTTTCTCCTAGAAAGTTTACAAGTCATCTAAGCTTTCAAGTATTCATGCATTCTAGCACATTTGGATTTTACAAGAGCATTTAGGAGTCTTCAAGAGACGATCATCAAGTGTTTTGGAGCATTATTCAAGTATCAAGCATCATGTTAAATTCATCATGCATAATGTTTATTTTTAAGCTAACAACTGTGATGTAGGGTTTCATGATTCAAGAAAACATTCAACCATTCTATGTTAACAAAGTAGCCAACACCCCTATCAACCTAGAAGAGACATATGGAAAAGGGTTCACTATCTTGAGAAAACAAGGATAGGATACAACAAGTGAACATGAAATTCATCAACTCTTAGAGAAAATACCAATTGAACATAATAAAGGGTTAGGATATCAAGATCCTCCTCCCAATATGAGTGTCCTCCTTCCTAAAGAACAACCAATGTCGCCTAAAAATGATAAGGATGACAAGATCATCTTAGGTCCTCCTCCTCAATATTCAACTCAAGAAATTGGTGAATTTAGCATGAAACAAAAGCTTTACAAATTCAGAGACTTGCCACTCCTAAAAATATAGCACAAATTGAATGGAAATTAGAAGAACTTGTTAACAAAGGTTGGATTTCTATGCCACCTCCCACTAGAATCAAAATCCTAAAAAAAACAATTGTTGTGCATATCATAGAACTCTTTGACATCTCAACAATGAATGTCATACTTTAAGAAGAATCCTCGAGAAACTTGATATGATAGAAATAGTCCCTTAAAGTGGGACCCCTCTCGATCCTTGCCATGTAATGGTTGTAGAATCATATATTCTCACTATTACATGATTTACATTCATTGCAAATATTTTCAAAATCCAAGGAGCTCTTTCCCATCACCTACCTCAGCTCATTCTTGTCTTGCACTCAATGGGGGAAAGAATTAGATAGCCTTGTCCTAGTAATGAATTTGTCATTGTCCCTTTGGCTAGTAGTCCACCTTCTATATATGACGAACAAGATTGGGGTGTAGATGACCTGATAACAGGTTGACTTGCATGTGCCTTACTATTCTTGCCTTTTCTTTTTCTTTTTCATGTTATGTGTGTGATTGCATGTGTGTAATGTGATCTCCCCATACCATTATGTTTGATGTCTCCCTCTCTCTAAATGTGACATTCCTATATTTGTGCCTACATTATTCTCTATGTCATAAATCTTTAAATATATTTTTCTTTATATTTTCATTTGTCTTGTGTTTTCCTTTTGGGGATGATGCAAGGCATCAAGACATTTATGTCTCTTCCATGTTGACTGAAAAAAAATTCCTTTATCTTTTATTTGTCTTGTGTTTTCCTTTTTGGGATGATGCAAGGCATTGAGACATTCATATCTCTTCCATGTTGACCCGAAAGACTTTTTCTTTGTTTTCACTCTCTTTGTGTCATTCTTCTAGTTCTATGAGTATTTGGGGAATGATGATAATTTTGAGCTCTCTAAAAACATGGTAGAAAGAACATACTGACCCCAAATCCATAGATCCTTTATGTGTTTTTAGTTTCATTTTTGGGCCAACCCCTTCCTTTTTCATGATGTGCCTTTATTTGGAAACATATGACTTGGCATAGGGCTTTCCAAGTTAGCTCTCATGTCTTCTTTATTGTTAGCATTTATCATTTGCTACTTTAAAGTAATTTCTCACAACATGGTGTTTAGAAATTTCTTTAAAGTGGGGGCATACATTGGCATTATTCTTTTGTAATTCATGTTTCATAGTATAGTCCTCTTTATGTGATGTGTCTTTTGCTTTTTGGTGACATTGGGTGTGATCTCCCTCAATAGCGTGGTCTCTCTTAGAATATTATATTCCTCTTAGTGGCTTGATGTGACACATTGCATCCCCTAAGATGTGAATCGTCTATTCTTTGATTGGTCCTCTCTTGGAGACATTAGGCACAATGTCCCCTAAGTTAAAGACCTTGCATGAACTAAACAAGAATCCTTTGAACATTCCTTACACTACCTTAAAATTTTGGTTATATGGCCACCTTGCATAATACACTTTGCTTGCCTATGGAGCCATCTTGTTTGTTCATGAGTATCAAGCATACGAAGCTTTACTTGCTTCATGAAGCTCAAAGTTCATTGTTGTGTGGCACCTTATCAAAGTTATCAGGAGGTATATCTTTGGTCCAGGGTTAAACGGGAAGCCAAACTTAGGCATGAATTTCCCATAGCCACTTGATTATGTCTATGGGTGCATACTAGCCATGTGAGTATGTGTCTCACCTTTTTAAATATTCACCCAGTAGACAGATTGAAGTTTTGTTGCCTCAGAGTGAGCGTGCATTTTTGGACAAATGGTTGAATTTTGATCCACAACATGCAGGACAAACGATCAAAGCTTGATCCACCCATTTTTGTTTTATTTTCGTTGTTCCTTATGTCTTTGGTAGTGCATGCTTGAGCCTTGTTATTTCTCCTTATATCCTTTTCCATGTGTGTTCTTTTGTGCCTATGTTAGTTTTCTATAAGACCTTGATCCTGGGGGCTTGCACAACCCTCTTGGTCGGTGTTGTCCTATCCCACTAGCATTGGTACAATTGAACCCCTCTTGATGTGATCTCGTCTACTTTAGTGTGATTTTGAAGCAAGTTCATCCTCTCACTAATGTGGGGGCTAAATGTAGTGTCGAAAAATGTTGTTTCTGACATTTTCACACTTGTTTGGGCACTCCTTATAAAATTAAGCTTAATGTTGCCTTGATTTAGTGTTGTAATGTGTTTAACACATTCACATTAGGTCTTGGGCCCTTATGAACCAAATGAATCTAATTGTGTCTTATTTAGGGTTTTGTAAGGTTTTGTACCTTTCACACTAATATGAGGTTTTCATTAAAATTAATTGGGCTTCTTTATGCCATATTTGGCCTTATTTTACATCCACAAGCATCATTTAATGCATCTTTCCAAGGATAATCTCAACACATATGTAATGACCAATCATAAATTGATGTTTTTGGATTGTGTGGCCCAGATTTGGTGATCTAGGACTCATATGCCACCTTGGGCGTATGGGTCCCACCTAGGTTTTAGGGCCCTGATATGGATTTTAAATGAATCTAAGATTTTGTTATAAAAAATGTGTCTCATAGCCTAGCCTGATTGTACTCATATGCCACTTCTGGTGGGTAAGTGCAAGAAGTTGAGTCCACGAAACACGAAAGTTTTTTCCTTAGTGAAAAAAATGAAATCGACATTGCAAACATGGGATCCTAAGCCTAAAATCAAAAAATGGGATCCCGTTTAAAAAAAACGGGATCTTGCTTTTCAAAAAACGGGATCTTGTTTTTAAAAATTCCATTTTTGGAAAGTTTTCAAAACGGATCTCATTTTATAAAGTTTTCGCTTTTGGAACTGTCCATTTTGAAAAATTTCCATTTTGGATTTTTTCAAACAGGATCCCATTTTTTAAAAGAACAAAAAAAAATAAAAATTTTAAAACAAGATCTTGTTTTAGTTTTCCATTTTTGGCAATTTTCAAAATGGGATCTCGTTTTGTAGAAGCATAAAAAAAATATGTTTTTATAAAACAGGATCTCGTTTTAGAACGAGATCTAGTTTTTCAAAATATGAATTTTTGGTCGGGTTTGTTCTTTTCTTTTTGGTTTGGGAAAAAGGTTTGGGGATCCGAACCGAGGCCCTAGACTTGGTTTTACCTGCAAGTTGAAGGTCCTAGCAATGCCACAAGAAAATAGTTACTTTGGGCATACGTCTGAAGACATTTTTTGTACAATTTTTTGATGAAATTAAAACCCATTATAAATGAGACAGATTAGATTCCAGATATGTAATTTTTTTTACAATTGGATTATTTTTTTAATTTTTCATTTAATTTCTAATGAAACAGGTTCATAAACTTGAATTATCGTGGTTTTTTAGTATTTTAATAACTTTTGATTAACATAATTTTTTGACAAATGGATTGCTCAAAAGCGTACCCAAGACAATTATTTACAATTTAAACAAAAAATTAAAAAATGATAAGTTTTGGTCATCTTATACGTGATGTACACGACGATTTTTTAAAACACCAAATATGGCCAATAAAAAATTAACAAAAAAATATTCAATAAAAAATTACAAAAAAATATGGAAAGCATGCTTCGGTGAGTTACAAATCTTTCCCAAAATTATTTAGAAAAATATGATTATTTAGGTCAAAATATGGATGCCATACACATCCATGGTATGGTAAAAAAAATGACTTTTAAACAGTGGTTTTTAGAAACGCCTATTGAAAATCGATTTATATCATCTGGGTATTGAAATAAATTACATATTTGGAAACTAGACTCTGAGTACTACATTTTATGATAAGTGACTTTTCCAAGATTCCATCTCTAAGTGCTTCAAATTTTAGGGTCAAATGTGTCAAATTCTGAAAACTAGGGAAAACACTTCCACTAAATGGCCAAAAAGTGGACTCAACTTCTTGCCATCACCCTAGTGTATGAGTCCCGCATGGCTTAAAATTAAATTAAATTCAAATTCTTGGTAGGATTTTATTCTCCTAGATCTGATGTCGTTTTGTAGTGTTGTAAGTTCAGGAAATTTGGCATAAACAAGTATAAATATAAGGTTATTTCACACATTTTATCCTAGCAAGTTTACAAGTAATCTAAGCTTTCAATTATTCATGCATTCTAGAAAATTGGAGTTTAAAAGAGCATTTAAGAGTCTTCAATAGCTGATTATCAAGTTTTTTGGAGCATTATTCAAGTATCAAGCATAATGTCAAAGTCAATGTTTGTTTTTGAGCTAACAAGAGTCAAGATCTACATCCATTGGAGCCACTTCATACAGGTTTGCAACATCTTATTCTAGGGTTTGGTGAGTTGCAACATTGCATTTTGTTCATTCATCATTCCTCCTTTCCATTTGACTTTATTACAAGGTTTGATTACCAAAATGGGGTTTGACCAGGGCAAACCCCTTTCCACTAAAAAAACAACATTTTTTCCTCTTTAGTGTGTGACTGCATATCTAGGTTGAAGACATATTGAAGAGAAAGATTGGAAAGAAGTTGTCCAAGTTGTCACCTTGTTTTGAAGAGCATTAAAAGACTTTTAAAGAGTAGAATTCAACAATTCAGATCAAAAAATCAGATTGGGAAGGAAGAGTAGAGATTGGAGAGCAGATCTAGACTTTGATTTTTTGAAAAAGCAGAATGGGATTGACATGCCAGAAGTTGCGTATGAGTCCTACTACAAGAAATTTTCTAGATTTTTGAAGATCCTTAATCAGGATTGCTAGATTCCTATTCCAGTCTAGAAACCCTAGACTGGGATTGATGTTCCCAACTTGGCGTATGAGTCCTAGTGTGCCCTAAAATCAATATTTTTAGGATTTCAGAGTTGGTTTCGAGCTCGTATAGGTTTCTAGGTGCACTTTTGTGTTTTCCCAGTTTGTTGTTCAGATTCATACTCTTTTATAGGTCATCTAGTGAAGTTTATATATCATTAAGTTTTGGTCATTAAGTCTTGCATGTTACTTGTCTTTCCAAGCCCTAGCTTGGTGGTGAACCCCTCTTTAGTCATTAATCAGACCCTAGGACACCCTATTGCAAGATCTCTTTCCCCTACTTCATCCTTGGATTGAGATCTCTAGGGTTTCCTTGAATGAGAAGTGAAGAAGATTGTTTTCCTATGTCCTAAAGCATAGCCAATGATAATTTTCCACCTTTCAACACCTATAGAATCAAAACATGTAGATGATGCTAGTCCATGTGTCAATAAAATATGGTCCAATACGAGGTCATAGAGGTAGATAATATGTTCACATGTTAAAATTTTAGTAATATAAAGAGGTACAAATCATGTGGGTATGATGGATGAAATTTGAGAAGGCTTGTGAATATATAAAAACCTTTTATAGATAACTATTGAGATGGTGCAAATGGAAGGATCACATAATTGACTTGTGTTATGCAAAACTATTGAGTTTATTGATTGTGGAAATGCGCATGAAGCCATACTACTTGACACACATGTCTACATGAGGCATCATGATGTTTTATTGACATGTAAAGGAATTTGACAATTGATATGATCTAGTGTCCTTTATCCAATGCATCAAAATTATGTTTAAAAGATGACACATAAGACATGCAATTATCCTAGTCATGCTTTCTTTAAATGAAATTATTGAGCTATTATGTTTTAATATGTGATGAAGAAGCTTGTAGTAATGTTGAAGATGGTCTACACTTTTCTTAGCATTATTTCTAATGAGAAATAACATGAGGGGAGCCCATAAATTGGCATGATTTTTGATATATTATAGTTGATTCTTAGGACAATATAGGAGGTCCCATTCTTAACCATGGATAAGCACTATCTAGAAGGAGAGTAGAGTGCAAATACTAGGGAAAGCGAAAGAAAAACTACAAGAATGAAGATAGAACTATTTTTCAACAAATTTTTTATGAATTTGATTGATACCAATCTCTTTTTATCATCATCAAGATTGATAGCACTACCTTTAACCACCATCACTAGGCCATGATATATTATAGTATACATTTATATAGCATCAAATTAGTTTTATTTCCAAGAAAAAATTAGGTTCACCATAAGACAATATTCTAATCATATGCATCCACCATTTTTGTAGATTTAAAATATCCCTTAATCAACCCCTTGGTTCACTGGTGATCTTCATCTTGATACATTTTTTTTATGCAAGCACACACCACCAAATACATACATCCTTAGTAATACAAGAACATACTACCAAATACATACTTCTTAATAGAGTTATTTATTAGCTACAAATTCATGAACCCACCACAAACATCCATACTTATGATCCACACACTCAATATTTTCATGGTTTGTTGTTATGACTAAAATAAGCAGCATATGGAATTGGTTGGAGCATCTCCTAAAAGTACAGGCTGCATTTTTTATCTGCAACTTTTATTGGCTAGATCTTCCTTTGAATGTGTTCCATTTACATTCTACAAGAAAGAGAAGAATTAGATAATTTTATCAAGGGTCTCAAAATTTTAGAGATCATTAGACACCAAGATGATAACACGTAGGAGGATATCTACATTAACCTTACTAGATAATGTTTTGGGTTGGTAAGGTAGCAACATCTAGAAACTAAAAGTGCTAAAGAAATGGCAATCAGCAAGGATCTTTCCAATGACTACTTGAGACCATTTGCAGTCTTATAATTCACATTTTTTAGTCATTTTGCTTCATTTCTCAAGTTTTTCCTATAGCCTAGTTTCATTACAAGTTTTTGTTCCTAACTTTTTTACTTTAATCATATGCTTAGGTATTTTCATATTTTATTTCATTTAGTAGTGTGATAAAACTTAAAATTAGTTTATTTCTTAACTAAACATAATAGGACGATAACCCAAGTTTGTCTTTCACATGCTTACATATTATGATCTTATTTATCACATTTTTATTATTTTCATGCTCACATCTTATGAACACATGTTTAAGAGGATCAAAATTTATCAATACTTATCATGATGTCATCTTAATTTTATCTATGCTTGAATGTTCCTAATTCAACATTAATGGTGTTCATCACTTCTTTATGGCCCTTATTGGAGGCAACACTAGTCCCAATTTCCATCCCCTCTTTACATATGTTTTCATGATCACATGTTATTGTCCTATTGAACATATTTGTCACATATTATATTTATAACACATTACATGGTTACATAATATCCGATGGTCATACATTTTCTCTCCTCTCTTATAATTCCTTTTATTCTTATATGCAACTTATCGGAGTGGAGAATGCATTATCATTGATGCTCATTGATAGTTTTAATTATCATAATAACTTCATTCCATCCTATGGCTTCATGCTACATTACCATTTCATGCAATAAGGTGGAAAGTGAATACAAAATGCTTTTACCATTCATTTTTGGCCTATTTTGAATAGCTTGTACCTCATGTATTGACTAGTGCATAAGTGTTGTGCTTCTCCAGAAAAATTAACAAATTACCTAAACCTAAATTGATTCCATTTATACAAACACATAGGGATTGGTCATGATGCTTACGTTACTCATTCACTTATTTGGATCAAACTTGTAGACATAGAAAAGAGCTTAGAACTCTTAAATTTTAATTTTATCATTGTCCTTAGTTAGACCTTTCCTAATTACTTCTTAAATGACGATCCATTTTAAATTGAACACTAAGAAACTATATAAAAAAAAAAAACTTTAATTCATTTTGATCCATCTCATAACTCTTATTTGATTTACATAATCACATATGAAACAATATAGAACATTAAATATATAATCAACTTACATCATAATAACTCTTATTTTGGCGGTTTCCTAAAGAGCTTAAAACAGAATGGTTGATTAGGCAGAGGAATTAAGACAGTGGGAACAAGTTTCCGCGTGACAGAGGTGGCACAACTGTGTATTTACACAAATTACAAGGTTTTTGTGTCTTGTGTGGAGTAACGTCCGACATTGCAATTTAATTACACACAATTTTGAGAATCCGCCACCGACATCCCACGTGTCAATTTAATGTCCACTTAGAAGGGACGACTGTTTCCGCGGCCGCCGCCCCTAATCAATGGTATTGGGAGTAAGTTGTTGGGTTTTCTGTACTGCTTACTCATCAATTGGGAAGGCCCCAATCGTGAGTGGGTGTGGAGAGACGGGATATTTCGTTTTCAGTGACAGAATATTTCTAGAACAATATTTTTAAAAAAGGTTAAGGTCTCAATTATGTGATAAAAAATTGCTATCAAATTTATTAGATAAGGCACTGTAGTGACACTTAATCTATCAATGCACTTCAAAAAAATTAGATTTTAATTATTCCTTTAGACGCATATATTTTATAGTAATCCAGAATTCACCAACTCATTCCATATAGAATAATCAAATTTATGTTTAGATTGATTATGTGTATTGGGATTTATAAGGGCCTTTTACCATGTTTGGGTCACATGATAGTTTAGTTTAGAAACAACTATGGAATAAATTTTGATTCATAGATTGGTCTCCAAATTTTATCAAGCCTTGATCATATGTGAAGGTACCACATGTGAACACAATTGTACTAAGTGGGATTGAGAGAAATAGAGGGAGGAATTGAGAGAGAGGGAGGAGAGAGTGAGAAAGAGAATTCAATTATTCCCTTATGTTCTTTCTTAACTACATAGTACTAATCATTACATTTCTATTTGGTCAAGATGCAAAGGTAACTTACCTCTCTTGTAACTTGAGTTGTACTAAAGCTAGATTTACTTCATTCATGTCATCATTTCCTCACCCACTAGCTTTGATCACATGGAAGGCCCACTAGTAGATTAAAAATGGTAGACTTCTACCTTTGATGATATCTTTGAAGATGAACTCAAAATTATATTCATTAAAAGTATTATTATAATTAGATAGATCACATAGATATTTTTATTTAATCAATAATTACATAGAATTAATTAAGGACTAATTTTTAAAAGATAAATGGTTGGATAGAGAGCGACATAGAGGGAGGAAAAGGGAGGGAGAGATGGAGAGAGAGGGGGAGAGAGATAAAGAGAGATGAATATGGAGAGGAAGATGGGGAATAGAGAGAGGGAGAGATTGACTTGATATAGAGAGAGGAAGGGAGGGAAAGAGCGATATGAAGGGATAAAGGGGGAGAGAGATAGATATAAAAAGAAATGAGGGAAGGAGGGATGGATTTGAAGGTGGAGGGAGGGGGGAGAAATAGGGAGAGAAGGAGAGAGAGAGAAAGAGAGGGAAAGTAAGAAAGAGGGATAAAGAGAGATGGAGATAGAGAGATAATGAGAAGAAAGAGAAAGAGGGGATGGTAGATAGATAGATCTAGAGGGAGATATAGGGAGAAATAGAGAAGGGAAGTGGGTGAGAGAGGGGGAAGAGAGATTTTATCATTAATTCTTAGTTGTTGAAGCTTCTTTTCACTTCAAGAATATGAAATTATCTACTAATGACACTAGCCATGTGAAGGTGGAAGCTTTTTTGGTACCACTAACCTACATCAAATACTCTATTGAATCATTTTTAGCATGATATTTTATATATAAGACATTTCTATGGAAATCCATTCTTAATTCTAATGATGCAATTTTTGAATACTCTCCTAAATGGATTGAGGTTTTGATGTCCTTACTATATAGTTTTTTTCTCCCATATGTTTCAAATACCATGGGTGAAGTGATTAAATGAAGGAAGACACAAGATCATCTCTTCCATATTTAAATGCACTTAGTTTTTTTATTATCTTTGAACCGTAACAATGAGATACTATATTTTTCTTTTATTCCATTACATAGGTCTCAATAATTTTGTAAAATTATGGTTCTAGGTGGCTTAAATTTTTTCTTTCACCAAAATATCACTATTTGAGAGTAACTTGCCCTTTACTTATAACAAAAATCTGCTTTATCTAAAATGTACATGATAACCAAGAAAGAGGTTTGGTATTGAGGTTGATAATAACATTGTGTATGTTGAAATATTGCATCCCTAAATAGTAAAATAAGATATTGAAGTGTATGTGGTTACCCCATCCAAGAATTTATAAATCTCTTGGTGTCTCAACTAGTCTATGGGGATTGTTTAATTGAATGTGAAATCAAAAAAATGAAATGAGAAAATAAAAGAAAGATGGATCATGTAAACTAAACCTTTTTACCTCAAATGACCTTACTCCTTGAATTGAGCCAAAATGAAGTACACACAGTTCTCCACTTGATTTTTTCTTTTGGATGAGTGAAAAATAGTAGAATATGGTTTCTTATTAGACCAACAAAAGGATGCTGAGATTATGATTGATAGGATAAAATGAAAGCATCAAGATATGATGACGAAAGATGATAAAAATGAGAGAAAATGGCTTCATTTATATATCTTGATGGTGAAAATGGAGGGTCAAGATTCAATATTTAATGGATGTATAATATTGAATGAGAGTAAGGGCTGGATTAAGTTCTTAGCCTTGTGACAGGTGTCACAAGGTGGAGGCTTTTGAATGGCATGTGTCATAGGTGTAAGAGCTAAGTGTGCTCACACATGTGTAATTAAACACATAAGGAGGATCATGAATGTGACAAGTGAGAGGGGTAGGGTGGCTACATATGTGTGAGAGATATGATCACACATGTGTGAGAAAGGGGTAGGGTAGCTAATTTAGGATACTTGTAAAGTGATGAAAATTTTAGATATTGATCCATGTAGATGGATTCAATGGTTAGGAATGAATGGACAAGGACTGAGGGTGAGGTGTAATTAAATATTAGAGAAAATGGAAATGAAGGTTAATTATCCTACATCAATTGATTAAGAAGGTATTAAATAATTGAATTAGTTGGAGGATTCAAGCGATAAAGTTAGACTTAAGTATAGAAAATATAAATTTATAAATAATTAAAGGTGAAGGGTTAAGCTTAATTAAATAAATATAAATTTACTTAATTAAGGGTAGGGGATAAAGGTAAATAATGATTTAAATAAATAATAAATATTTGTTTAATTGGAACTAGACTACCTAGGGAAAAGTCAAATATGGTTGGGTATGGACAAATTTAGGTGTGTTCATTTTTCCCCTCTTTAATATGACATCACGAATGTAAGGAGTGTTTTATCAAAGAGAAATAAAACATAGTAGGTAGAAATGGATGAGGACTGGTGGCTGAAGGGAAAATAGGGATGGATCTATTGACCCAACAGTGCAGAATACATTCCCTTAACACTAATACAATAGAGGAGAAGAGAAAAAATGAGTTCTAAAAGCTTCTAAAACTACTAAGATGAATACAAACAACATAAAAGAGATAACAAAATTAAGCATTCACAGATGACACAAGTATTTACGTGGGAAAACCTTTTCAGGTAAAAAACCCACCACACCAAGCAAAGATAATTTGTATTACAACAATAAAAGATTACGTACAAATTCTTCAGTCTGTACTCTCTGATCAGCTCACAACAACTCTTTGATTATTACACTCATTGTTACAATACTTCACTTACCAAGTATACGATGAAATCTATCTCTTACATCAACTTGCAATCAAACTGTCACCTTTTGGTATACAAATATAATAATGTATCTAACTGTCAAGGTCATACATCTCATTAATATTCCAACCAATCGCAAACATAGGTTCATGCACCGATCGCCCAATCACACAATGGATCCGATATGATTTCATCGAGCCACCCAGGCACTCAATTCCTTACCAAAATTGGGTTATGTCACCAGCCGAACAAGACATGCAATTAATGCCTTTACTATTTTGGCTTTTGGCCAATCAACATTCTGACACTGAGCCATGTGTCCTTCCTGCATTCGCTGAATGCTTTTGACTTTTCATCTAGCTCAGTCAAGCTCGGTTGACTGAGCTCCGAGCTCACCCAAGCTCTAACCGTGCCACTGCCGAGTCCGTTTCATCCTACTGCGGTATGGCGGTGAGCTCGTCCGAGCTCACCTCGCCATCTACCGCACTACCGTCGAGTCCGACCGACCCGACCACAGTATAGCGGTGAGCTCATTCGAGCTCACCCTACCACTTCATTGAGCCCTATCAAAGATCACCCCGCGCTACCGCTGAGCATGTTCATCCTTACCGCGGTGTGGTGGTAGCCATAAAATAGACCATTGGCGGTCATACCACGCTACCGCGGGGGCCACCAGGCCATCCCGCAGTAGGGTGGTAACCACCAAGCTAACCGCTGGAGGTCACACCGTAGTGAGCCAACTCACCGTCTATGGTGGAGCGGTAACTGCCAGGCTCATCGCTAGCGACTTTACCGCAACCACCACGGTGAAGGCCTTCGCTGACTGCGATAAGGCGGTGATTGATCAAGCAGGCTACAAGTTGCCTACCGTGACCACCGCGGTGAGTAAACTCACCGCACGCGGTAACGTGGTAACCACCAAGCCCGTCACCATGGTACTGCCAGGTTCAAGTCAGACCACCATGGTAAAGTGGTAAAGGCTGAAATAAGCCAAGCGCGGTATGGCGGTAAAGGCAGAACCATCAATTTTTTTGCCAAGTCCTTTAAACCAAAGGCACAAGACTAGAAGTTGAGACAATTTTTCAGCAAGATCCCACTTGGCAAACACTTCCAGCTTCCTCCATACTTCGAAAAATCACTAACGGTCATAGGCCCCAAGGCCCATCAATTCTGTGCACCATCTGAACTTGTCTATGCTCACCGACTTCATTAATGTATCTGCAACATTCTTCAAAGTGTTGAGATTTTCAAGACAGACTCTTCCATCTTCAACCATGTCCCTCATGAAGTGATACTACACATCAATGTGCTTCGTGCTGGCATGGAAAGTTGGGTTCTTTTCCAAACAAATGACACTCTGACTGTCATAGCAGATTGTAATCTGCCTTGCATTAAAACCAATATCTGAACACAAACGCCTCAGCCAAACAACTTCTTTGCAGGCGTGAGTTGCTACCATGTACTTTTCCTCTGTCGTGGATAAAGCAACTACAACCTGTCGCTTTCTCATCCAACTGATTGCTCCACCATTAAGCATGAACGTATATCCACTGATGGATCTTCTGCTGTCAATGTCCCCTACCCAATCAAAATCAACATATCCCTGAATGCTGAGTGTTCTCTATGATGCAACCAAACTACCATGGTAACACAAAGCATAGTCTGAAGTCCCCTTCAAATACCTGAACACTCTCTTCACAACATCCCAATGTGATCTTCCCGGATTTTCCATAAAATGACTTAGAACTCCCATTGCTTGGGCAATGTCTGGTCTAGTGCAGACCATTGCATACATCAAACTGCCAACATCACTTGCATAGGGCACATTGGTCATGTCCTCCATCTCAGTAGCATATTTTGGACAATCTTCAACAGATAGTTTCGTTCCTTGCGTGACTGGAACAACTAGCTACTTGCTATCGTTCATCCCAAATCTCTCCAGAACTGTGTTCACATACTTACTCTGACTTACCCAAAGCTTTCTGCTTGTTCTATCCCTAGTTATCTCCATTCCCAGAATGTACCTAGCTGCACCAAGATCTTTCATTTCGAACCTTGTAGACAATTGAGATTTAAGATCATAAATCATAGACTTGCTATTGCCTATGAATAACATATCATCCACGTATAGGGTTATAACAAGAACATGATCATTTTCAGATTTATAATAAACACAATGATCATATTTTGATCTCACAAATCCCATAGACAACACAAATGTGTCAAATTTTTGGTACCACATTCTAGGAGACTGCTTCAAACCATACAAAGATTTATTTAACTTACAAACCAGATTTTGTTTACCTTTTTCAACAAAATGTTCAAGCTGGGACATATAAATTTCTTCTTCCAGCTCACCATGGAGAAACGTTGTCTTCACATCCATCTGCTCAATTTCAAATTCATACACAGCTGCTAATGACAATAAAAATATGATGGATGTCAGCTTTGCTATAGGGAAAAAAATCTCTCCATAATCAATTCCCTCACTCTGGGAAAATCCCTTTGCAACCAGTCATGCCTTATACTTCTCAACACTGCCATCAAGACCTGTCTTCTTTTTGAATACCCACTTACAACCAACAAGCTTTCACCCTTTAGGCAGTGGTACCAAATCCCAGGTTTCATTCTTCTTCAATGAATCCATCTCTTCATTCATGGCTTCCAACCAAGAATTCGAATCAGACATGCTAATTGCTTCTTTTACAGTCTTAGGCTCATCAATGCTAGTAATTAAAGCATAGGAATAGTTTGAATCTAACATAGAGAAACCATACCTTTCAGGTTGGCTTTTTTCTCGTGTAGATCTTCTTGCATGTTGAGGTTGTGGTTCTTCATCATTTGAACTCTCAAAATACGATTGACGATAAAAGGAAGAAGGATAAAAGGACAGGTGATAAGATGGATGAAAGGGATATACATATGATGGATAGATGGATAGAGAGAGGGGATGGATGAGAATCATGTTGTAGTGGTATAAGAAATCTAGATTTGATATTGCACTTGATGTTATATATGGACCAAAGTAAAGGGAACCAGGGTGATAATGTGTCAAGTACTTGATCAAAATGGTCAAGTGCAAAAATATATGCCTTATGATACCATGATATGGAAGATGATGATGCCCCTATGGAAATATGGTTCGAATGCCATGATAGATGCAAAAAATAATAACCCCCAAAAAAAACTATGATTGCCCCTAGTCTAACTAAAAAATGATTGTTTGATTGATGGATTAATGATGATGGGGAGAGAAAAGTTAATGATAAGAAAAATCTGTATCGTAGAGATTAGGAAGGATACATCCCTAGATTGTGATAATTAGGTTAAATTTGATCAATTTATTATCAATTCTTTAGAATCAAAATTGATGAATGCTTTAAAATGATGTGCTAGATTGCATAATTAGATTGTATGGACTAAGATTGATTCTATTGGATGGACTACTTTAGGACTTTTGGATTAGATGGATGGAAAAAGGATAAATAGATTGGATAGGATAGGATTTTATGGGGGATATGATGGTTAAGATAGAGGAATGAATATAAACCAATGAAAAGGGAGTTCACCAAGGCTTGGTAAAATATTGAAGGACAAAGGGATTGCTTGAATAGGAGATAGGAGGATTGAGTGGATGGATGATGATAGGAGATAATAGGATGCTAGATGGAGGATAAGAGGGTGAGAATAGGAGAATGAAGCTCCAAGGATTATGCTACAAAGGAATAAAATTCCCCATACTAGATGTAGTAAAATTGAGGATGGAAGGATGATGGTAAAGGATGTGTAAGATGGGAGGATGGTGTGCACAAGATATATGGATGATATCTAGAGAAAGTAAGGATTGTATTGTAAAAAGGATGCATGGAAAATTTTCCCCTATATTTATCAAGATAAAAGGTGAAAAGGGAGGAGATAGGACGAGGGATGAAGGATTTTATGGGATTCAAATAAGGTGTGGTAGGTAAGATAACATGGATGAAGCTTGCCTTCAAGTGTAGAGTAAAAAGGATGAGAATTACACATGATGCCTATTTTTCAATTTTTCATCATGGTAATTGCCCAAGGTGCCACAAGAAGTGATTTTCACCATTGGGTAGATTATTTCTCTTTACTTTTAATTTTTTTTTTTTTTTTGAGGATTTTTAGAGTGGTATTGATGGAGTGGGATGCGGATAAGGATATGGATAAGTTGATTTGGAAGATAGTGGATGTGTGATAGGTAGAGGAAGGAATGAAGCATCTAATTCCATGTATGGTATCCCTTGAAGAAGTTCTATAATGAATCAAGGCAATTAGAGCTATTCTTGTAAACATTGGTAAAATAATGGTAGAAGGGATAAAATAGATGAGGAGATGGAAAGGGATAAGGATGTATGGAAATGATTGAATTAAAGGAGGGTGATAGGGGATGAATGTTGTATAATGGATGAGGTGTTGGAAGAATTATGGATAAGTGGATGGGGATTTTGGGAAGGTCAACATTAGCACACACTTTGAGGGGTTATAGAGTTGTGGAGAAGAGATGTATTTTAAATTTTGAAAGTTGGAGGGAGGAGTGGATGTGGATTTTGGGAAATAAGGGACCAAAATAGGTTGGGAAGATGGGGAATTTTTAGATGGAGGATTAGAGGACTTAAGAGTGGAGAAAGATTTTAGAGGAGTATATTTGGATGCTAATTAGGATTGTTCTTTGGGATGCATTGATTCTTTTATTTTCTTGGGAATCCACACAATTTGTAGTTTTTATTTTTTATTCATGGGCCATTATAGGATTGTGGAATTTTGGAGTGTATTTTTCTTAGATTTAGCTTTAGCATGTCTTTTTGATGGGACATGGTCATCATTATGTTGGTGTGGATTTTTAGCCTTATGTGTTTGAGGTTTGGCATCTAAATTGATTCCAATAGCAAGGGTATGGGTGCATGAGGATTAATTATTTGGATATATTATTATTGGGATGATGCAGGGAGGACGTTGGGAAAAATTCAAAAGATGTGTGCCTTTATTGACCTTTATTGGAGAATTGAGATGATGGAGTGATGGACTTAAGATTTTTTGAGATAAATGTGATAGGGGTGCTAGATGGAGGGATGTAAGGACCCAAGATGGATGGAAGGGAAGAAAGATTTAGTTCGGGGCAAAGGGGCCAAAATGGAGGTGAATGAGGAAGGAATATGCTTTGGGACATAAGGGCCAAAAATGGATGTGGATGAGGAAGGATCGGGTTTGGGACATAGGGGCCCAAAATGGATTTGTAAGATTGGGGATGGGAATATTTGGATTTAGATGGAGGGATTTGAGATTTGGAAGGGATGGAAGGTGCACCAATGTCTTGAGCATGAGCTTGGTATCCAAGGTCATATGAACTTAGATTTTCTTTTATTTGGATGGGTTCCAATATGGCTTATTCATGGAGATATAACCCTTTTCCTTGTTAGTGCATGTTTGGAAAAATCCTTCTACCAATGGGATACTTGTTATTTTGTGAGAAAGATGCAAGTACATTTTGAGGTGGATATGAGGATGAAGGGATTATAGGTTCTTTGAGGAAATTGGATTTCAAAGGTGGAAGAACCAAGCTAATATGTGTGGGAATCATGAGTATGTTGGATGGAGGTGATGGGATCTTAAGAAGGGTTAGGATCATGAGGGGGATTAATAGGGATGCAAGCATCTTCAGATGGGACGAAATCATGGTATGAAGAGGAGGAGATACTTTGATCTTGAGATGAAAGGGGATCATGGGATAGAATGAAAGGATTATTTTGGTCTTGAGATGGAAGGGATTCATGAGATGGATTGGAGTGGATTCTTTTCTCTTGATTTAAAGGGGAATTCATGGTAGCATTATATTGAGTAAGGGATTGGAATAGTTGGATATGATTAGAGGAAATGAAGGAGGATAGAGGTTTCAAAATGCTAGCAAGGAGTCCATGGATAGATTCTAGGAGTGGTGCACATGGATGAGAAAAGGATCTTGGATGTTTATAGATGCAAGATTTTACATGTTTGATGGATTGGAGGAATTTGGTAGGTTTGGGAAATGGGGGCTAAGGAGATGTAGGTAGATGCATGAGATGGCAAGATTACACAACTTTGATTATGTGTGTGTAGTTAAGCTCCTTTACTAACAGTCCTTGGGAGACATGGGATGAACTAGATTTATAAGATTGGGGTGAAGTGGATTTGTAGGATTTGGGTGATGTGGGATTTAACGATATGTGAGATGAGAAAGTGGAATAAGAAGTGGAGGTTTCAATGGATTTTCCAATTGAGGATGAGGGCGAGGATCTTGAAAAGGAGTTGGAGATTGGGATTTGTAAGTGGATGGGGTTGGAAGGTAAATTTGGATAGAGGGTTGGGTTCCCTTGTCAAAGGAAGGGGAAGTAAGTGAAAATATAGGAGAAAAATTGGAATTTGATGGAGGTGTGGGGACGATGAAATTTTGTGACCAACACTAAGAAGGTATGTAACCATGACTTTTTTATCATTGTTGAAGTGGGAGGTGAGAAATTAATTGAAGATGTCACTGGGGTTGAGATTGCAAGTAATGGATGTTTGATTTTTAAGGTTGGTGGATGGAGATAGGTCCACTTGATCAACAAAAATCTCATTATTATCATACAAACTATAGTGGACAAGGCTAACTTTACCATCATCAATGTGATTAGGTTTGCCCTTGATTATGATTTTTGGCCTTTATGGGGTAGTGGATACATACATGATGTTGGATTGGATTAGGATGGATGAAAATGGGTTAGAAAAGATTGAATGAGGACAAATTGGATTGGATGGGGTATTGATTTATTAAAGATCGGAGTTTAGGGTGGATTAAGCACAAATTTGGGATACGATGGCTAGAATGGTTGAAGGATAGGGGTTATTTGAGAAGTGGATTAGAATATAGTTGATGTAAGATTTAGAAGATGATTCTTGATTAGATTTGGAATGGGATTTGGATTATGAATTAGATTAGAAGACTAAACGTGGATGGATAATTGATTGAGAATTAGATGAAGTTAGAAGTGAAGTTGGATTAGAAGAAAAATTTGATGAAAAGATGGTATGATGATATAAGATAAGAATGGGGAAGAAAATGTTTGGAAGAGGAGACTTTGGGATTGGTTGTTGGATGACGATCAAGGTTAGAGGAAAGGGATAATAGATGAAAAATTGGCTAAAAAAGTTGGATTTTTATTTAGAGGAGGGGATACAAATTAGGATAATGGATGAGAAATAGATTAGAGATTTAGAAGAATGGGATTTAAGAATGAAGTTGAATTTAGATTCAAAGAGGATCAATTGGACTAGGATATGGATGACTGAAAATAAAAGGTTGTAAAACTATGAAAGCCCTAAATCTTGAAAGTGTTGAACCGTGAAAGCACTCAAGAATAGGGTGAAAGTTCTAAACTGAAAAGATGAAGCGAAATATGATTTTGAATAGGTTTGGAGAGATTTTGGATGTTTTGAATGGATGAGATATTAGATTGCGAGTAGGAATGAGGGATTTAAAATAAAATATTGGATAGTTGATTGAAACTTTGCTTGCTTGACTAAAGGGTGGACTTTAAAAAATCAGTAGAACCCCACGAAAACGTCAGAAGTTGGGGTTTTGCGCATTGACGGATGAGCATGAGAGTTCTCAACGGCTTCCTCCCAATACAATTTGCTTAGGGGCAGCGGCAGCCGGAACCATTAAAATGTTGTAAGACACATCACCCACAAAATGCCGAAAAAGTTGATGCTATACACAGCTGTGAAACCTCTGTCACGCGGAAACCGCCAAAATAACTGACAGCTATACACCGCGGGTTAGCGCCCGGCTACGCCTATCACAACCGACTTTCAAGATTTTTTTGCTTAAAAGGGTTTAATGTATGCCTTTCTTATATAGATATCTTGCTTTTCCTTTATAATTTCCATTGCCCTCTGCTTTCTTCTCTGCTACGTTAATATTCGAATTCAGCTTCGACAGCTTCACATTGTCCATGGCGCTGCTCTTATTATGTTTAGTCTTCACACACCTTGCTTATTTGCAGCATGTCTCTGCAAATTTTTACAGCAACTTTGACATCACGTGGGGTAATGACCACGCTAAGATACTTGACAACGGCCAGCAATTGCAGCTTACTCTCGACCAGTCCTCAGGTATATATGCATATTATAATTTAATTCATTCTTCACTCTTCGATTCAAAGAGTGTGACTTACCTTACGTTATTGTCCCTTCCTTTGTCAACTGAAACAGGTTCAGGTTTCCAATCGAAGAATGAGTATCTGTTTGCAAAAATTGATATGCAAATCAAGTTGGTGCCGGGTAACTCGGCAGGCACTGTAACTGCTTACTATGTAACTCTCTGTCTTCAATATACTCTACTGGATGTGGAATTTTACTGCTACTGAACTGAATATGCCAAGTAAATTCATCCTCTGATATTTATCGTTGATGGACGCAGCTGTCATCTCAAGGGGATAAGCACGATGAAATAGACTTTGAGTTTCTGGGAAACCTGTCTGGAGATCCGTACATTATGCACACTAATTTGTTCTCTCAAGGCCAAGGCAATCGGGAGCAGCAATTCTACCTCTGGTTTGATCCCACTGCAGACTTCCACACTTACTCCGTGCTCTGGAATCCCCAACAAATTATGTAAGTAATATTAATTTTACCCCTTCAATTAAGTGTTTAACATCCGTCGGGCTTAGCCGCTAAAATATTACCATGTCCGTTCTAATAACATAAACTATGCTGATTGTATTGTGCAGATTTTCTGTGGATGGAACTCCCATGAGAGTGTTTAAGAACAATGAGAATTTGGGTGTGGCGTATCCTAAGAATCAAGCCATGAGAATATATTCGAGTCTGTGGAACGGAGACAGTTGGGCAACTAGAGGTGGGCTTGTGAAGATCGACTGGAGCAAAGCCCCCTTCGTCGCCTCATACCAGAATTTTAATGCACAGGTGTGCAGTTCTCCCTCTGATTGCTCTGCAAATTCATGGTATTCTGAAGCAGCATTGGATTCGAGTGATCAGGAGAAGCTTCAATGGGTGCGCAAGAACTACATGATATATGATTACTGTTCCGACACGAAAAGGTTTCCACAGGGCCTTCCTGCAGAATGCACCCATCAGACATCAAATTGAATCCAGCACTGAATTAATCCACTTTTCAATCAGAACAAGAAAATTCTCACAATTTTTTATTTTTATAATATTCATTCACTTTCCTGCATTCAACTTCGACACAATTTCAATAAATGTGATTTCTTTGAATTTGGAATAAACAATAGCTGTAAGGCTGCTTAGTCGCTGTACATAGTTTTCAAGAAATTCGAAAACATATATTGTATGTGGTTGATATGCCCATTTGTACACATGGCAACTAATTCAGTGGACTGCCTGGTTTTTCATTTAATTAAATTATATATTCACAAGTATTAATGGGTATATAAATAATTTATAGATTGTCGAGTTTTCACTAGAAATATGAATTTCATGGTAGTATGAGTTTATAATAATTTTTCCTTCAATTTAAATTTGTTGTTTCATACTAAAACTAATAAATTAGTTAGGACATAAAATGTATAAGAAGAAAAAAATAAAATATCCATGTTTTAATTATAATATAAATAAAATTAATTAGTTTTTATAATCTATGATTTTTTTTTTTATTATGAATAGAGAAACATAAACAAGTATAGTTTAGTTAGTCTTTTATTAATCATTTATTCTTTGAAATAAAGATGAAAAAGTAGAGTATCAAGTGGGTTTCCTTGTCTTAAAATTGATATTAGATGTACATAAACACACATAGAAATAAGATAAAAAAGCTTTTAATTTCTCTAGTTTGACTAATTGAAATATTGATGTTAAAGAACAAAATATAAGCTCCCAATAAATACTTTTAAGTGAATCAACAATCTCGTAACCTGTAATGAGTCATTGCATGTAATTATTGTAAGAGAGAAATTTAAATTCTCTAATAAATAACATTTATTACATAAATACAACAAATAAATTTTCATTGTGTCCAAATGAGAACAACTTCTTATTCTAAACACCTAATGACTCTCATTGCTGGCACTAATGAAATATATGCTCTAACCATGAAAAGTGTATGTGTTCAAAATGAATAAAACTTATCCCACAACTATTAAAAATGCATGGTAGGAAACATTTTTTCTATGTGGATGGCCACATAAGAGATTAGAGGAGAATAGAGAACTAATAGCTATTATGAGTGATGATATTATACAAAATTAGTTTGGATATCCATAAATACAGCCATAATTTGTATTTTCAAGCCTTCAAGTTTCATCCATCACAACCCAAAATCTCAAAAAAAATGTTGAAGGATTGAATCTGAAAGATAGATATTTGAAAATACCATTTGAGGAGCTTATAAAAAATGCATACTATTGAGAGACTAACATTGTTATCTACCAAGCTTTAGGAATTTCCTTGAAATAACTAAGTTCAAAAATAACATGTACCTAGAAATTAAAAAACATCAAGAGGGTAGTAACCCATTAGAGTATGAGACTATATGTTAGTGCAATGAATGTGTGCCTTCATGTTCATAACTTGTAATTGTATTTAAGAATGATATATAGCTATTATAGCACACAAAAATAGAAAAATCTATTGTTTCAAGGTTCTCAACAACATCATCAAGTATATAACGCTTTAAATGTAACAATGTAAGTGTAATGACATAATGTTTTCATAGATAAGGAAAAATATTGCTATTAAACAAATGATTAGAACTGATATTGTTATCTACCATAATTTTATGAGAAATAAAACTCCAACACATAATTATGAAAAGGATAGATTATTTTTTTGTTGATAGAAGAATTGTTTTTTATTTATAAATAAAATAATGAATATACTATTTGCAAGAGTAGCAATCAACAAATTGGTATTAAAAGAGATAATTAGATGACCATCAATATCAAATAGTACAACTAAAAAATGTGAATCTACTAACGTTGTCTTCAAATAAAAAACTAATTACTCACAAATTTCTTATCACACAGGTATAATTCTTTCATAAATATGTTTTCGAAATATCTTTAGAGCATCTAAAGCTTAACTGTTTTCACCTTTTTAATTTCCTAATATGCATTCTATAAAAAACTTATGTTTGTTTTGATGTTGTAGTTTCAATTATCCATGGGAAAATTGATTCATGTATAGCTTCTCGAATGATGAAGAATGCTTTTGAATCTTTTTTTTTTCTTCCTATTTTCTTTAAATGATCTCTCTATGTCTAACCTAAGGCTACAAGAGCTTGAGCATCCATAAGCTTTGTATAACTCTTTTCATGTAACTCCTACAACTCTTGTGAAATGAACAAGTTTTACATTTTATAATGCAAAAATCATAAATTTTGCATTTGTATAGAGATATTTGGCTACCATATTTTTATCACAAAATTAGAATTCCAGCTTACCTTCACTCTTCACATACTTTTAATACTATATGAAAAATGGAAGATTTCAGCACATGTATTTATATAGAAAAATACACATAAAAAGCTACTTAAAATGTTCTAGCAGTAATCATTGAATTCATTTCTTGAAGTCTGAAACATATAGACATAAGGAGTATTTCCTTCATTAAAACTATAAATTATTTCTATTTATTTGTACTTACAAAACATTTTTTTTTTAATTGAAATAAGATAATTAAATTAAATGGAATCAGAAATTACGTGAGAATACAAGAGACGACTGCTAGTAAACTATAAGACAGCAGCAATAAACTTCACATGACAGCAGCTATGAGAGAAAATAAAGTAGCGAAGAGAGAATTTTCCCTTATCCAATATCGCATTCCCAAAGACATACATATAGGAAAGGCAAAAGACAATTATGAGGCAAACCCAAGATATATGGCAACAGCTGTAAGTAAAAGTAAAGTAACTAAAAAATAATTTTTCTTATTCAATATCACATTTTCAAAGATACAATTCACTGCAAGAAAATTCACCATCATGACAAATTCACCACCAACAATTCACTGCCGTGGAAAATTCATTGCATTAAAATTTTACGATTAAGTTTTTTGTGGTTGTGAATTTTTCTTGAAATGAATTTGTCATGACGGTGAATTTTCCGATGATAAATTGTTGACGGTAAAATTTCAAATGATAAATTACTGACAGTGAATTTTCTGATGCCCCAAAAACATACATATAAAAAAGACAAACGGCAATTATGAGGCAAACCCAAGATATACATATAGGGAAGGCATACTGTGAAACCATTGAGGAAAAAAAGTCGGTGGTGTTAGATGGAACCGGGAGTTACCTTGTGGTCTATAGCTAAAGAGCGTAAAATGTAATAGCAGATTCCACAGAGGAATTAGTGTCCTGGTCGGGGAGAGCAAGAGGGAACAAGTTTCCGCGTGAAAAGGATGACACAGTTGTATAATGTATACACAAATGACAATCAAGCTTCGGTTTGTGGCGTTCTGTGGAGGACAGCCTCTTTAATTCTGGTGTACACAGGTTTTAGAATTAGCTACCAACATCCCATGTGTCGAATTGCTGTCCACTTAGAAATGCCGACGATTTCTTCCACAAACGCCCATAATCAATGGTATTGATGACAGGTAGTTGGGTTTTCCTTACGGCTTACCCATCATTTGGCCAAACCCAAACTTCTAACGTGTTGGAGGGGGTCCCAAATATCTGTCAAACCATCTCCATTGTCTTGTACAAAGTACTCGTATTCCTCTATACGACATGAAAAGCAATCCTATTTTTCGATATGTTATTTGTGGGTTAAAGTTTTATATATTTTTTATTTATAAATAAAAGGATTAATCTTAAGGATTTTGTTATTTTATTGTAGAGATCTTTTTATATTTATTTTCTATGTAAGTCATTTTTGAAGATTTGGTATTAATTAAATTTTGAGGAAGCGTGTATTCTATTATCTTTTTTCTTTTTTAGAATTCTACAACCAAGAAATCTAGATTTGATCCTCATTTATTCTTCAACTATCTGTTCCATAATCAATAGTAAGATTCCTTGATGTTCTCCAAGTCCACATCAAGCAATGATAATCTTACACAGTCAAAATGAATTAGATTTTCAATAAATATTGTTAAAGTAGTTTAATATCAAGTTTACTAAGCAAGTCCCTATAGCTAGACTTAACATATCAATGCACATTATTAAATATGCTTTTAAACTAGCAATTGCGTATAGTGACATGCAACGATGAGCCGATAGGTAGAGGGGAAGTCCAGATGGCAGGGATGCAATCTGAGAGAGAGTAGAGGATGTTTACATATCTACACATAGCGAATGATAAGCTACAAATTGTAAGTGTTATTTGGAACATTGATTTTGTTGTGTTTCATCTTATTACCCTTATGTGATATGTATGTATGTCATAACAGATTCAAACAAGATTGATACATACCAAGAGAAATCAAGTGACCACATTTAAGAATCCTTATGGCATCATTAATAACTCTTTTATTATACCATTACGCTAAGACAATAGGGCATAGATAAAGGTACTAATACATGTAGGTTATGCCATAAGGATAATAGAATTATCTGAAAGCTTAGAATATAATTGATTTGGAATAGGACATACAAATGTCAAATAAGTATATTTACATAAGTCATGGACAACCATAACAATAAAGAGATAATTACATCCATAGGATTCTGTTGATGTTAACCAAAAAATAGATTGATACACAAATTTTGAACTATATATTTTTTTTAAAATTTCTGAATCTAACTTTACATGTGATCAGAATATATCTCAAGAGATTACATATAAAAAAAATTGGGTGCAAGATTTAAAAATAGAGCATGTTGTCTCAATGTAATCAATGCTTAGAGAAATGTTTAATATTACACTTAATATACAACCTATGAATCTTGTCTGCATCTTATGTCAAAAACATACAGATCTGCACATAGTAAATATAAAATGAAACACAACAAAATGAGGCCTATTCTCCACCCTACCTTATTGGGCTATGGACCCTCATGGGTTCTCACCAAACTCCTGAGCAAGAACATACATCATCCACCACTCTCATCAATGGTGAAAAAAATGTTCCTTATTACACTTAATATAAAGCCTATGAGGATCTAATTGTTTATTTGACCATTGTGATTGATTTTGTAGTCACTATGATTATTCTCAAAGGTTGTTTATAACACATTACTTCATCAAAATTCCCATTATGGCTCGAGTATGTTCTACAAAAGTGACAGTAAAATGTGAAGTTTAGTGCAATGAACATGTGTTATTGGTAGACAATATCTAAATGAAGAAATATAAAGAGTTCTATAATTTATAACAAATAATATTTAATGCACATGTAATAAAAGGGATGAAATAAATAAAACTTAGGCATACCTTGTGCATGCGACAAAATTCAGTATGAAGAAAACAAAAGAAGGTCTGCTCTCCACCCTACCATATTGGGTCATGGAGCCTCATGGGCTCTCAGCAAACCTGCGAGCAAAAAAATAAATTGTCCACCACTTTGATCAATGGTGAAAGCAATGTTTCAGAACCTGCTGACTTCATAGAAGATCTAATGACATGAAAACATCCACAAAGGAGGATTGTTTGGCTTGAGTATTCTTTGCAAAAATGAAATGATAATGTGAAGTTTATTGCAATGAACATGTGTCATTGGTAGACAATATCTAAATTAAGAAATATAAAGAGTTGTATAATTTATAACAAATAATATGCAAAAAAGTTGTAATAGAAGGAAACAATTAAATAAAATGTAGGCATACCTTATGCACATAATGGATTGCAGTATGAAGACAATAAAAGAAGGCTTGCTCTCCACCCTATCATATTGGGTCATGGAGCCTCATGTGCTCTCACCAAACCCTTGAGCAAAAACATAAATTGTCCACCACTTTGATCAATTGTGAAAGCAATGCTTTGGCACCTGAGAATTTGCTTGAGTTGAAATCAATGCTATACATTTTTAAGAAATTGACAAGCAGTTGTGAAATAAGAGATGGAATAAAATATATATAGCCTTACCTTATATATAGATAGAATGTAGTTGCAGCTTGTACACCATGCCAAACGTGCGATCATAAAGATGTTAACAATTTTGGAGATTTGTATACCTTGTATATAAATAGAATGTAGTTGTAATCTAAAATGGTTTGACTCAGATATAGTTACACACAAGGAAAATGCGAAGTTTAGTGAGGTGAACATGTTTCATTGGTAGCCAATATCTAACTTACAAAATTTAAACAATTCTATAATTTATAACAAAAAAATATGTAATACACCTACAATAGAAGAGATGAAATAAAGAAGATGCAGGCATACCTTTTGCACATGGCATGATGCACTATGACCACGATTACATCTCGCATATAGAAATAATAAGGAATTGAATTTAGAAATGGTATAAATGATATATGCATGGAAATGAAGAGGGAAAAGAGAAGCAATACAGTTACCGTAAAAAATAGCAACATTTCATGACGATGACAATAAACATAATTTTTGGAGACGATCCTTTTATTTGATTCATAGTGCATTATAATTGTTGGCATGTATCCTACAGTATCTAGCAAAATAGAAAGGTGGATCTACGCATATTGCTAAAGAACCCAGTTCAAGTGAATAATCAAGTTGTGCACATAGGATATATAAAATGAAACACAACAAAATGAGGCTTGCTCTCCACCCTACCATATTGGGTCATGGAGCCTCATGTGCTCTCACCAAACCCCTAAGCAAGAACATACATCATCTACCACTCTGATGAATAGTGAAATCAATGTTCCTTATTACACTTAACATACAAACTATCATTCAAAAAACTCATTTTTGAGACTGAAAGAAATAATAACTAAAAAGGTAAATTTAAGTTTAGATACCTATATAACAGTGCATTTTGTTTTTTCCAAGAAGATATACAGGCATTGCATGCCTTGGATGCATTTGTAGGGAGCGAACAGAAATAAAAATCACATATTTTGTGTTTTTTTGCATGGGGAGATGGTTGGTAAAGCAATAGAAAAGTCTTGGTGATGCCACCATTGATTGGAGTGATGGACAATGGATTTCCCCTATGTACAGATATGTATGTATGTCATAGTAGATGCAAAGAACATTGATACGTATTGATCCCTATGTTTATTTTGTTTGGACATTCTTGTAATGATAAGTTGTATTTTAAGTGCTATATGGAACATTGATGCAACCATTGACCATAGTGATGAACAATGCAATGTGTAGATTTGGATGTATGCCATAACAAATGCAAACAACATTGATACATACTGACACATTTTTGGAATGATAAGCTATATTTTGAGTGTTATATGAAACATTGATGCCACCATTGTTCACAGTGGTGGACAATCTATTTTCCCTATGTGTGGATATGTATGTATGTCATAGTAGATACAAATTCCATTGATACATATTGTAGGCATTCAAATTATCTTGATTGATATCATATGCCTGGTCCTGATTTACTAACATCATTTCTTCTTCAATCACATCTTTACTAACTAGTTAATTAAATAATCCTTATTTAATTAATTCATCATTTTTCCTCTTTTAATAAAATAAATCATGTTGTTTGATTAAATCATATTTCCTCTTTTAATTAAATAATTTATCTTATTTGATTAAATCATAATTCCTCTTTTAATTAAATAAATCATGTTATTTGATTAAATCATATTCCCTCTTTTGATTAAATAAATCACCCTTATTTGATTAAATCTAACATCACCCCTTTTAATTAAATAAGGAAAACTTTATTTAATTAAATCTAATGTCCATTATTCCTCTCATTTGATTGAAATAAATCCAAATATCTAAGTCAAATGTCAAATGTCATATCAACTAATCTCCATCTAAGTTAATTAAATCCTAATTAACTCTAACTCTAATCCATCAAATCCTCTAGATTTTGCAATTTGCACATGTAAATCAATTTGATTGATTTATAAATTCTTCTATTTTCATTCAAAAGGGCATCTCATTGGAATATTCCCCTAATTTGAAATCTCCCTCCAAAAGGATTTGTCCTCCAACATGCAATTTAAGTCTTTTACAAGTCCTTTTTTCTTGATCCAAGTGGCATTAACTTCTCTTTCACATCTTCCTCCACAAGCCATCTTTCAAATTCAAATTTCCACCTAATTGCATGTATTTGCACATTGTTCAAAATGTGCTCCACCTCTCTTCAATAGCATGTTGACAAGTGGCACATTGTTATTGGTTCATATTTAATCCCACATCCTTCATGTTTCTCATTCCTCTGTCCTTCTTTCCTATAAATAGAGGGCTTCTCTATTGATTTGGGATCCAAAATTTTAGGCAAATTTATTATCTACATATTTTATGCAAGTTCATCCATTATTCATCAAGGTTTTCATAGCATTTCATCAATCCTAGCTAGGTTATGGTCAAATTTTCATCAAGGAGCACAATCATCAACAATCTTCATCAAAATTCATCAAGGAATTGTGAAAGGGCTGCTTTCCACATCAAAGTAGCACCAATTCCACCATGGGATATTGGTTTGAATGCTTGGAGCAAGATTTAGTAGCTTTTACTTGATTCATTTCACTTTATTTCTTATTCTTTGCATTTGAAATAATTGCATGGGGAATGATTATTTTAGACTTGTTTAATGAATAACATTTGGTTTTTTGATGATATTTGAGCAGGTCTAGACTAGCCATTCATATTTTGGTGCTAGAAGGAGGGTACACTTTTCAAAATTAACATGTTTTTAATCAGAAGTTTGCTATTTTTTTCAAATTTTGTGCTTTCAGGAAATAATTACACTACAAAAGACAAACAGTGACACTATCACTAGCAACACTATGTTTTCTTCAAAGGGTGACGCTTCTATCATTCTCCTAAGGCCAGACCAGTCAAACTTCAAAGAGTGATGCTTAGTAGAACATCAACGTAATCGCGGTCTCTGTCTCTCCACAGAGTGACACTGACTTCACTAGAGCACCACTGAACCCCTCCAAACAACAACACCTTTTCAGATTATGACATTGGGGTGTGGTAAAAGGCAACTTTTCAGTTTTAAATTTGACATGTGATTTTTATATTGGTTACCTTTGACTTCTAACCTTCTCTTGTGACTTTGTTTTCTGTAGGCTAATTAGTTTTTGTAGGTTAAAGTGGTCAAGAAGGGAAGGAGGAAAAAAAAAGAGGAATTTCTATGGCATTATCACATGATTGTAACAAGTGTTTTTAAACACTTTGGGAGAAACTATAATCCTACCTTTTAAGGACATTGTTATCTTCAGTTTTTTAGGACTTAAATAATTTTTGTTTGGGTTTTAAAAAGAACAAGCAAAGGGTTAAAAATAATCTTAGGAACTTACTAAATTTGGTTTTGGATTTAAAAATTGGACAAGCAAAATTCACACTTCATCTTGGTGGTATAAAAATAATCCATTATTGCTTTAAGGTCTAAAATGAACATGTGTTTTTTGTGTTTTGTAATCTATTTTACAAAATAATATCATTTGAAAGGCGTATGCACTTATCTCACGCTTCATGGTGATCTTGAGAATCAAAAGTCTTTTGGTGATATTAAGTTGTATAAAAGATTGCCTCCGCACTTTAGATTTGGGCTTTTAAAATTGGACAAATTATGTGAGTGTGAAGAAAATGCATTATGTGTGCTCTTGCCTAAATGAGTTAGGTGGTCGAA
The DNA here is from genome assembly GCA_007115665.2 of Sequoiadendron giganteum. NCBI lineage: Eukaryota > Viridiplantae > Streptophyta > Pinopsida > Cupressales > Cupressaceae > Sequoiadendron > Sequoiadendron giganteum. Next base: position 642,589,687 of record CM021105.1, on the reverse strand, counting down.
CTACAAATGGACTCCTTCACTATTGTTTACCTTTAGAGAGCCTACCTTGTTGGGAAAAAGTACTCACCCCAAGGGTAGGACTCAAATCAGTAACGAGCTAAACGACAAGCTACTCGCAACCGGCATAGAAATTCGAATGTTGAGGAAATCTCATCATTACAAGAAATCCTACAGACAAGCAGGTGATACTCTTTATATGAGTTTATCTCACCTCTCATGTGGCTTTCTGAACATGTGCCTTAATTATGAACCAATTTGTGTAGAATCCAAAAATCCCTATCTATTTGTTGGTGTCAGGAGGTCGGACCTCTGAAGCCATCCCATGTACTTGTGATTCAAATTAGAGATGAAGATTTTTTCATGGGATATTCATGAGAGCTCGAAGCTTGGCTGACCCAAGAAGTATGTACTAAGAAAAGGGGAGCAAGTGTGGTCAGGCTTCTAATCATCCACTTTAAAGAAGCACAACTGGAGAAATCCAAGTGGGAATATGACAAATATTGCCTCTGTTCTATCCTAAGGTTGTGCATTATCTTGAATTGAGGCACTTTTCTTGGATCTAAAACATTGGAAAAAAAACATTCAACAAATAATTGAAATTTCAAATCCTTTGTTAAGAACAAATACCTTCGAAAAATCCACATGTTACTAATTGTCCCTAGGGGATCTTATCCCTAGAAGGCTTCTAAACATTTGGGTTCATATGTCAATTTTTTTCTCTCCAAAGTCAACATATGAAACTATTGCCTTGATTTTCTTGATTTCCACATAATGGACCTTGTGGGATGAAAAGAAATTGAGACCTAGACATTTAGTTTGAAAGCTAAGAAAGGAAGTGTTTGTAGTAAAAAGAACCAAATCTAAGCAAGATAAAAGACAATTGAATCTCACATGTGCTTGATTCCATGATTTCCCATAAAGTCAAAATTCCCAAAAAAAATCATGATAAGAACCTTGGTCCAAAAGATTGTGAGGAGCGTCTTTCAAGACTTTACGAAGTTAGAGAAATATTGGTTTATAAATTTTACAAATGTGCTTCAAAGAACAATCCCAGTTTGTACGAATTCTATTATAGTCAAAATCCAAGTCTTTTTCAACATTTTGAGTTTCTCACATAGGAAGTATAGCATGTTCTTCAATACCGAGGTATTTTAAAAGGAAATTTATCTAAGTCTAGGATCAAAATCAATTCTCTCATCCATCCCTCAAAACATCAATTAAAATCCCATCTCTTCACCAACTCTTTGAATCTTGGCAAAATCCTTCATGCTAGACTTTTGGAAAATCCTTTAAATCAAATCAAAAATCATCTTGTTTAACTAAGTATGTGTAGATGAATCCTTCAGCATATACTTAGTTAAATTATCACCTTGTGGAAAAATTCATTCCAAGATAACATCCAAAATATTGGGGTTTATGAGTTCATTATCCAAATCCAAGACAAACCCAAATCAAATAAAAAATCCAAAAAATCCAAAAGTCCTAAAGTCTAGTGTCCCTTCAAGATTATTAAGAGTTTAGTCATTCACACCATCCATTTTTCATCACCATATTTTGATCCTTAAACAAAATTAGATTTTATTCTTTGTACCTAAAAGTTGGTCTTTATTTTGTGGTGCAAACTCAATCTCAATACGAGAAAAACATGGAGCAAAACAAAGAGACATCTACTTCAAATGACTTGAGTCAAAGCACACTTGAATTAAAACCCATCGAATCTAACCACCCACCATTCAACCTTCCTCAAAAACCACAAGATCCTCAAGAGGGAGGTTACCAAGTGGAGGATCTCACCTACAATCCTTTGGGGATGACTCAAGATGAAATCATGGAAATAGTCCAAAATCTGGAAAACCACAAAATCATCAATACCATGATGAGACTTAATCCTTCAAAGTACATTCTAGCATTAGAAAAAGAAGAGGCTAAAATCCCTTTCGATTATGATGTTAGAACTATTATGGAACAACCTCTCAGGATTATGCCACCGATATCTTTCCCACCATCCTCCCAAAGCATCATTCAACCCATCCCACAACCAACATCATCTCATGCTCCAAGTCAACCCATGATCACCAAGAGGAGTTCATTGCTCCAAGCTCTTCAAATGCATCCCCTTGTAAACAACCAGAGTTTAGATTAAAATACCATCTTGGGCATGCCGAATATCATCCCTTAAGACCCAAAGCATCCATACATCCTGCTCATTTTCCATGATACCAATAATGCATCCACGTTCTCAGCAACACCAACATACCCTCTTGGGGCACAAGTCTCTCTCACCATGGTATCAAAAGGACAAGGGGGATCTTTGATGCCTCATCATCACTTTCTCAAGGAAACATACCCCTTATACTCCCATCATTTCCTCCACTAACATCAACAACCACATTAATCCAAGGTTTAGGGCGATCCCCTTTACTTATCCAAAATCAGCCAAGTCAAAACAACTCCCTGATCATGAATCAAGTCAACACAAGCATGCTACAGATATCACAACACCGGGTGGCACCAATCCAAACATCCCAATCAATCATTACACCATCAAAAACACCCCAAATATCTCAAAACGTGGTCTCCCAAGGACCTGGTACATCATCCATACCACCCACTCAACCCCCTATCATCACTCCAACACCTCAACAAAATCTCATCACACCATTTCACACAGTTCTGAATCCTCCACTGCCGACACCAAATCCAAATACAACCAATCAATACAATATCGCCTTGTGAGCAACCCAACAAGCATACCAAAAGGCATTTCAGCAATTCCAAGCCCAACAAGCTGCTCAAGCTATGCAAGCCACCCAGGCTACTCAAGTTGCCCAAGCACAAGAACAAGCATTATTACAACAACAACAGTCCCAATAAGCCACACAAGTCCCACAAGTTGCTCAAGATTCTCAAGCTACACAAGCACAAGCACAAGCCTAAGCACGACAAGCTCAAGCACAAGCCTTGTTATAGCAACGAGCCTACCAACAAGCTTTGCAGCAATACCGAGCACAACAAGAAGTAGCCCAACAGTAAGGCCAACACCAAGTATTGTGGGCACAACAATAGTAGCAAGCCCAACAACAAGCATTGTTGACATAATAATAGCAAAAAAATAAACAACAAGATTTTTCAGCACAACAAAAGCTACAAGCATATCAACAAGCATTAGCTACACAAAAACCTCCTATGAATGCACCACCTATTCGACAAGTCACCCATCCATCATCTAAATCACTACACCAATTCAAAACACATTCCTTCCACCACCTAACCCATAAAGCGATTTGTCCACCCAAATCAAAAAGCTCTCACAACAGGTGTTGGACATACAATATAGGAAGACCCCAAAATCACAAGGGAATTTATGCCCTTATTCTTTTGACAGGAGCATTGTGATGAAGCTGTTCCCACAAGGCTTTGAGATACCAAAATTTGACAAATACTTTGGAACCAGAAATCCTGAAGATCACATAAGGGAATTCCATGTACTATATGGAAGTTGTCTATGATGATTCTTATCTAATGAGGCTCTTCCCTCGAAGTTTGGCTGGGCTAGCTATGGAATGGTTTTCCCATCTTCCGCCCAAAATCAAAAAGTTCCAAGAAATTGTGGACACATTCATGCAAAACTATTCATTCGACATGAGCATGGATGTAAGCTTAGAAGAATTGTCCAACCTTAAGCAAAACAAGGGAGAATCATTTACTTCCTTCTTACAATGATGGTGATCCAAAGCCTATAGAAGAAAGTGGGCCATGCCAGAAGAAAAAAAAGTCAAAACTATCATCGCAAATCTTGAAGGAACTTTGGCCTTCCATCTCAAAGTACTGTACATCACCTCCTATGATGAAATCATCCCCAAAGCTCTTAATATTGAAAGAGCCCTAACTGCACCAAGGGGAACACCCACTTATCAAGATAACCATCCATCAATAAGCTATAACTCTAAACCGCAGACATGAGTGAAGAATTAAAATGTTACCAACGATGGTGTTGTTGGCAGCAAGGTTGCGATCAATGCCCCAAGACTAAACACGAAAAAAAAAACATACCAAAAACCTTAAAAGAATGCCAAAAACACCTTGTGACCCAACACATCTCATAAAAAAACCAACCAACAAATAATCAATAATTCTAATGATCAAGGTGGACCATCCACAAAAAACCAATATCCCCTAAAATGAAAGTACACACCACTTGGAGAATCGGTCGAATCTATCATGAAGTGACTCATTGATGCTGACATCATCACACTCCCAGTCATTGAAAATTACCAAGATCCTCAAGTTAAACCACCATGGTATAATGAGAAGCACCTATGCAATTTTCATAAGATAAAGGGGCACACAACAACCGACTGCATGAGACTCACAAAACCTAATCCAAGATCTTATTGAAGACACGACTATTACTGTTGAACATACCACACTAGGAGTTGGGAACCAGGACATCAAGATATACATGAACCTTATTCTAAATCACAATAAGGAAAACAAAAATGGAAAAGGTAAAAATTATGGTAGTGTTAACCACATTTATGACCATGTTGTCACATCTTTAGAGGAATGGGTAGGTGTTATCCATATCAATGGGTCCAAAGCTGACTTTGGAGTCACCACACAAAGATGAATAATCACTATCCCTTGACCATCCACACAAGCTAGAGCACCCCTTGCAAACTCAAAGTCAGTTGCCAATGGTTACAATGTCTTAGAAGAACTAAGGAAGACCCCTGCTCAAATCTCCATCATGGAGTTGCTGAAAATCTCGCCTACCCATAGGGAGATTCTGGAAAGGAACTTGCTGAGTCTTTTGTACCCACAGAACTTGATGCAAACCAATTCCAGGGTATGGTTAGACATATCACCATGCCATATATCCTCACCTTTTCTAAGTAAGACCTTATAACCCAGCCATCTCAAAACCGTGTGCTTCACCTAGAAGTATTTGTCCATAAAAAAAAAGTCAACCAGGTCCTGGTAGATGTAGGTGCAGGTTTGAACATTTGTTCTCTCAATCTAGTAAAGAATCTAGGAATATTTGAAGATATGATTAAAAAAGGTAGAGGCATCACAATCCTGGCTTATGATGATCAAGAAAGAGTTCTCAAGGCACCATCCAACTACCTATCCAAGTAGGACTGACTATTATGGAGATTACTTGCCCAATTCTTGATCTCGACCTCCCTTATAACATTCTTCTAGGGAACCCATGGATCCATGGGATGAAAGTTGTTGCATCCAAATTTCATCAATGTGTTAAATTCCCCTATGAAAACCAAGAGGTCACAATTTAGGATGACGCAGAGCCCTTTGGTTACTGCAGGAACTTGGAAGCCAAATATTACAAAATCCCATAAGTTCTCAAGAATGATGAAGGCCCTACAATTCCATATATAGATCCATCCACTATAGCCTCCATTTTAAGGACAAAGACATCCACCATTCCAAACATTTATGATATCAAAGTCATTATCCAAGACAATGAATGTGGAGATTACAAAATGAAGAAAAGAGCCTTTGTAATAAGAGAGTTACCTCAATCTCCTAGGTCACATGGACAACCACAACCGACCAACACAACATCTCAAACATTCAGAGCAAACTCCTCTCGATTCAGAAGTTGGGGAGATCTAGGTCGAGAAGTGGTTGATGAAAAGGATATTTCTAGCCTCTTATACCAAGATGAAAGACCTGTGCTTTCCCTTCCTATGGATGATGTTAAAAAAGGTCTACAATTAATGCTAGGCATGGGCTAATAAGAATGAATGTCTCAGGAAAAACAACAACGATCGATTAGAACCCATCAATACTGAGAAGCGCATAAAATATCTTGGTCTTGGATGTACACCTCCAAGAATAACTGTATGTGGTAGAAGTCCCCCTATTAGAATAGTCAAAGCTCCTCCTCGGTTACCAGTATCCACAAGTCTACCCTTAGACAACTATACCTTCGATATAACTAATGTATGTAGTGATAGTGACGAGGATCACCCCACTGAACTACCCATGTTGTTTGAGGATTCTTCCTTATTCATGATTTCCACTGTGTATTTTGAGTCGAACAACCAAACCCATGAAATAAAGCTAGTGTATCCCCAGCTAATAGACTATGACCAATGAGGACCACTAGTTTTAGACACATTTGAAAATGATGGGGCACTCTCGGAATTCATGGGACTATGAGATAATGTACCTTGTAGAGACCACAAAGCTAGATTTGATATTGAACTGGACACAAATGCTTATTATGGGGAAACAATTGAATCCCTTAGTCGTAAAAGTGAAAATTTGAGAATAATCTCTAGGTCTTTAAGTGAAAACCACACTTCGACACTTTCAAACGCAAAAATAGTAAAAGAAAAGGACTCATCCAATGGTGAAAACCTCTTTGAGGTGCTAGAGGATGGGGGATTCAATATTCATCTTAGTGCTATTCATCAGGAAAAGTCAGCAGTCTTAGCAAAGAAGTGTAATCTGATCAACTTGGGGCCAAAAGAAACACCACACATAACCTTCTATGCATAATCAATTTTGACAAAAGAATATGGACTTCTAGTTGTGTTCCTAAGGGAAAGAAAGGTCAAATTTTCATGGACCTATGCTGACATGCTTGATCTTGATCCAGAAGTTGTGGTGCATCATCTTGTAGTATATCCAGAGGCTAAGCTAGTGAGACAAAAGTTGAGGAAGATGCATCCTCAAATAACATTATTGGTCAAATTAGAATTACAAAAGCTTCTTGATGTTGGATTCATACAACCAATTGATTATCCAAAGTGGGTTTAAAATATTGTACCTATTTCAAAGCCCACTGAGGGCATCTGCATCTGCACTAACTTCAGAGATCTAAACAAAGAATGTCCCAAGGATGAATTCCCTCTCCCAAACATAGACATTATTGTGGATATGACGAAAGGTAATGAAATGCTATCACTAATGGATAGATTCTCAAGGTACAATCAGATCATGATAGCTAAAGAAGATCAACACAAAAACTTTCACTTGTCCATGGGGAACATATTGTTGGAACATGATGCCATTTGGTTTGAAGAATGAAAGAGCAACCTATCAAAGAGCAATGACATTGATCTTCCATGACATGATTCAAAAACTATGCAAGATTATGTGGATAACATATTGGCCAAATCAAAGAAATGTCAAGATCACATATCAACTCTAAGTTCCATCTTTGATAGGATGGAAGAATACAAGCCTAGACTAAATATAAAGAAGTGTGTCTTTGGGGTACAATTAGGCAAGTTAATAGGGTACATTATATCCATGAGAGGAATCAACATAGACCCCGCCAAAGTTAAATCAATTCTAGAGATGGAGGCACTAAGGACATTGAAGCAGCTAAGAGTCTTACAAGGAAGGCTCGAGCCCATCCATCAATTCGTAGCACAATTAATAGGTAAGGCTATCCCATATTCATATCTACTCCACAAGGTGGTAGAACACAAATAGGATGAGAAATGTGACCAGGCATTCAACAAGATCAAGGAGTACTTGCTCACACCACCAATTCTTATGCCACCAATTTTGGACAAACACTTGATCCTATATATATCAGCAACAATAGCAGCCCTTGGCACTCTCTTAGCACAACATAATGAAAATGGGAAGGAGAGAGCTATTTACTACATCATTAGAACCATAGTGGGACATGAGCTGAATTACACATCCATTGAGAAGTATTTCTTAGCAGCGGTGTTTGTAGCACAAAAAATCATACACTATATGTTGGCACACCAGATAAAACTCATTACCAAAATAGACCCTCTCAAGTATCTGCTTTCTAAAGCAACACTCAAAGGGAAAACAACTAAACGAGTTATGATCCTAACAAAAGATGACATTGAGTATGTGGAATGGAAGGGCATTCAAGGACAATTGATTCTAGATCAGTTGGCAGAAGTACCAATATACTTAGAGAATCCACTTGTATCAGAATTCCCTAATGAGTCCATCTTTAACATAAGCATAACATATCATTGGAAAGTCTATTTTGATGGATCATATACACAACATGGATCAGGGGTGGGTATTTTCTTTATCACACCACAAGGGGATCGTATTCCTAAATCCTACCAATTATATTTCCCTTGCACTATCAACATTTCTAAATACAAGGCTCTTGTGATTGGACTCAGGATAGCAGTACAATGGAAAATCATGGCTCTTAAAGTTTATGGATAATCTTAGCTAATTATCAATCAAGTCAACAACGAGAACCAAACTAAGGATGAAAATCTAACCCCATACAAGAAACTAGTGGAAGACCTCAAGAAATTCTTCATTGAAATCACGTTTAAGCAAATAAGAATGGAAAACAATAGAGCGGCGGATGCCATGGAAATGATCAAATCACTACTAGATATCCCATGCTATGTCCTTAAACATGAATTCCTAGTAGAGTAGCTTCTCATACCAAATTTTAAGGTACCAGAGTCTAAATTTTTGTGTGAAATCATTGGTCCTAGTAACTCATGGTATCATGACATATACACTTATCTAGGAATAGGATTCCTCCTTGCTGATATCAATTTGAACCTTAAGAAAACCTTTGTCAAGAAGTCATCCCATTTTATTATCTTAGGCGACACCCTATACCATAGGAGTATTGAGGGAACCCTTTTATGATGCTTAAACAATGAGGAGGATTTGACTACTTTAATGGAGGTACATAATTGCATCTGTGGTTCACATTCAAGTGGTATGACCTTGGCCAAGAAGCTGTTGAGAATGTGACCTACTATTGGCCAACAATGGAAAAAGAAGCTCACAAATATATCAAGAAGTGCTTGCAATGTCAACAAATGGGGATCTCATGCATGCACCAACTCAAGACCTCCACCCAATTGTTATACCTTGGCCCTTCTCATAATGGGGGCTTGATCTCATTGGAAAAATCACCCCCACCTCATCTAATGGACACAAGTTCATTATCACTCCTACATAGTACTTCACAAAGTGGGTAAAGACCATTCCTATGACCTATATCACTAGAAAGAAGATCACAAAGTTCATCCTAAATTACCTAATATGCCGCTACGGTGTCCCACAAGCCATTATCTCAAATAACGAGACACCTTTCAAAAACCAGGATATCTGAGACCTTTTCCAGAAATTCAACATCCAACACTGCTTTTCTACTCCATATTACCCCCAGGGTAATAGCCAAGTTGAGGCTACAAATAAAACCATCTTAATAATCCTCAAAAAGATAGTCAATGAGGCTAGTTGAGATTGAAAATTGCAGTTGAACCCTACCCTATGGGCCTACCAAACAAGTATTTGCACACCAATAGGTTCAACCCCATTCTCCCAGGTCTACAAATTAGAAGCCATCCTCCCCATTGAGATCAAATCCCATCCGTAAGAATATCATTGCAAAATGTCATCACTGATGAAAAATATTGGGTATCACGGTTGAACGAGCTGGAAACACTAGATGAGCGACGCATGGATTCCTTAAACCATTTGCAATTTTACCAAAACTATCTTAAGAGGAGCTACAACAAGAAGATCAGGAGTCAAAACTTTCAAGTCAGAGAGCTGGTGTTGAAGGAGAATTAAAAAAATGTACCAAATCCAGACAGCAAGGGAAATTTTGAACCCAATTGGTTGGGACCCTTCATCATCACAACAAGCTACAAGTCTAGGGAATATTAGCTATCAATGCCCGGAAGGGGAGCCTCTATAGGAGCCCATGAATAACTCGCATCTCAAAAAGTTTTATGCCTAATCCTTAAGGGTATAAAACAAAAAAAAATCCAAATAAATAAAATAAAATTAAAAAAAGGATTGAAAATAGTAAAGATAAAAATCATCCTCTAGTGAAAACCACTTTAGTGGTGCTTTAGGCAAGTACCTTGGTGAAAACGCGACAAACACGTGCCATGTGTAAATAAAGCACTCTCCATCCATCATGATATCTATAGCTTGTTCTCCATCACCTACCATTTCCTTCCACATCCATCCATCACACTTCCATATCTCCTTTCATCACCCATCCGTGTCTGTACCATAGCTTGAGCTTGTGTTTGTATCATGGTCGCTCTTAGTACTGCTTGGCATATTACCAAGGTTAGTTTGTCCCACCTATATTGGAGAAGTCTATTGCACCATGCTAGGAGAATTTTCCTGTACCTGCATCGAATCAGATTCATGTATATTCTTGCATTCTTCCTTAAAATCAAAAATAAAAAAAAATCAAAAAATCAAAAATTCTGAAAACATTCATAAAATCAAAAAAATAGGTCAAAAACAGGTCTGGAAAGGTCAAAAATTGAGTCTATCTGTCAAGCTACGTCATCTCTGAGCTTGAACATAGGCACGATTGATCTTTGATCATCCCCCAAGACACACTAGGGTAGTCCTTTAAGAGTTTGTCATAATAAGTTGGCAATCCATTTGTTCATATTTCATCAATAATCGAGTCTATCAGTTGAGCTACGTGGTCTCTACATGTATAACATAGGTAAGGCTAATATTTTATCAACACTCGAGGCCCCTAGGATAGGTCTTTAGGTTAGGTTCTTGGTCAAAATCTTGAAAAAACCAAAAAAATAGAAAATTTGGAAATCAAAACATTTGTAAAACATCTCAAAAATGCCAAAAATAGCCTCAAAACATTCAAAAACCCCAAAAAATCCATCCATCCCATCTCGCTTTCACCTAAAATAAGAATTCTCTCGTAATAAATCATCCTCGCCCTCAACCTTTGGTAAAACAATCGGAAGCAAGTCTAGAGGTTAAAAGTGAAAACTCAATCATCAAACCTCTCAAGTCTAGGTCAGTAGGTAAACAAGTTGGTCAACTCTTGATATTAATAGCTTATCATCCAATCAGTTCCAAATCATTTGATAACATCATGTCCTAGGATGCATCCTTCCTATAATGGACATCAACATCAGGCATCACTATAGTTTAGTCTTGACTAGTAGTATGAAGAACATTAGCTTGTTTGTTTACTTGATCTTTTTCTTTTGATTCATCTTATTGTGCTCATTCCGATGACCTCTTGATGATGTCCAAACAAAGGGATTTAGAGAGAAAGGAATGTGGCAATGATCATTATCTTTTTATTTGTTGTGCTTGTGGGATGTTCTTGTAATATAACCTTGGTCATGCATTCTTTGTTTGGTTTGTAGGGAATATGTTTTAGGTGTCTTGTTGATCACATAGGAAGGCTTTCCTTTTTATGTTTTGGTTTGAGGTATTTGAAATATCTGAACTACAGTTTAAATAAGGTTTTGTATGATAGGTGTGAATAGGAGTACTCCTATCTGATTGTCGAGTCAAAGTCCATCACACTAGGTGCAACACCATCCTGGTTATTTATACCTTGATGCATCGTGCATATGTGTGTTATCAAACATAAGGTAAGTAAGCCCTTTTAAAACCCCAATTCCTGATAATAAATACATCATCATCATTCATCATCATCTCTAATAAAGTCTCATAGATCATGGACTTAATGGATCCTTCTTTCTTAATTCTTCTTTCTTCTCTCCGCGCTAACATGGTATCATGACAGTTAACCAAAAACATCAATAATTCATTCATCCTACATCCGCTGATCATTAGTATACATACATCTCATAGGAAGGGTGTAAAGGCATAAATCATTACATATCATAAAATCATAACTATTGCACCACATAAATCATTTCATATCGCATCATTGCAAAACATTAATCATAAATATTCCATATCATAATAATTTCCATATCATGATCATTTTCATATCATGAATCATTACATAGTCATATCACAACATTGCATTTATGTCATTGCATTCACATCATTTCCATATTCTAATCATTTGCATAACATAAGTCATTCCCGTATCATAATAATTTCCATATCATTTCCATATCATTTCAAAACATAAATCATATCGCATCATTGCATTTACATATCACAAATCATTACATATCATGATCACATTTGCGTATCATAGCATCCATACATTCATGCATCCATATATCATCATCATAAACACATAGGGAAAATATATAAAAAACATTACATCTAAATATCATAATGTCATCTCATAAACACATAATCAATCCATTTCACATTATCATATAGATTTTTTATTCTAAGCATCTCATAAACCATACATATGCATCATCATATCATGGCCCATTTATGCATGAAAAATATTTTGGAAAAGAAAAAGAGCAAGTCATAACATCACATACATCATCACATATAACATCATTCATTAGAGGCATAATACATAGATTTGTTAGTCTAAGCATGTTAAGATCATTTGCATACCATGAAATATCTGCATCCATACATCCACACTCCATACATCATCATCATAAAAGTGCATAGAAAATTGCAAAAGAAAATGCATCCATAAACATATGTATAATCATACATAATATCATATAGAATTGCATCATATAAAGAACATCAAATACATCCATCCATAATGCAAAAATAAAATAGGACACATCTCATAATGAATCGATCATATCATATATATATCAAAAATATAAGTGTCATGGTACAAATCAGGATCATATGTATGTGTATCAATGAAAGTATAAAATGCCCATGGGACTATAAAAAATAGAGCTTGTAGATCTCAAAAATAATGGTGCCAATCAAAACTATGGTAGCTATCCCTAGTGGTTGCTCCCCTCACCTGCCTACCTCTTGGGCTGGTCCTCTTCCTATCTCATCTAAGTCTACTGGGAGTATTCTGGTACAAGAGCCGCTAAGGGTACAACCTGTCGATAGTGGATCCGATAATACTCGACCTCTCGTACTGCCTCACGATACATCCACATCAAAACTATCCTTCCCTGTGATGCAACAACCATGCTCTCTAGCTGATGTCTCCTACCAATCTCCTATGCCAGTTGTAGCTTTGTCATATGTCACTGATGTCTCTCATGGTTTAACTTTGTAGTGAGAACCTAGACCTGTTGTCTAGCCTAGTCCCTCTCTAATATAAGAGCCTGTGCCTGTAGCCCCTGTATCTACCCCTGAAGCTACTGTATCTAGGCATCTCATGGATCTAGTTACAGTGGTGGTGGTGGGTGCTGATCTCTCTATGGTGGTTTTTGGTCACTTAGTTGATCTATCTATTGGTCCCTCAGCGGTGGATGTTGGTCTCTCGGATCTGGTAGGCAAGGAGATGGTCCTCCTCCTCTTCTAGGTGCCCCTAGAACCTGACCTCCCTATCCCTACCCTGTTATCCTGCCTTGGGGTCTCCATCATGGGGGTGTTACCCCTAGAACTGTCAACCAAACAGGAGCCCTAAACCAATCATTATAGGCATGTGTCGTGCTTGCATTTTCCTATACCTGATCATAGGCCCATGACCTAGCCACTAGCTGCTAGGATCGTCCAACCCCATGTAGTCTCTCTAGTAGATTGGGTAAAGATGGCCATGTACTGATCATCTGAAATCTCTTGAATGTCCCCAAAATTTTGAGCTATCTTATCTGGCAGATAGGACTCAATGATGGTGTGCTCACACCCATGCATCACTCTATCCTGCCTAGCATAAAATAACTATTGTTCATCATTGTACCAGGATGACATCTATAACTAAGGTCTCCAAGTGAAAATGGTTATCTCATCCAAGACCCTCCACCAGTGAGGAAGACTTACCCATCTTGTGTGTCTCAAGGTAATACCATCTTGGTACCTCCAAATAGCTGGGTTATCAGGCTCAACATCAACCACTGTAACAATCGATCGGAGCACGACAATGTGCTCTGAGGCTCAGATGTGCAATAATATGATGCTGGTCCCAATCCTTCAGCTGTCACAATAGGAAAACTCATGCAAATCATGATATAATGAGGCCATCATCACTAGTCCCCAAGCATATAGGATCCTCCTAAATAAAATATTCTCTCAAGCTAGACCCCATCCTAGGCTGAAGTATCGACATCGCTGATTGAGAGCTACTAACCCTTAAATAATCGCAACCACAATCAGCTGAAACGTTGACAGCTGACCCCTGTAATATGCGAGATCAATCTAACCCTTGGTAAAAATGATCTCGTCTGTCCCCATGATCTCAACGCATGCATCAGTTTTGACATCCATGTCATATATAATGTGGTCACCATGAATCAACAACAAAAATATATGCCACATATCCTCTAGTGTGTCAGTTTCCTCGCCAGTGGGAAGATGAAACATTGAAGTTTCGTTATGCCACCTCTCTGCCAATGCAGTCATCATAGCTAGGTGGGTCCTCACGGTGGGTGCATAACAAATGTACTAGAGGTCAATCACGCTAGGGTACTCCTATAGTAGCTCATGTAAACTGCACAGTCTGCTCAACACTGAGGGTCGATGCTTGCATGAATGCACAGGCTCTCTATCCTCCTACACCCATGAAGCCAAAACTTCAAGTTTCAAAAAAGTACTGGACCCCATTTGAAGTTGTCATCACTAAAATAGAAAATGTGTTGTTGTTTGCAAAGGTTTCACTCTTCAAAAAATCTAAACAATGACATTGGAACCCAAAGTCAAAACCAAGTCTCGGTGTCGCTATTTGTATAAGCAACCATGTTTGACTCGAAACCCTAGAAACCTAATTGAGTCATGGCATTGCCATTTACAATGGGATATGTTGGTCCATAGTTGTCATTGCACCAAAAGATTGACCTGTTAATGCTTGATACAATTACCATAATTAATGGATCCATGGGAGGCGATTAGTCCATGTCATGAATCTCGAGGGGAGCGCTAGCCATCTGCCAACAAACTCCCCCTCAACATTACCCAAGGGGATTCAAACCTGGCACCTTTGGATCTGATACCACTTGTTGGCCTACAATTGTCATTGCACCAAAAGATCGATCTGTTAATGCCCGATACAACTGCTAGAATTAATGGATCCACGAGAGGCAATTATTCCATGTTATGAATCCCGAGGGGAGTGCTAATCACCTACCAAAAACGTCACCCTTTAACTTTTGAAACCCTAAGACCAAATTGCGATGTGACACCACAATAAGCAGTAGCAACACTATTTGACCTCTAGCATCACCGATTTAGCACCTTTAGCGTTGCTATATAGCGACGTTGAGGGTTTTGAATTTTTAAACGGTAATAAATACACTTAAAAGATGAAATCAAAGGTCGGGTTAGGATCACATACCATGAGTCCTATGCTTGGAGGTCCCTGGTAGAATAGAACTCGCTTGGAAATGTGTTGGGGAAGCACTCTTTATGCCATCGTGCAAGAGCGTCAGAGCTCAAAACACTAAAAATATCAAGGTGTGAATGCAAAAATGAATGGAAAGTGACCCCTCCAAGACTATTTAAGCATGAAAATTTGGCTTTTCATTGCCCCGTCTTAGCCATCAAACTAGGATTTTTTACCCCCGATCCTTTTTTTGCCCAACTAAAGCTCATTTAAGGTCTTTTTCTCACGTGTTGGCATATTTTTAGCATCCTAGAGCCTTTTTGGACTTGTCGGGCAACTTGTCTTCTTTTTTCACGAGATCACCCAAAAATCCAATTTTTTTTTTGATCTCTCGAGGGGGCAATATACCAATATATTTCTTGTCATTGGGGCAATAGTGGGGCATCTGAATTTTTCTAAAAAAAAATTGAATTTTGATCTCCACGAGGTTATTCTCTGAACCAATGCAATAGGTACATTGCTTCAAAGAGGGGTAAAATTTAGATGTTCAAATTATTCTAATTGATATCATACACTTGACCTTGATTTACTAACATCATTTCTTCCTAAATCATGTTTTTACTAACCAGTTAATTAAATAATCCTTATTTAATTAATTCATCATTTTTCCTCTTTTAATTCAATAGATCATGTTATTTGATTAAATCATATTTCCTCTTTTAATTAAATAATTTATTTTATTTGGAAAAATCATAATTCCTTTTTTAATTTAATAAATCATGTTATTTGATTAAATCATATTCTCTCTTTTGATTAAATAAATCACCCTTATTTGATTAAATCTAACATCACCCCTTTTAATTAAATAAGGAGAACTTTATTTAATTAAATCTAATGTCCATTATTCCTCTCATTTGATTTAAATAAATCTAAAAATCTAAGTCAAATGTCAAATCAACTAATCTCCATCTAAGTTAATTAAATCCTAATTAACTCTAACTCTAATCCATCAAATCATCTGGATTTTGTAACTTGCAGATGTAAATCAATTTGATTGATTTATAAATTCTATTTTCATTCAAAAGGGAATCTCATTGGAATATTCCCCCAATTGAAATCTCCCTCCAAAAGGATTTGTCCTCCAACATGGCATTTAAGTCTCTTACAAGTCCTTTTTCCTTGAGCCAAGTGGCGTTAACTCCTCTTTCACATCTTCCTCCACAAGCCATCTTTCAAATTGAAATTTCCACCTAAATGCATTTATTTGCACATTGATCAAAATGTACTCCACCTCTCTTCAATAGCATGTTGACAAGTGGCACATTTTTATTGGTTCATCTTTAATCCCACATCCTTCATTTTTCTCATTCCCCCATTATTCTTTCCTATAAATAGAGGGCTTCTCTATTGATTTAGGATCCAAAATTTTAGGAAAATTTATTATCTACATATTTTACGCAAGTTCATCCATTGTTCATCAAGTTTTTCATAGCATTTCATCAATCCTAGCTAGGTTATGGTCAAATTTTCATCAAGGAGCAAAATTATCAACAATCTTCATCAAAATTCATCAAGGAATTGGGAAAGGGTTACTTTCAAAATCAAAGTAGCACCAATTCCCTCATGGAATGCTGGTTTGAATGCTTGGAGCAAGATTTAGTAGCTTTTACTTTATTAATTTCACTTTATTTCTTGTTCTTTGCATTTGAATGAATTGCATGGGGAATAATTGTTTTAGACTTGTTTAATGACTAAAATTTAGTTGTTTGATGATGTTTGAGCAGGTTTAGACCAGCCATTCACACATACTAATCCCTGTGTTTATTTTATGAGACATTCTTGGAATGATAAGCTATATTTTTATGTGTTATATGCAATATTGATTCTTACAAAAAATGGGCAAAGAATTATCACAATCGACACTTTTGTATTGCTTTTTCAAACATCGCCCCATGCAAAGAACACAAAATAACCTCCAACCACCTTCACATAAATTCCACAATGGATAACCACACTTGCACCTTCACAGAAGCTTTCCCTCCTCATAGAAATTCACTATGTTTTCTGAGGTTTTAAGTTACAAGTGTTACTTATAATTGGTTGGTTGTTTTGGAAGAAAATTTACTATAAGATGATGGAAGGTAGTCTACATCCAAGCACAAGAAGGTATGAAATAGCTAGGCATAGTAACACCTGACAGAGATCAAGTGACCATATATAAAAATCCTAATTGCATCATTAATAACCATTTTATGATACCATTACACTAAAACAATAGGGCATAGATGAGGTTGAGATAGATATTTGGCTACATGTAATTTCACACATGTTGTGAATGTTGTTCCCCCTTTTTTTTTAACAAAAAGAACTTGAAAATCCTAAGCCTGAGACAATTACTTCACACAAGAACAGGCACCACATGTTTTAGTTAACAAAAGCATTTTGAATAAATGCACAATGCTAGTCTCCAACAAGAAAACTGCAACTATCAATTGAAACATATGTACTTGTTCTTTTGTCAGATGTTATGACAATTTTCAATGAATAGACATAAGGCTATGCGATGCGAAGTAAAAATTAATTTTTTTGGAGAATTTTAAGTGTAGAAAAAAATAAAAAATGAAACTACCTTATGAAAAAAATAAACATAGGAAGGAGTATATATGACTGTTCTTTGCATCTAATCTCACATACATACATATTTGCACATAAGGATGAATGTTGGTTTGTGACCTGCAAAAGATGGGGAAAAAAATTATCACAATCGAAACTTTTTTATTTCTTTTGTAACCATTGCCCCATGCAAAAAAACACAAAATAACTTCCAAGAACTTGTCGCTCATAGCTCTGATAGCTCAGGGAAAGCTAGAGAATGACACCCAACAATGGCTGATCGAAAATTGCACAACATTTTTCTGTTTTCCAAGGTTTTAAATGGCAGGTGTTATTACAACCATCTCACTTCGCGGAAACCATAAAAAAATTAATGTTGATGCCAACCAACATTTAACTTTGCTGGCTTTCACTATCTACATGCCTAGAAACCCACCATTTTTTCCCAACCGGTGGCTGAATGGTTGGAGGCTTTAAAACTGCAAAGGTTGGCCTTCCCTATCGACGGACAAAATGCTTCTAATTAAAAAATCAAAAACATCTACCACATTTTTCCCGACTAGGAGGCTAATGCCAGAAGGGTTGAAAATTTGATTTATGGTTTCCATGTAGTGTCAATAGTTGGGAAGCAATTAAACAGTCCACATATACATTTACAAAGAAAAATCTATACAGGTATATATGCATATAAAGTTTATATGTAGACAGCACACATATATAGCGTAGGTGGACTTGTCAATACAGAAATCACCATGGGAGAAAAGGAAATAAACATCACTTGGCACAAGCTGGCATGGCAATATCACTCATCTGGACTCTGCATCTGATTTCACATATTTACCTAGTTGCACATAGGGATGAATGTTGTCTATGTCTAAGTTCACAAATATACATATCTTCACATAGGGAAAGTAAAATGGAACTAAACAAAAGAATACTTGCTCTGGGTATGTGCAAGATCATCATGGAAAAAATAGGTCCTAAGTGGCAATAAAATTCAAAAAATCAGAGTTAGGCAACTTGACGTAAAAATTTGAATAAGTTATCAATATTGTTTCAAAAATATGTAAGAATAGAATCTGTAGCAAATTGAATGTTGTTTCTAAACTACTAGGTTTATTTAAAAAAAAAAAGCTATTTGGTGAAAATTTGAAATTTCAATGCAGTAGTACTTATATTTCAGGGAAAAAATAAGAAGTAGGTGTTTGTCTGACCACCCTAACCACAATAAAATGATAATATTTTTTTATAATATTTTTAGATATAAGTAGGAGGCTCATGTCCCGATGTGATGCATTTTTTTTTGTAATTTTTTTCCAAGTAAATAATTAATTATGATTTTTTATTACAAATTTTAAAAATAAAAAAACTCGTATGTCTAACCACCTTAACTTGGTCGAAACTTCATGATTTTTTTTTTTTTTTTAATCCTATAGTATGTGAAGCATATAATGTGACACATGTTTTAGATTCAAAAAATGTGATACCATTTGAAAGTTATAGATTTTTTTTAATCAACCTATCAATCAAGACTTTAATCGTAATTCAAATAGAAAAGGAGCAATAATAACTTATTAGATTCAAAGTAAAGCATAATTTATATTGGTTGAAAGGTGAGAATCTCCTTTAAAAACCCTTTTCATTTCATCAATTTTGGGTAAAAGAAAAGTTGTCAGCAACATGGGCCATCATATCGCTTAGATATCGCCACTTTTTGGCCCATCACAATCTTGCACATACCCCTCTCCACCCTATTATATTTTGTCATGCAACCTCATAGGCTCACACCAAACCCCTGAGCAAGAACATTCATTTTCCACCACTATGATGAATGGTGAAATCAATGTTTCTTATTAGGCCTAATATAAACCCTATTATTATAATAATTCCTTTTCGAGGAGGAAACAAATAACTATATTCCCAAAATAATAAACACGACGAGGAGTATATTTTGTCTACATCTAATTTCACATACATACATATCTACACATAGGAAAAGAAAAGTGAAACACAACAGAAGAAGAACATACTTTTTTGTGGATATATATTTCCAAGCAACAGATTCATATATATGCATCGAACCCATGCAATAGATAAATATACTGTTGGTAAATAAAATGTACACCGATATATATGTATGTGGAGGTAGATGCAAATATATATGCATTGCTGATTGTTGTTCAACAACTTAAAAACTGGGAAGGCTGACGAAAATTCTGAGCAAAGTTCACACATATAGCCTATCGGCTAAAAGTTTCCATATAGAGGCAATGGTTGCAAAGCAATAATTTTTTTTTTTTACGGTTTCCATATAGAGGCAATGGTTGCAAAGCAATAAAATAGTCCAATAAAAACATTGTTTCATATATGCTATCCATATAGTGTCGATGGCCACAATAATATTTAGAGTTCTAAAGTTACCAAAGAAATTGAATAATTTGTGTTATTTTCCATAAGGCATTGTTGACTGTTGTTCGGTAGCTTTAACTTCTATTAAGATTGTGATCTACCATTGTAAAAATTGTTTTTGCAAACAATATACATAGATATGCACAACTAAACTTGTCAGTACATATGAAAAAGAAATATAGATAAGTTTAAATGCATATATATGTGTATGTTGTCAGAGCAAAGGAAATAAACATCACTTGGCACAACTTATCACAGAAAAATTGTCTCATGTATGGCTTCCATATATTGGAGATGGTTGCAATAATAGCTTTCATTTAAAACTTACCAAAGTAATTGTGCATTTTATGTTATTTTCAATAAGGCATTGTTGAGTGTTGGGCTATAGATTGAGTTGCACAACATATGCAACAAACATTATAGCCAAGAACCATATGATATCCATATGCAACATGAAATTATGAGTGGACATGGAAAGGTAGTATGTAGAACATTTAAGAAGCATTAGATGCATATACAAACATACACACTCACACATACAAATTCATTATAGACACATACATCTACACACAACTATATCAAGATGTTGTATGCATTGAAAACATTCAAAAGAAGATTAAAATGACAAAAATTAAATGATAAAATTTCAATTACACTCTCCATTTTAATCTTGTGCAATGGTAGATTTTAATAAGTTGGACTCAAGAAAAATCACAAAGTCATTACACAAGCCATAAAAAATAGTCATCATTGAATATTACAGAGAAAATATTATAACAAAAATTAAAGTTTTATGCAACTCTAATAAGATGGAAGATAATCATATGTGATGTGGATTTATGAATGCAAAGGCAAGATGAAATTTAATAGCCATGGATTCAATGGAGCCAACATTATAGCTAATACCAATAGTGGAGAGATAAGAGTATGTGGAAATTGAAATAGACAAGAAGCAAACAACTATATTGATATTAAAAACAAGTCACAGATACATATAAACATTTAAATTTGCATGCATATACACAAATAAATTCATTACAGACACATATATCTACACACATCTGTATCGAAATGTTGTATGCACTCAAAATATTCAATTACATGCATATATATTTATGTATATGCATACATAAATGTATACATGCATACAACCATGTCCACAAGTATATATAATAACAACTATAAATGTTGATACATGTGTTAAATAGGGCGACATAACTATATAACCAAACAACATAAAATAAAATGAGGAACATATAGTTAAAGCGAAACAAAACTATAAGCAACATAAACAATACAAAAGTAAAGAAGTGTATATTTTTTGTTAAAAATTATAAGTTATAGTCCATTGTCTTAATATATAACCAGTTAAATGAGCAACAAAGCAACAAAAAGAAAAAGAAAAGGTCTAATGATGTATTAGGAACTCCAAAGAAAGAAGGAAACATATGTCCAGTCAAAACAAGCTATAAAAAATATCCAGATTCATAATTAGGTATGGTTGTTTAGAATTCAAGGCAGTACGACTATTATCTCTGGAGAGGCTTGCACGACAAGGGAAATTGCAAAAAAAATTGAGAGAAATAGCTTGCACTCAGCTTCAAATTTGATTCTTGAAAATTTGACTATTGTTGTTTTAAGCCTTGTTTTTGAATTATAGGTCCAAGTTTTAATAAGTGAAAACAAAAGAGGTGTAGGTGACACCATTGATAACAAACTCAGTAGTCATTGCAGCAGAAGACTCATATTGCAAAATGTAAAGCTCTTTTACTGACATCTACAATAAGCTTGTTGCAGCCTCATCAAAAGTAATAGGCCAAATCTCGCTCGTGTGGTCTTCCATCTTTAGCTGCAACAAATATCAAAAGTCACAATCAAATACTTTTATCTAGAATTTAGGGCACTACCATATATTTTTGGCAGAATCTTCACACTTTTTCTTGCATTGTATGCCATTGGCCTGCAAGGGACACGCAACGTAACCAAATGCATCAGTTTTAATATATTTCACTGTTTCCTTGACAGTAGCCTATAAATTTTCAGGCAAGCCAAGAAAATGATCCAAGATATATCCAATAGTGACTTTTCCATTTGCAAAAGCAACCTTTTGAGGCACTATCCAAGAGGGCTCAATGGTAGGTGGCTCAATATGTCCTCATTGGATCAAGGGTTGTTCTTCTGGAATGTCAAGATTTATGTATAGAACAGTCCATATGGTTGTATTCACAGTAGTTCCATTGAAATATCCAACGAGCGCAGTTTTAACAAGTATGACAACCAAACCAAGCATGTACAACCTTTCCATCTCATCACCCTTTGCTTCCCAATTTGGGCCCCACAAATTAACTTCAGTGCAAGAGGATGAAAAAACATTAAGTTTGACAGTTCTGCGAATTATTTTAGACTGATCCTTTCTTTGAATAGTTGATACCATTCCTACATGCACGAGAGCTCCAATAATATCAATCAAAGTGTTATTGCTGCAATTTGCAATTTCATTTATTGGGATGAATTTAAATACTTTGTCTGGTACAAAAGACTCATCATCGCAACATTTCAATATCAATTTTTGATCCAAAATGATTTCCATGTGGTTGTTCAACTTATTAAAATTCCTATCTGCTTGTTTGACTGAGCCTTTTGACACATAATAAGTGTGACCCACATGAACCCTATCATAATGCAATTATTCTATGTCATTAAAGCAAGTGATGCATATTTTTGTTCCCTCACTGTCAATAATGTCAAAGCTGAATAATTGGCCCTCGTGTCTCTTTTTATTGAAATGGTGCATATCCCTTTTAGTTGTTACCCAAAATTTTATTGTCCATTTTGTTTGGTAAATATCCAGGCCTTTAATAGGGCTGATATTTGGAGGAGCATTATGCTTTGTTGGGGATGTATCAATCCCAAATGTCGAGGCTCATTTGGATGGGGAGGGCGACTTGCAGCCCACTATTTGTTCTTTTGTTTCTCTAAAAAAATATCTAGGTTTTCTAATTAGCGGACAATCTGGCATTTTGACATCTAAGGACAATATGGAAATCACCCTAGAACCAAATGAAGATCAAATATTAAAAAGGGTGGTCCCCACAAACAAGAAAGTATACAACAAAAAGTGCAAGTAGTGCAAAATAATAGCCAACCTTGATTCTCGTAGCTTCCTACAAAGATAGTTTGTCAAGCACAAGATGTAACCTATTTTCAATGCCCCTGTAAACAAAAGGTCATTGTATTTTGCAAGAAAAGTCCCTATTTGCATGTGGGTTCCATCAGAAAGGACAAATTTGTAGCAATCGACCGAGCTTTGATCACCTCCTATTTTTTGAAAAGATATTAAGTAAAGAACTAGAGATGGGACAACATCTCCAGCATCAATAGATTGTATCACATGTGTTTTCAAGGTTGGGCATACAATTTTATCCTACAAGGCAATTTTAATCATCCAAGCCAAAGGAATGAGATGTTCAAGGTTGCGAGACAACTCTACAAACAAGATCAAGGGAAAGAGGCAACACTTAACAAATCAATTATTGGTATCCGATAAACAAGGAAGCATATAGCAATGTTGACACATTTGAAAAATGCAACCTTTGTTTTCCTAGCACATAGGTCACTCCCAAATGGCTATCAAATCAAAAGGAAAAGGAAACATAAAGAGTTCAAATATAAATTAGTTAGAATATATATTACAACAACTTCTAATTCAAATGAAGCATATTCATAGTTCACTAGATGCACATGGAAAAGTGTCAATATAATTGTCAACAACAAAAAGGAAACAAGGAATAGATTTACAAGACTGGTGCCTAGGGATTGTTCATTAGCTTGGGTAGAGCCAAATTCCACTGACATTACTAGGTTTTCTCTTTTAAAAGCCAAGAGTAGCAATGCCAGTAGCTAACTAAAAGCTCTATGACACAACAACACGAGGGCCAAATGTTAATTTAAAGCAACAAAGGTTGACAAGAACCCTGGCTAAAACACATACAAGAAATATGAAACACCAATAAAATGACAACCATCAAGGTCTTCAAAACGCAACATTATCTCTCAATTTTTTGTACACACATTAACAATATGAAAAAAGGGATTAATAAAAAAAGGATTCAATGATTCATATAACACTTAATATTCAATTTATTATTCAATTTTTTTTGTTTTATATTTTTTATGTTTCAAGTTTTTCTAGAGACATCAACAATACGAGCAAAAATAAATAATTTTAAAAAAGGCTTCAATGTTCCATATAACACTTAATACACAGTTTATCATTGCAAGAATTTCCTATTGAGGTTCATACAAATAAAAACTATTTTCCTAAAAGAATGAACATCGAGAAGAGTATGTATGTACATTTTTTACATCTACTTTGACATACATATATATCTACACACATGAAAATTTAATATTGTTTCATTTATTGCTTTCATTCTGTGGCGATGGTTGCAATGCAATAAAATAGTCTATGTTGTTTTCCATATGGAATTGTTAGTTGTTGTTCTCTAGCTTTGGCTAGATTGTTTCATTTTCGATACACACTAAAATAGTAAATGTTATAGAGTTTATGTTGTTATCCAAAAGGAATTGTTGACTATCATTTCCACTCATCTTATTTCCCCTATGTGCAAAAATCTACATACGTGAAATTAGATCTATGCAAAAAAAATTATTATATAACACTTAGAATACAAGTCCCAACAGAATAAAGATAGGGATCAATATGTATCAATGCTCTTTGCATCCACTATGACATACATACATTCATGCACATAGGAGAAATACATTGACCATCATTGTGATCAAATGTCTGTGCAATTTTCAATAAGGTATTGTTAGCTGTCATTCTATGGCTTTACCTGCTATCACAACTATGAGAAAGGAGGGCAAGCTTCTATGAAGGTGCAAGTTTGATCATTTATTGTCAAGCTACTGTCAAGATGGGAGGAGTTTTTTTTTGTGTTTTTTTGCATGGGGCAATAGTTAAAAGAGCAATAAAAAATTGTCAGTTGTGATAATTTATTGCCCATTTTTCATAGACACTCAAGAAAGCAGGGAGCAAAGAGAAAGCAAGCAAGAATAGGTACACTTGAACCAAGTGGGAAGAGGTGCATATTGAAAAATACCTTTGATTTCTAGTTGTTCTTATATATACTTGTGGGCATGGTTGTATGCATGTATACATCTACATATGCATATACATGAACATATATGCATGCAATAGAATGTTCTTAGTGCATAAAACATCTTGATACAGTTGTGTGTAGACATATGTGTCTATAATGCATTTGTATGTGTGAGTGTGTATGTTTGTATATGCGTTTTCTACATGTATCTTACAGGTCATGTGTTTATGTATATATAGATATGTCTAGTTCTTAATATCAATATAGTTATTTGCTTCTTGTCTTTCTCAATTGCCACATACTCTTATATCTCCATAATTTATATTCACTATTTTTAATGTTTCTATGTATGTGTGGGTGTGGTTGTATGTATATTCATTTTACACATGTATTGCTAAAGCCACAACTCAACAATCACCAATTCCTTATGGAAAATAGTGTAGACTGTCACCACAGGCCACACAAAAATAGCTAACAATGTTGTATCGAGAAGAGCATGAATTGTTTTATTGCTTTGTAACCATCGATAGTAGACAAAAACCACACAACAACTAATTTTGATTCCAAATGGCATTCAATTTCACTGGCCTTCTCTATTGACATGGCAAGCATGTTCAATATTAAAAATAAAAAATCCACCATCTTTTTCCTCGACCGAGAGCCCGAAATATATACACACAAAAGTATGTCTTTTTTTTGTTGTGTTTAATTTTTCTTTTCCTATGTGCAGTTATGTATGTATGTGAAATTAGATGTAGACAACATTCATATATACTCATCCCCTTGTTTATTGTTTTTCTAGGATAGTTGTTATTTGTTTCGTCCTCAAAAGGAATTCTTACAATAATAGGCTTTGTATTAAGCATAATAAGAAAATTTGCTTGCCACATACAATGTGTTGAAAAGCTTTTTGAAGTTAGGAAAATAGAATAAACTATTTTATTACTTCAACTTTGGCTATATTTTTTCATATTCGATTTGCAATGCAATAGTAAATGTTATAGAGTTTATGTTGTCCACAAGGCATTATTGATTGTTGGTCTATAGATTTGGCTATATTTTTTCCTTTTCAATAAGATGTTGTTGAAAAATAGAATTTGCTAGGTTGTTGTTGGAACTAATATTCTTTTATTTAAGGTGTGAGTGTGTATCTCTGTATATGAATTTTTCTACATGTATCTTTGAGGTGATGAGTTTAACTTATTGATATATTTCAGCTATTTATGTGTCCTTTCCCTTTTTTTTTTGCTAGCCATTTGGGAGTAGCCTATGTGCTATGAAAAAAAATGGTTCCATTTTTCAGATGTGTCAACATTTCCATGTTCTTTCTTCTTTATATTCAGAAAAAAATCTAATTTTTTTTTCTTCTTGCTATAGTACCTTATCGAAAATAAAACAATATAGTCTTTTCAATAGTCTCTTATCAAAAATGAAACAGTATACCCCAAGCTAGAGAACAAAAATCAGCAATGCCTTATGGAATCAATGTTGTTTGCATTGTCTATGACATACATACATATTTGTGCATAAGGGACATACATTGTCCATCACTCTAATCAATAGTTCTATTACTAAGACTTTTTTACTACTTTTGGAAAGTGGGAAGAGGTGCATTTGAAGCAAGCGGGAAGAGATGTAGGATGAGGTGCATATTGGAAAAACCCTTTCTAAAGTATTTTGAAAATAGTTTATGTTATTTTCCATAGGCCATTGTTAATTTTTTTTCTCTTGCTTAGGGTATCTTGTTTCATTTATGGTCTCCGTGTAGCCGTGATGGTTGGAAGACAATATTGTTTGTTTTTGACTTGGATTACTACTATTAATTGTTGTGTTTTGTGGGGTTTTTCATCTGGGTCACTGTTGAAACTGATATAGTCTGAAAAAACAATTATGCTATTTTCGATAGGCCTTTGTTGATTGGTGTTCTCTAGATTAGGGTATATTGTTTCATTTATGGTATCTGTGTAGCCGTGATGGTTAAAAGGTAATTTTTTTTTTGGATTGTTACTGTGAATTGTTGTGTTTTTGTGGATGTTTTCATCTGGGTCATTGTTGAAACCAATATAGTTTCATTTATGGTTCACATTTTATGGTGAAGGTTTTCAATTCATTTTTTACTATGAGTTTTTTATTGTTGTGTGGTTTCTGTGTAGTTGCAATGGTTGTAAGAAACACCTGCCATTTAAAACCTCAAAAAACATAGCGAAAATCTACACAATTTTTGACAAGGCATTGTTGGGTGTGGTTCTATGGCCTTACCTTCTATTAGAGCTGTGAGTGAGGAGGGAAAGCTTTTGTGAAGGTGCAAGTGCAATTATCTATTGCAAAATTATTGTGAAGGTGGTTAGAGTTTATTTTATATTTTTTGCATGGCAGGATGATTGCAAAAGAAATCATTTTTTTTTGCAAATTTTAGTGTATATTTTATTTTATAAGAACATATGTAGGCATTGCATGCCTTGGATGCATTTGTAGGAATCTATTGCACAAATATATATACACACAAAAAGAATGTGTGGGAATGTAATGATATACAATTTATGTTGATTTCCATAGGGCATTGTTGGTTTGCATGTGGTGTTGATGGTTGCAAGGAAAACACTGATGAATAATGTCATGTACAATTTTGGATGTATGTCATAGCAGATGCAAACACCATTGATACATTCTAACACATTGTTGAAATGATAAGTCATATTTTCAGTGTTATATCAAACATTGATGCCACCATCTCTGTAGAAATTCCATAAATAACCTCAAAAATCGTTTCAACACAATGTATGTGGAAAAATGTTTCTTATTATGCTTAATATAAAGCCAAATATATATGAATTTTGTCTACATCTAATTTCACATACATACATATCTGCACACAGGAAAATAAAAATAAAACACTACATCAGATGGAAAAACTTACATAACACAAAAATTCATAGTAACAAACCCATTCAAAACCATCACCACAAAAGGCGAACCATAAATCATTAAACAATATTGGTTTCAACAAACAATATATTCCATTGTAGAGTATAATCAACAATGCATATATATGTGCATCTAACTTCTGATATATATATTGGTGTAGCTTTTGTTTTGTAGCTGCATATATATGTATTGCATGTGTTGGATGCATATGTAAGAATTTATTTCATGGAAATACATAAACACAAAAAGTATGTGTCTATTTTGCTGTGTTTCATTTCTCTTTCGCTATGTGTAGATATGTATCTATGTGAAATTCAATGTAGACAACATTCATATATACTACTCGCCATGTTTATTGTTTGGAGAATCTGAAGTTAAATGCACCTTTTTAGTTATTATTTATTTCAGCCTCAAAAAAGGACTTGTTAGAATTATAGGTTGTATAGTAAGTATAATAAGGAACATTGATTTCACCATTGATTAGAGTGGTGGATGATGTATGTTCTTTCTCAAGGGTTTGGTGAGATCCCATGAGGCTCCATGACCCAATATGGTAGGGTGGAGAGCAAGCCTCATTTTGTTGTGTTTTATTTTATTTTCCCTATGTGTAGATATGTATCTATGTGAAATTAGATGTAGACAACATTTATATGCACAACAACCTCTATATTAAGTGTAATAAAAAACATTGATACTGCCATTGATTACAGTGGTGGACAATGTATGTTGGTCAACTACTATAATCAATAGTGAGATCAATGTTTCATCTCACACTTAATATACAACTTGCTATTCTAAGAAATCCTTATAAAGGCCTAGACAAATAAGAACTATCCTTAAAGACACACAAAAAAACCAACAATGCATTATCAAGAAGAACATGAACCATTTTATTTATTTGCAACCATCGCCACTACATAGAAACCATAAATCAAATAATTTATTCAAGGCCACCAAAAAAAAAAAACAATTCGTAATGGAAAATAGCATAAACTATTTTATTACTTCAACAAGTATTAATTCCAAGGTCTGGAAAACCAGAATGCAACATATCAACCAATAAGAGAAATAGGTATGTACCTTTGAGTCATTCTATTATGGAATAATTGAATTGTGAACATATTATTATAAGTAAAACTAATAATATCATCTTAGTTGAACCTTAAGGTCTTTATTCTAAAATTCCATGACTAAATATTTGATTCTCAGCACATTGTTATGCTAATTAAGTATCATATGAACCATGAGTGGAATTAATGATAATGAGAATTATATATTAAACAAAAAAATATTTAGAAAGGAAAACAAAACATTCATATTTATTGTTTTGGGAAGATAGTTGTTATTTGTTTCATCCTCAAAAAGGAATTCTTACAATAATATGCTTTATATTAAGCATAATAAGAAACATTGGTTGCAGCATACAATATGTTCAAATTTTTTTTGAAGATATTCAAGGAAGATGTTCCAGAGAGTACAACGTGTTCAAAATTATTGCAACCATCACCATAAAGTGAAAGCCTTAAATGAAACAATAATTGTTTCAACAGAAACCTAGAAAATTATTTTTCCAACAATAACCTATCAAAAACAAAACAATACAACCAAAGCTAGAGAGTAACACTTAACAATGCCTTGTGGATAACAACATAAACTCTATAACATTTACTACTTTATTGCAGATTGGAAATGAAATAATTTAGCGAAATCTAGAGAAAAAACCTCAACAATACCCTATGGAAAACAACATAGACTGTACAAGATTAACTATTTTATTATGTTGCAAACGTCGGTAGAAAAAAAAAAAGGCATAAATGAAACAATACTGGTTTCAATAGTAACCTAGATGGAGAAACCCCTAAAATAGAATAATTCACAGTAAGAAACCCATGCATGAAGAAAACCAAAACAAAACCCACAAATGCACAAATTAGTTTCCCAAGACTGCCTTATCAAAAATGAAACAATATAGCCACAGCTAGAGAAGAACACTCAACAATGCCTAATGGGAAACAACATAAACTATATAAAATTAACTATTTAATTATGTTGCAACAATTAGCATAAAATGGAAGCCACAAATGAAACAATATTGGACTCAATAGTGACCCAAATGGAGAAACCCACATAACAGTCTTTTTTCAACAACACCCTATCAAAAATGAAACAGTAACATCAACTATTTTATTGCCTTGGTGAAAATGAAACAATATAGCCAAAGCTTTGTAAACAATGCCTTGGTGAAAATAACACAAATTTTTTAATAACCTTGCAACCATTGGCACCACACAAAAACCATAACTGGAACAATATAGGTCTCAATAGCAACCCAAATGGAAAAACCCACATAATAGTCTTTTTTCAACAACACCTTATCGAAAATGAAAAAAATTAGCCCAAGCTATTTCCTTGAAACCATCAGAACCACATTCAAAACAACAATTCCCACCACAAAATGGAAGCCATAAATCAAACAATTTTGGTTTCAATAGCAATCCAAATGCAAAAACCCACAAAACATAATAATTCATAGTGACAAGCCCATGCAAAACCGTACACACAAAATGTGAACCATAAATGATACAATATTGGTTTTAACAAAAAATATAGTCTCTTCTCAATATTACCATATCAAAAATTAAAACAATATAGCATTTTCAATAGTACCTTATTGAAAATGAGATAATATAGTCTAAGCTAGAGAACAACAATGAACAATGCCTTATGGAAATCAACATAAATTGTATAATGCTAGCTTACAAACCCATGCAAAAATATAGTCTTTTCTCAACAACACCTTATTGTAAGTTGAAACAGTATAGCCTTTTCAATAGGACCCTTTAAAAAATGAAACAATATCAAACAATATTCGTTTCAACAACGACCCAAATGGAGAAACCCACAAAACACAAAAATTCATAGTCACAAACCCATGCAAAACCATAGCCACAAAACACGAACCATAAATGAAACAATATTAATTTTAACAAACAATATAGTCTTTTCTCAATAACACCTTATCTAAAATTGAATCAATATAGCCTTTTCAACAACACCTTATCGAAAATAAGACAATATAGCCCAAGCTATGCATCAACAAATCGATAAAAAATGTATAACGTTAACAATTTTATTGCATTGCAACCATACCCACAAAACAAAAGCCATAAATTAAATAATATTGGTTTCAAAAACGACCTAGATGGAAAAACCCACAAAACACAAAAATTCACAGTAACAAACCAATCCAAAAATATACTCTTTTCTCAACAATACCTTATCGAAAATTGAAACAATATAGCCTTTTCAACAACACCTTATCAAAAATCAAACAATATAGCCTAAGGTAGAGAACAATAATCAACAATGCGTAATGGAAATCAACATAAATTGTATAACATTAACTATTTTATTTCGTTGCAACCATAACCACAAAATCGAAGCCATAAATCAAAAAATATTGGTTTCAACAGTGACCTAGATGGAGAAACCCACAAAACACAAAAATTCACAGTGACAAACCCATGCAAAACCATAGCCACAAAACACGAACCATAAATGAAACAATATTCATTTTTACAAACAATACAGTCTTTTCTCAACAACACCTTATCAAAATTTGAAATAATCAATAATACCTTATTGAAAATAAAACAATATAGCCTGCCACAAACTGTGAACCATAAATGAAACAATATCACAAAGGATTTTTTCAATATGCACCTCTTCCCATTAGCTTTTTCTCCATTGCCTTGTTTCTCAAATGCCTGCAAAAAATGGGCAAAATATTATCACAGGAGACACTTTTGTTTTTCTTTTGCAACCATTGTCCCATGCAAAAAACAAAAAATAACCTCCAACCACCTTCACAAAAGCTGGACAACGCTTGATCAAACTTGCACCTTCAGAGAAGCTTTCCCTTCTCGCTCACAAATTTGATGGCAGGTATAGCAACATAACAAGATCCAACAATTCCTTATCAAAAATTGTGCAAACATTCTCTATGTTTCCTGGGGTTTTAAATGGTAGGTGTTATTACAACCATCACCAGTACACATAAGCCATATAATAATTAATGTTGATGCCAACCAATGTTTAATTTCACTGGCATTCTCTATCCACATGGCGAAAATTCTGCCACCTTCTTCCCAATGCACACCAAGAACTTTTTTTTTAATTAAAAAAACTTTCGCCACCTTTTTCCCAACCACTAGAAGGCTAATGAAAATTCCAACCAAAGTTCACACATATAGCCTATCAGCTAATTACTACTTTTGTCACTAAAATTTTCTAGTCATCCAAACTTCACTAACTTTTTCCATATAAAATAATACACATTTATGTCTAGATCTATGTGCCCAAATTTGGACATGGAAACATTTCAATATCTAAGGATTTAACATATCAATGCACCTTATAAAATTTGATTTTAACTTACTACTTTTTTCACTGAAATAATCTAGTCATGCAAACTTCACTAGCTTTTTTCACATAAAATAATAATCAAATTTATGTCTAGATCTATGTGCCCAAATTTGGATAGGAAAACATTTCAATATTTGAGGATAATCTAGTAGCCCAACATGCAACCCTATGTAGAATGAATAACAAACTCCCTCTCTTTTAAAATATATTTTGATGTGATTGAAGTTCCTAGTTTTCCTCTAAGAACCTTTGATACTTTTTATTTGATCATTTTCGAAGTGTCTATGAATTTTCACCTTGTCTATATTTCATTGCTGATCAATTACTTGATGTTTTCTCTCATATTATATCAATTTGAACCCTATTGAGATAGGTCAACCAACACAGTCAACAAGGTTTTGGTAAAATAAATTAATGTGGTATTTTCAACCATTTTATTTTCTCCTCATTTCTTTGTGCCATTTTTCTTATTGAGCATATGCACCCAACAAGCCTTTGAGATAGTTTTTCCATCATTTGCAAAGTCTATAACTAAGGGAGATCGAAAATTTTAATGAAACATTAATTATTTTTCTTAGCTCTCAATTGTTGAAGGAAATACAAAGAAACTTAGAGCTTATTCAAATAACAACAAACATCCAATAAGCTCAATTGTTTTAATAGGAAGAAGAGATCAATATATATAGGTTTCATATTTATTTCTTGCTTCCAAGAATTATGTTACAGTAGGAGTGTCTAAGAGGTATGAAGTCACTAGGGAATGATAGGAGAAACTACTATATTTTGCAACAAATTATTATTAGGTCTCATATTTTGGAGAGCATGTTGTGCAAACATTGGGTGAAGTCATACTAATGTTTCATGAGATTTTTTTCTACAAGAGTGTAGTGTGGTATATAAGTCTCAACTAGGTTAACATAATTACATGGTTTACTCTTACACCAACTATTTGGGAGTTTTCTGAAGTGAATAAGTTGTTTTGGAGGTACATTAGGTCTGAAGAAAGCTATGAATAGCACCAGACAATTATCTTCCCTTTTATTATCACCATGTGCATTTAATTTAGAGGATTTTTACATTTGGTTGACTACATATTCCCTATGGTTCAAATCTTTGTGCCACCTTGTAGATAACATTATATCATCTTTGAGGATAGAGATTTCTAGATATACATTGTTTATGACTGTTTTGGGATAATCATGAGGGATAGAGGATATGAAATCATCCATCAAGTGCATCAAGGAAGGTGTCAAGGATGCAATAGAGAATTAAGTGTGGCAATGAGGAAGAAAGGTTAGAGAGTAAAGGTCACAAGAAGTATGATGTAGAGTGCAATTATGTGAATATTTTATGGTGTTGTTATATACTTGAGCTTAACAACATGAATTCAAAGTGTCATTTCCTTGATTAGAGGTATATATGTGTAGAAGCTTCTAGTGGTAGTTATCTATTTATCTAATCTTGTTGTAATCAAGTGGTTACAACCTAGTATGTGAGAGGGCCCATGATGTAATATTGTAATGTGTTTAACAATATAATAGCATGTGGAAGGGTCTTTTGGAGGTTGGGTTTTCTTCTCTCACTAAGGGTTATCCTAAGATAAATCCTATGTTATATATGTAATTTTCTAGTTTATGTGTATTTGATGTGTTTGATTTCATGGTTGGTTAGCCCATTGTTAGACCCTTTGGTTATGAATACATCACCAACATAGTAGAAACTATTGAATCTCTATTATGCTAATTTGTCCTTGATGAAAATTTGTATTATAGTTTGGCATCTTGGTCATAGTTTACTTAGATCTTGGTTGAGGTACTTTGGTTACAGGTTCTTTGTTCTATTGATCAGGTGATATGTTTCTGGTTTATTAATTTGTATATCAGTGATGCACTTAATTATATGACCTTGGCATGTTCAGTGTTCTATAGGTAATGATCTCTGGTTCTTGGTGATTGAGTTATGAGATGCAGGTTTCTTTTCAATTTTAAGAAAACCCTATCAGGTTTCCTTAATCAACTGATATTGGTTCATGGTTTGTGAAATGGCATTGTGAATTTAACACTGCAAAATCAATCTTCATTACCTCATATGTCATTTGACATTATTTAGCAAATGCACAAGGCTTAAAAGTCGACAACAAGTTAAATCTTGTCTTTGGTAAGGCTATAGATGTTTTACTGCGGTACCACTAACAGTTAAGCTGGTAACCACGATAGTGCAGTGGAAGCAGCTAGCGGCATGCAAGACAG
Source organism: Sequoiadendron giganteum (assembly GCA_007115665.2). Taxonomy (NCBI): domain Eukaryota; kingdom Viridiplantae; phylum Streptophyta; class Pinopsida; order Cupressales; family Cupressaceae; genus Sequoiadendron; species Sequoiadendron giganteum. The sequence continues at coordinate 642,554,801 of CM021105.1, read as the reverse complement.
CTGCTGCTATACCACACGTAGTCAAAAGGGAGACCGTGGTAGTGCAGTTTAAGTAGCTAGCGGCATGCAAGACACCTACTTCTATACCAGACGTAGTCAAAAGGGAGACTGCGGTAGTGCGGTGGAAACGGTTAGCGGCATACAAGATGGCTACCGCTATACCACAGGTAGTCAGAAAGGTAATGTAGTGGAAATAGTTAGCGGTATGAAAGGAGCTACCGCTATACTGCGAGTAGTCAGAAAGATAACCGTGGTAATGCGGTGGAAATGATTAGTGGTATGAAAGGAGCTACCACTATACCGCAGGTAGTCCAAAGGGAGATCGCGGTTGAGCAGTAAGGAAGCGGATGTCAAATGATATAATGTTTTTTTTAATGACAGTCCTTTAGGACTTCAAATGATATCAATCTTGGTAAAAAATTTTGATTGATTTCTTTGGAAGTTTAAGGAGAAACTTGTGCTTCGCTTGTTCCAGGGTTTGGAACTCTATTCTAGCCACCACCATGGAATCACTCTCTCAAAAATTTATCTATGTAATCAACTGGCTTTCAGCAACTCTTGAACAACGAATGGGGAAGCTTGAAAGTCCATAACCATGGTCGTTTCTCTTGTCAGGTTCTTGGCATTGGGTGAATGCTCCAAATAGAAAAGTGGCATAGGTTGCTCACTTGAGCTGCAAATCTGGTAAAATTTGTTGTGACAACAACTCCTTCACTATTCCCAGGTATTCTTTCAGTATGCTTTACAGATCTGTTACATCTCAGGTAAGGTTATTTTGAGTTAAGTTTTCTATCCAAAAAAAAGAAAAGTGGAAAATATCTATTCCTTTCATGATTTCGATTATGGAAGCATTGTTCTTTCGGTTACTTCTTTTTTGCAGTTGTTTTTTTTCAGTGGCCATTATTTGAAAATTACATGCATGCCTTGATGTTGTTTGGTTAAAGCAATGTTTGTGTGGGCTGCTTGAAAGGACAGATTTTAGTCTACCTTCTATATCTACACAATGCTTGAGTACTCCTTTCAGAAGACCTTTTTTTTTCAGATTAATCCTTCCCTCATGATCATGTTAACATCTAGCACTGTTTCTCACAAGTAGCATGGTAGCCAGATAATGTTTTTGGAGTATTTTCTTTGAAATTGAAAATCAAGAAACTACTATAACCCTTATGGGATGTAATTATGTAAATTGTTAAAAGAGGAAAACAGATAGATTAGGGTTTAATCATTACTAAAAATCCTAAAAAGACAAAAGATAATAGTAGAGAAAAAAATACGAGTTTTGGGAATGAGAAAAAGGAACTAATGTGTGTGTGAAAAATATTGAGAAAAATATAGTGTGTTAACTGTTTTGAATAGTATCATGGAAAATGCATGAAATAGAGTGTGAGAAAAAGAAAGTTGTACACACCATTGATAATATAGTTTGATGAGAAGTTGTATTGAGAAAGTAACAAGTTTTTCCTCAATCTGTCTTAAGGATTGATAATGGGTGGAACTATGAAGTGTCACAAGTGACATTTGAGGATTCTACACATTGTCTGTCAAGAGGCACTTGACAAAAATCAGGGAAACAAAGAGATCCTCTGTATCATTGTATGTTCTATTGAAAAAAAGAAAGGAGTTGGTGCTGCTTGAGATTGGTGTCTCTAAAAAGAGGGGTCGGTGCTCCTTGAGTTGGTGCTCAGAAATTAGCCTATGAGGCATTGTCAAAAACAATTATTGAAATGAAAGCCTGAAAAAGGCAACAGGTTCAGGAGTGTTTTTTCTACCCCAAGAGGGTTTTCCACTTGGAATATCTTGTGTCTATTTGAGTATATGTGGTTCATTTGATTAATTTATTTAATGCTTTAAATTTATAAGATTTACTATTCTCATTTCAATTTATGTAATTGCTTTCAATTCATGAATGAGTTTATCATTGATAAATGAGAGCATACATCTGGTTTATTTAAGTTTCAGTTAAATTTGGTAAAGAAGTTAATAACATTGATTTCACCTCTCAGTGTCTTTTCACTCCAAAATTTACACCCTCTAGACTCACACACTTATTTCCTCTACATATTTCTCACATCTAATTTCACAATAATGAGTCTTTTTCCTTTCTCCTATCATATTGTTTTTAGCTTCCTATGAAGTAGGAAAAGTTAGATCCAACCAAGATTAGCCTCTTTCGAATTGATGCCAAATTTCAACATAAACCAACTAGGATTTAATTATTGGATTGCTACCACAAGGGAGTGCCAATCTCCTATGGTTTGTGTCCTCTTTAAGTTGTAAAGAAGATAAATTTGATGTGTGTTTTCATAAGAATATTTGACATATAACCCTAGATATTAAAATATAGTTTATCACATAGATATAGATGGAAAGTAACAAAACCAAGGAAGATTTGAGAGTTAGATACAAAGAGGAACCTATGAATTTTAAAATGTTAGGCTAAATTGTAGGGACAAGGGTGTTGGGCACATTAGGCTGAGATGCTTCTTTTTCAAATTTGATAAGTCTAAGATGTAGATTGTAGTATGCTCTATGTTTCTTATGGTTGTATTTTGTTTAATCTCCCAAATTCGACATGCACACATGAAAAGAGGGGGAAAGGTTTGTTGTAGAGGGGCTTGCCTAATTCAAAACCCTTTTTGGTATATCTACATCCACGTCTGAAAAACAATGATGATCAAAAGGGCATGCCCTAGGTTAGGCAGAAATAAAAATAACAATTGAATGAAATGATAAAATGATAAATGATAATGTTACCTTGATTTTAAGTCTTTGATGAATTGACGTCACACCACAAGTTGCCACAAATGTTGATTGATGGGTGCCTTGATTGCTTGATAAACCATAAAAAATAGTAGATTGTTGTACCCAACATGTAGAGCATAACTCAATACTTCTTCATAGTTTGGCATTATTGATCATAATAGCTCCTTGCGATAATTACTTCCTTAGTCCTAATGTCTTGAAAACATCATCTTGATTGATGAAAGCACTATAATAATCTTACTAATTCTTTCCTTGAGTTGCCTTGATTGATTTAGGATGCTCAATTTTATCAATAGAAATGATAACTCTTGTTAAGATTTCAAATGATGAAAACGACTTGTATTTATATGCATTTCTTCAATTTCCCGAAAAAAAAATGCCGATAGCAAACAAATGATTTTGAGTTTTTAAATGTTAAAATACTGACACTGACATATTTAAAAAAAAATCAAAATAGGCTAGAAATGAGCTCTATGAGCCCTAGTCCAAACCTATGATTTTGGGGACTCAAACATCGATATTAAATATTAAATCTTTATTTTCAATTCCACTTCTAATTTTCCAAATTCTTACATCCCAAATTTTGATTTGCATTTACTTTTAACTTTTGTGTTAAAATATGATTTTAACATTAGTGGATTATTATGTCATTTGATATTTTTTATGAAATTATAATGCAATGCAATATGTTTCAATTTTAATGATTATTATTTTAATCAATATTATGACATCGTGAATAGCTATGAACTAACAATGTTATTAGATTTCTAATTTGAATGCATGATCAAATTTTACCCTCCTAGATGGAGAGGGAGAGTATCACTAGAGAGAAGAGTATAAACATGGGTAAATAAAAGGCTTAATATAAATTGAGTTGAACACACATTCACATAGAACTCAAAGAAGTGACGAAGAGAGCAAAAGAAAGAATCAATTTGGGTCAACATGGAAGAGACATAGGATGTCTCAACACTTTGCATCGTTCCCAAAAGGACAACAAAAGAAAAACAAAAACAAAAACAAAAGAGAGCCTTGTTTTTGAGTCAACATAAAGGAGACATTGAGGTCTCAATTCCTTGCATCATCCTCAAATGGAAGGAACAAAGGAAAAAAGGAAAAGAGGTTCATTTGGGTCAACATGAAGGAGACATTGTGGTCTCAATGCCTTCCATCATCCCCAAATTAAAGGCAAAAAGAGAAAAGAAAAATGAAAAGAGGTCCATTTGGGTCAACATGAAGGAGAGATTGCGGTCTCAATGCCTTGCATCATCCCCAAATGAAAGGTAACAAGAATGAAAGAGAAAGTCAAAAAGGTTCATGACATATAGAATAATGGAGATACACATAGAAGAATGTCACAAAGAGAAGGAACATCAAACATATAACAGTATAGGGAAAACATGCCACAAAAACAAACACTGGTAAGGCAAGTGTAAGTCAACCATGAAGCAAGTCAGCTGCCTCTCAATATTGATGGAGAAAAGTCGGAGCTGGACAACAAATCTAAGGGACAAAGACAAGTGCATTACTAGTTGTAACACATATTTTGGCACCTTAGTGCTTTGTAACACTTCTAGGGTTTGCCACCTAAAAGGAGAAAGATGGGCCAAAATGATTATGTTACATTTAAAGATTATGGGTTAATGGGGTTTTAAAGATGTGGTGTGTGTAGAATTTATCTAAATGCAATGATATAAATGTAAAGAACTAAAAATAGAAACTAAATATTGAGGTAAAACCTAGAAAATAGACTATGTTTGAAAACACATGAGAATATGCACTCATTAAATTAAACAACCTATGAAAGCTTATGAAACAAGATAAAAAAATTATAAAAATGTAAATGTTTACCTTGAAGTGTTTTGCAGACTTGAAGGAACTCCAAAACTCTGAAAAATCTGATTTTAATGTCTAACGGGACACTTGTGCCAAGTTGGGTGACCTAGTCCTTTTTCAGGGTGATTTTGGGAAACTAACCCGAGGCTTATTTCAGCCAAATGGGTATCTGGATCTACATAAATCTCTATAAAATAGGCACTTTGGGACTAGGTCACCACAACTGGCGAGAATGTCCCTTTTGTCTTTTCTAAAAATCTGAAGGTGGACATAGAGGCTCTTGATCTGCACTTTGTGTTCCTCCAAGTGCTCAGACTAGAAAACTTGATTTTTGGCTTGTAGGTATTTTTTTGTGGATGTTGTGCCCTAGTTGTCAAGGAAATTCCCTAAAAAGTCTTCAATCCATTTTTAAATGGTCTCCAAACCTACAAAATTTGCAAACACACATGCAAAGAGGAGACAAAGGGTTAGAGTTAGATATTAGGTGTTTTCCTTAGTCAAACCCATTTTGGATAATCAAATCTAAAATGAGAAACAAAGGAAGGAAAATGATTGAATGATAAAGCAATGTAAACACTTACCAAATTCTTTGTTGAGGATGTTTGCAACATGCAAGAGTAGCTCCAATGGATATGGCTTGTGAAACCCTAATGCTTGAATGCTTTCTTGTGAAGTCTTGAGAGCTTGAGTACTTTTGAAGAGATGTAAAAATGAGCTTCGGAGAGAAAAATGAGAGAAAGAGAGGTGAAATGCAGGTGAAAACCCTTATTTTTACATGCAAAAACCCTAATTTTCCTTAAATGCAACCTGATAGGCTGACCCTAGGGTTTAGGAGGCAAGATTCCTATTGAATTTTATTTTAAATTTGAGATTTTTGTCAAAAGGGACTAGGTTGCCCAATGTGGCGACCTAGTCAACTTGGGAAATTTCAAGTGGTGGTCGGGAATTAATTTGTGTTTAATGAAGTTAATCAGATTTTCCTCCCGAAACACACTTAGTTAGGGACTAAAAGTATATAAAGGGAACACATTAGCATTGAAAAAAGGTTAATTTAGGTGTGATAAGCCTAGATAAGTTTTAAAACACATCATAACACTTTACAACACTTTTTCATAAGGCTTAGGAAGGTGTAAGAATATGTTATTTAGGTGAATTATGTTGAAAGGGTCTTAGAAAAGTGAGGAAATGGGTTACTACACTTTGCAACACTTTAGTAAAACATTGTTAGGTCATTGTTGAATTGCAAGCTTACAAGACTGAATCAAGGTAAACAAGGCCAAAATCAAGTGGGAAAGCCCAAAATGAGTGAAAAAGTGCCAAGGTATACTCTTTTTGGTGACACATTTAGCCCCCACTTTAGTGATAGTATGAGCTTACTTCAAACTCATACTAAAGTAGTTGAATCATGCATTTTGAGCAGGATCTAATGCACTCATGCTATTAAGGTGAGATTACTATGACCAAGAGGGATGATCAAGCCCCCAAGATCACAATCCCATGGCCAACTAAGAATAAGTATAACAGATCACCCAAGGAGTGATGTGAAGAGGTCAGATCAAGCTTCAACCATTTGCCCATCTAGTTGTGGACCAAATCTAGGATTTTTTTCTAAAAGGGAAGGATGTACTCACTCTTGGCCGATGAGACTTTCAGTTGTTCACCAGGTGAGAATGCAAAAATGTGGTGAGATACATACACATGGTTGGTATGTACTCACACAGAAAAAAGTGGTTATGGGGAAAGTCGTGTCGCTAGTTGGGCTTCCCGCTCAACCATACCAAAGTTATACCTCCTGATAACTTTGATAATGTTCCACAAAGGACAGGGGTACAGTTCATGAGATAAGCAAAGCCTTGGATGCTTAGAACCCATGAATGAGTGCAAGATGACACCACAGTCATGTAAGTTGTGTAATCCAAGGTGGCCATGTATGCAAGGTGCAAAATGGAAAATCCAAAAGTGTAAAATGCAAAAGGGTAAAATGTAAAAAGGGATGTTCAAAGGAGTCTTGTTTTGTTCATGCGATGTCTTTAACTTAGGGAATATTGTGTCTATTGTCTCCAAGAGGACCAATCAAAGGATAGAAGATTCACACCTGAGGGGATGTAATGCGTCACATCAAACCACTAAGAGGAATGTACTATGCTAAGATAAGTCACTTTCATGAAGGAAATTACACACAATTTGATCCACCAAGTGAGAGACTCATCATATGAAGTGATAAGGCTGCACTGCAAACCAAGAAAAAGAGAAAATACAAATGGAAATAGTGCCAGTGTATGCCCCCACTTTAAAGGAATTGCAATACATCGTACTGTGATCGATTTCTTTAAAGTAGAAGAAGGTATGAGGGGGTAAGTATGTCACATGTGAGCCAACTTAAGACATGTCAGGAAAATCCCAATCTTGCTCTTGTATGTTCATGAGAGGTTAACGCCTAGTTAAAAGAGGCAATGACAAGTGACATACAAGGGAAAAGGCTACTCAACCCCATTTCCCCCACTTAGTGCAAGGAAAAGGTGAGCCTGGTATGGATCATGGTATGCTTCTCCTCGCAATGGATGCAAAACATGCAATAGTGAGTATTCTATGGTCCTACAACTATTACATGGCAAGGAGTAGAAGCTAATGTTATTTATGTGGGTAGGGAAACAAGGTTTTGAAAAATTTAACCTTGATGGCATAGACTTTGTCATAGAGGTGAGTAATGTAATTGTAACTAGGGTGATATGAGATGTTGTTCTGAGGTGGGTGAAGGAGGAGAGGATTCTTAGGAGGTCCCATAGGGGATCAAATGGACACTTGTGTATGCATAAGCTCAGTGGGCTTGGGTTGATGGATCTCTAGGAAAGGGAAATTTTGTATTAGGGTTTTACCATTGCCCAAGGAAGAGATATGACTATTGCGTGAAAGGAGTGTAACCATGTTTTTGTTTTCTTCCACCATGATACCTTCTCAAATAGGAGAGTTAGTAGGAGAACTACAAACAAGATATTCCTTTTTTGGTTCTACAGTATTGACTTCATTGCAAGTAAGGGAATGATCTATGGTTGAAGTGTCTTATTTCATCATAATATCTTCTTCACCAATAAGAGAGATATTATGAGAGGGGGAAATTAGATTGTTGTGATTGTTGATGGTTGCATTATTTTCCTATAAGGTGTCATTATCTTGTGCCATAGTATCTATCATACGAGGAGATCTATTTGGAAAGTGACAAACAATAGGTTTATCATGTGGTAGGATTAGGGTTGGTAAAGTAGCTTCATCACTCAGAGGATAGGCATTAAGAGAAGGATACCTAGTAATTAGAAGGTTATCAATGATTGGAATATTTTGTTCAAGTAGACCCTTCTAAATGTGAGGAATATTAGGAAGGAGATAAATAATGCTATAAATCTCAATCATTGGGGTTCTTGATACTAACCTAGCCTTAGTTATTAAAGAATTATCAAAAATAGGGGAGGTGTTGGGAGAGGATGGAAAACTAGATAAGGTAGCAACCATTATTTTAGCTTCATGTGTCATAAGTTTAGTGCAAGGGGGAGGAAGAGTAAGACAAGAAGGACCATCATGATCATCAATGATTGTGTCTCCTTTCCACCAGATACCTTCATCACCAATCGGAGAGATATCAAGAGAAGAACAATTGTGATTATCATGACTATCGATGTTTGCATCCTCTTGTGGAAAATATTTAGTGGATGAACAAGGGGAGATGAATTCATCAAGGGATTCATCTAACATGTCCAATTCATTGCTACTAAAGGGATTAAGAAGGGTGTGAGTGGGTGCTTGTGATGTTGCTAAATTGTTGTTTTCGTTTTGTAATGAATTTGATCTAAATGAACTAGGAACTAGTGTAGAAAAAAATTACAAAATTCTAATTTCCATGAATGTAAACAATGCTTATTTTTGATAATTTGAATCTAATATAAGCTATGAAGAATTATAATGCAATGTAAAGACATGATGAAATGCAACTTTCTGATTTTAAACAATGGAATTTACTAATTGTACTTAAAAGAAAATGTCGTGAGTACAAAATGCAATTTAAGCAATGCATGAATGGGGCTAATATAAGCTAGATTGAGTAAATTTAATGTAATATAAAGACAAACTAGTGATATAGATAGATAAAGGGAGAAAACAAAAGCCTTAAAATAGGGTTTGTAGCCTTGCAAATGATAGTTCTAGAGGCCTAAATGGACTAGATCACCTAGGGTGGTGACCTAGTCCTCCTTGTGATTTTTTTGAAAATTTTCAAGATTTTTGGATGGATTTGGTTGGTTTTTGTATTGTATGATGCATACCTCAAATGAAAATGCAGTATTTTGATGAGTTTGAATGATTTAATATGCAAAAAACGCAATCTAAATGCACTTTTTAACAATGCAAAAAGTTAAAACCCTAGAATGCAAATTTAACAATGAACAATGCAATTCTATGAAAACCTAGGATGAGAATATACTCCAGTTCAGAGACAAGGGGATTCAAAATTCAAGTTCACCAAAATGTAACATAGATTTTGGAAACTTAATGCTTTCTAACACTTCTAGTGTTTTTCACCTAAAAGGAGAAGGATGGGCTAAAATGCTTATGTTAAATTTAAATATTATGGGTTTATGGTGGTTTTAAAGATGTGGTGTGTGTAGAATATATCTAAATACAATGATTTAAATGTAAAGAACTGAAAATAGAAACTAAATATTGATGTAAAACCAAGAAAATAGACTATGTTTGAAAACACATGAGAATATGCAAGCATTAAAATAAATAACCTATGAAAGCTGATGAAACAAGATAAAAGAATTGTAAAAATATAAATGTGTACCTGGAAGTGTGTTGTAGACTTAAGGAACTTAGAAACTCTGAAAAATCTGATTTTAATGTTTGACGGGACACTTGTGCCAAGTTGGGTGTCTTAGTCCATTTTCAGGATGATTTCGGGAAACTAACCATAGGCTTATTTTAGCCAAATGGTTATCCAGATCCGCAGAAATTTCTAGAAAATAGGCACTTTGGGACTAGGTTGCCACAACTGGTGGGAATGTCCCTTTTGTCCTTTCTAAAAATTTGAAGGTGGACATAAAGGCTCTTGATCTACACTTTCGGTTCCTCCAAGTGCTCAGACCAAAAACCTTGATTTTCAGCTTGTAGATATTTTTTGTGTGGATGTTGTGTCCTAGTTATCAAGGAAATGCCCTAACAAGTCTTCAATCCATTTTTGAATGGTCTCCAAACTTGCAAAATCTGCAAACACACATGCAAAGAGGAGACAAAGGGTTAGGGTTAGAGATTAGGGGTTTGCCTTAGTCAAACCCCTTTTTGATAATCAAATCTAAAATGAGAAACAAAGGAAAGATGATTGAATGATAAAGCAATGTAAACACTTACCAAATCCTTTGTTGAGGATTTCTGCAACATGCAAGAGTAGCTCCAATGGAGATGGCTTGTGAAACCCTAATGCTTGAATTCTTCCTTGTGAGGTCTCGAGAGCTTGAGTACTTGTGAAGAGATGTAAAAATGAGCTTGGGAGAGAAAAATGAGAGAAAGAGAGGCAAAATGGAGGTGAAAACCCTTATTTGTACATGTGAAACCCTATTTTTCTTGAAATGCAACCTAATAGGTCGACCCTAGGGTTTAGGAGGCAAGATTCCTGTTGAATTTGATTTTAAATTTGAGGATTTTTCCAAAAGGGACTAGGTCACCCAAAGTGGTGACCTAGGTGACCTAGTCCACTTGGGCAATTTCAAGTGGTGGTCGAGAATTAATTTCTGTTTAATGAAGTTAATCAACTTTGCCTCCCAAAACACACTTAGCTCAAGACTTAAAGTACATAAAGGGGATGAATTAGCTTAGAAAAAGGGTTAATTTAGGGGTGATAAGCTTAGATATGTGTGAAAATGCATCAGATCACTTTACAACACTTTGTCATAAGGCCTAGGAAGGTGTAATATGATGTTATTTAGGTGAATTATGTTGAAAGGGTCTTAGAAAAGTGAGGAAATGTGTTAGTACACTTTACAACACTTTAGTAAAACACTGTTAGGTCATTGTTGAATTGCAATCTTACAAGACTGAATCAAGGTAAACAAGGCCAAAATCCAATGGAAAAGGCCAAAATGAGTGAAAAAGTGCCAAGGTATAAAATTTTTGGTGACACACTAGGACAAGGTTGACAACCTCTTGCCCCACTGAGTGCAGGGCTAGAGTGAGTCGAGATAGGTGATGGGAGGGGGCATGTAATAGTGAGAAGGGAATGTTCTACAACTATTACATTAAAAGGTGCACGAGAGTAGGTTAGGGTGCAATAGGGTAACACTCGGTAGCAATGAAGTGATACTCAATATCTCTAGTAGATGGCGACATTCATCACTTCTATTGCAAAGAACATGATAATAAGCACAATGTGGTACATTATAATCTTTAGGATATATTACAAACCTATTATGATGAGGTAAGGTGATGAGCCCTTTGTTTAAGAGGATGTATAATTTTCTCTCACATTTAGGTGGTGGATGGAGAGGAAAATTAAGTTTCTATAATTTATATGGCCTCTTGCATTGGTTGGATTCTCCAACTTCAAAAGAGGTTATGAGAGCAAGAGGTCCTGAGATGACCCGAGGTTTAGCATTGTTGTTGTGAGGGGAGGGTGACCTCTCCTTAGGAAGGAGAACATCCAAGTTGGGACGGGAATCGAATATCATCGTGCCATCTTCATGGAGCCTAAGAGATTCTCTAGGAAGCACCCTATCACGAGGGGGGTCTTGATAACCAATGCCCATTGTATGCTCATCAAGTGACTATTGTTCATCAAATTTATTAATTTCATGTTCATTTGTGAGATCACCACCTTGTTTTCTTAGAATGGTAGACCCTTTTCCATAAATTTTTTGAAGATTAATGGGAGGGTGTGTGATCGGGTTATGGTAAAAGGGTTGAGGAGGGACTGGGTGAGAGTAACTAGGCTCACCTTGAGTGGGTAACTTAGATCCATTGTGTGTTTCTAGATGAAGGTAAGAAAATGTTTCAAGGGATCATATTTTAGGATTCACTGGATAATTCATAGAGGGGTAAAAAGAAGCATTTGCTTCAAGGATTTCATGGCTGCCATTAAGGAACCAATACATGCTCACATCATCATCTTTAATGATGTCTACTTTGGTAGGAATAAATTCATTAGGAGTTGGTTGAGTAGGAGTGGGTTCAAGGTCAATAGGATCAGTGGAAAATGTATATCTTGACATATCCATTATGGATTAGGGGGATGTCCATAACGTTTTGAAAGACATGGCCATGATGAGAGGTAAGTAGTGACAAGAAATGGACTAAAATAACAAATTTGTAAATGGAAACAGAAAGAAAATTGTAGAAAGGATAAATGCAGACAATGTGTTGAAAATGAGAGAAATTATTATGCAAAATGTGCAAGAGGACTAGGTCACCTAGTGAGGAAACTTAGTCCCAGTCCCAATAATGTTGAGCTCTTTCATCCTAATGATGGATCACAAAGTGTGATCCGAAATGTTGATGCAAAAAACTCTTACACAGTCTTATCCAGAAACAACAACATCATATGATATGGATTTTGGAAACTTGATATCATTAATGTTGTTTTTGACTAATTTCTGAATTTTTAACTACTATGTATTCTTTTTATGATGTGTTGATACAAAAAAAGAATGGAAATGCAAATAATTTTGTATTTTCTTACTAAAAATGTAATCAAAAGTGCACTCTAGCATTAACTTTCACTAATGCACTTTTTTACAAACCCTAGGATGCAAACAATGCAAAATTTTTGATGCAATGCAAGCTATTTCCTAAGATGAAATGCAAAATCAGAATTTAGCAAGTGGTCTACAACCGAGATCACCAAAATGAACCATGAAAAATATAACACTGACTAAGGAAAGAGGATTCCCTTTACTACACCCCTAGGGTTTCTCACCCTAGGAGCTCTTGGTGTGTACAAATGGCTCTCTTTCTGCTTGGTGGCTATATGGTTTTTGGCAGTTGCATTCAAAGGAAGGGATGATTGATGAAGGTTATGATATGTGTGTGTGTTGTGTGGCTTAATTAAACTAATTCTAACTAAGAAATGTTAATGAAAACAAATATGAACTAAATGGAAACTAAACTATATGCCCTAAATGTATGCAAAATAGAAAGTAAACTAGAGAATTCAGAACTTGTGCACCTAGAAGTGGAATGTTGTAGATGAGAGGTCCCATAATGCTCTAGAAGTTGTCTGAAATCAACAAAGGACACTTACACTAGGTTGGGCGACCTAGTGCTCCTATTGAGAGATTTTGCCGAACTCGATTTTGGGGAAAAGGGTACCCAAAAATGCGAAAACCCTTTTTCAGGCTTAGCATAGGGGCACGGTTGCCAATAGTGGTAGCCTAGTCTTGCTAGTGATTTCAAAAGATTTAGGATTTGATTCTTTGGGTCCTAGTTGATACTTTCCTCTTTTATAGTAGTCTGCATCTAAAACTCCTAAAAATGACCTGTACCTTGTCCTTTTTCTCCTTCTAGGGGTTTGATGCTTTGATATGACTTGAATGGAATGTTTGTACTTTATCCAACACTTTGTACTTAACTAAATTCAAGTACAAACCTACAAACATATGCAAAGACCAAGAGAATGTTGGGGTTAGGGAATAAGGGTTTGCCTAAGTCAAACCCCTTTGATGGTAACTAAACCCTAATGAGAAACAAATCAAAGGAGAGATGCTTGAATGATAAAAAATATAAATTCTCACCAAATCCTTTGTTTTTGAGGTCTGTAACATGCAAGAACAACTCCAATGGAGGTTTCTTATGAAACCCTTGTGTTTGATTGCTTGCTTTGGAGACTTGAGTGCCAGAGTACTTATGGAGAGATGTAAAAATGAGCTTGGGAGAGAGAGAAATGAACATAAAAACCCTTTTTTTTTTAAATACAACATGATAGGTTGACACTAGGGTTTATGAGGCAACTTTCCCATTAGGTTTTGTTTTAATTTTGAAATTTATGCCGAAATGGACTAGGTCACACAAGGTGGTGACCTAGTCCACTTGGACAATTTAAAGTGGTGATCGGGAATAAAATTTTGATTAATGATGTGTATTAGGCTTGCCTCCCGAAATACATTTAAGTCGGGACTAAAAGTACATAAAGGGGACAAATTAGCATAAAAGGGTTAATTAGTGGATGAAAAGCCTAGGAAGATATGAAAATTCCTTACAACACTTTACAACACCTTGACACAAGGCTTGAAAAGGGGTGAAAGGGGGTTGTTTAGGTGAATTATGTTGAAAGGGTCTTAGAAAAGAGGGAAGATGTGTTACAACACTTCACAGCACCTTAATAAAACACCATTAGATTATTGCTGATTTGCAAGCTTTCAAGACTGAATCAAGGTATAACAAGGCCAAAATCTAAGGGAAAAGGCCAAAATGAGTGAAAAAGTGTCAAAGACTACACTTTTTGGTGACACACTTAGCCCCCAATTTAGTGAGAGTATGAACTTACTTCAAAATCACAATAAAGTAGGCGAATCATGCGTGGCGAGCGAGATCTAATGTAATCATGATAGTGAGGTGAGATGACTATGATGAAGAGGGATGATCAAGCCTCTAGGATCAAGATCCCATGTAAAACCAAACATAAGCACAAAATATCACACAAGGAATGATGTAAAAGAGCGAAGAGAGAGAAAAGGTTGGATCAAGCTTCGATGGTTTGTCTAGCTAGTTGTGGATTAGATCTAGGTTGTTTGTCCAAAAGAAAAGGATGTACTGACTTTGGGTTGACAAGAATTTCTATTGTTCGCCGGGTGAGAATACCAAGAAGGAGGTGAGATACATACACATTGTTGGTATGCACTCACACTCAAAAAGGTGGCTATGGGGAAAGTTGTGCTGCTAGTTGGGATTCTTGCTCAACCATACCAAAGTTATTCTTCCTTATAACTTTGATAAGGCACCACAAAAGACAAGGGTGTGGTTCATGAGACAAGAAAAGCCTTGGATGCTTAGAAATCATGAACAAGTGCAAGATGGCACCATAGGCATGCAAGTTGTATTATGCAAGGTGGCCATGTATGCACAATGCAAAAAGTGCAAAATGTAAAAATGCAAAATGTAAAATGTAAAAATGTAAAAAAGTAAAAGAGTGTTCCAAGGAGTCTTGTTTAGTTCATATGAGGTATTTGACTTAAGGAACATTGTGTCTAATGTATCCAAGAGAGGACCTATAGACATGGAAAATGTACAAATTCATTTCGGCACACTTGATCCTGATTACTAACAACATTTCCTCCTAAATCATATTCTCAACATTTCATCATATTTTGTCTCTTAATTTAATAAATCATTATTTATTTGATTAATTCTTCCACCTTCCTTGACTAAATTAATCAATTTAATTCAATTAACCTTATCTCTCTGTTTAATTAAATAAATCATTTTATTTGATTAAAGTCTCTAAAGTCCTCTTATTAAATTAAATAAATTAAAACTTATTTGATTTAATCTAATATATTTCTCCTTTAGTTAAATAAATCAAATCATGTATTTAATTAATCATTTCTTCTCAATTTTGATTTAAATCAATTCATCAATTTAAGTCAAAATTGTCAAATCATCTAATCCCTCATTAAATTAATCAAAACTTTGATTAAATTAATCCATCTCACGAAAATTCTCTAGAGAATGCAACTTGCACATCAAAATAGATTTAATTCATTTATTAAATCTCTATTTTCCCTCACATGGCATCAAAAGGGAATATTCCCTCAATTTGAATTAAAAAATTCCAAGTGGGCTTGGTCCTTCCAACAAGGCATTTAATGCCTCTTGCATGTCCTTTGCATTTAGCCAAGTGACATTAAATTCATTTTCCTTCCCTCTTCAACAAGTCATTTCACAAATTTAAATTCAAACTAATTGAATTTATTAACACTTTGGCCAAAATATGTACAACCATCAACCATTCACATAGTGACAAGTGACATTCAACCATTGGGTGAAAGTTAGTCCCACATTGCCCAAATCTTGCTTTCTCTTCCAAATTCAAATCTATAAATTTGAGGCTTCTCTCCTCATTATTCATCCACAATTTCATGCAAAGTTACTGTCTTAACATTGAGAGCCAATTTTGTGCACATCACTCCATACTTCATCATTCTCATAGCTGGGTTATGCTCAAATCTCATCATGGAGATTTGATAAATCTACAATATCAAAATTTCAACTTAGGAGTTGGGAAAGGGCCACTTTCACAATTCAATTAGCACCAATTCGCCCATGGGATCATAAGTTAATTTGCTTAATTAGGATTTACATGCATTTTCACATATTGTTCTTCATTTTCCTAGTTTAAGTTTTACTAGATGGATTTCATGGGGAATCCTTCATTCTTGTTTCCATTTGATCTAACACATTGATTTATTTGTTGTTCATGTGCAATTGCAGGTTTAGGGGTTCACATTTTGGTGCTAGAAGGAGGGTTGAGCATTTTTTAATCATGTTTTTCAAAAAATTATGTGGTTTTTCACATTTGTTTTGCAGGTTACAGGTCCACGACTCTGTATCGCATCGTATCTCTAGGCGTGGTGCCATATTGTGCCACAAATTTTCCAAGCTCTATCACACCTATTCCAATGTCTGACTTTGGAAAATACAAACTCTGTCATGGATTGACAGTATCAAACTCCACCGCACCCAGACTCGCAGTCCTGTATTGCACCGCATTTGCAAGCGTGGCGCCATATCACACTGCATCATTCTCCAAACTTCGCCATACCCGCGTTCTGGCCTAAATTTTTTAAATTTTGTGAAACTCTGTCATGGACTTTAGTTCCAAACTGCACCACTTGATAAATTGCACTGCACCCATGGTCTCTGTTTCTGTAGAGTGCCACACCTAGTCAAACGTGGAACGCTATATAACACTGCCTCTATTCCAAACTACACTACACTCACTAACTACGCTGCACCCGCTAACTCTACCATAGACAACAATCAGGTTCCAAATTTTAACATGTGCTTTTTGATTTTTGGATTTTCTAACTATTGACCTATATGCTGTTTTTTGTGCTCTCTTGTTTATGTCATTTTGTAGGTTGGAGCAAGGAAAAAATCAAACTAGGAGGTTCATCATGGCATCATGTTCACTTTGCATAAAGTGTTTTTAATTACTATAGTGTTTCTCAACACTTTTAAGGATCTTTAAATTCTGTTTAAAAGGAATTTGTTTACTTTCATGCCTTAGAAACAGTAAATTTATTTTGGGTTTAAAAAGAGGGTATGTGCAGGATCATGATGGGCCAAAAAGTGGTGATATGTAAGTGATATGATGACCCATGTGGCTGACGAACTTTTTTTAACCAAAAATTGATAAAATGAAAAGGGTTTTTAAAGGAGATTCTCATACTTCCACCCATATAAATTATTCTTTACTTTGAATTTAATAAATAATTATTATTCATTTTCTATTTGAATTACGAAAAAAGTCCTGATTGATAGGTTGATTGAAAAATATCTATAACTTTCAAATGGTATCACATTTTTTGAATCCAAAACATGTGTCACATTCTATGCTTCACATATTATAAGATTAAAAAAATAAAATTGAATTTCATAAAGTTTTGACCAAGTTAAGGTGGTTAGAAAGACGAGTTTTTATATTTTTAAAAAGTTGTAATAAAAAAGTCATAATTAATTATTTACTTGGAAAATTTTTATAAACAAATATGCATCACATCGAGAAATGAGTTTTCTACTTATGTCTAAAATATTATAAAAAAATATTATCGTTTTATTGTGGTTAGGGTGGTCAGACAGACACCTACTTCTTATTTCTACCCTGAAATTTAAGTACTACTGCATTGAAATTTCAAATTTTGACCAAATAGATTTAAAAAAATAAAATAAAGGTCTAGTATTTTAGAAACTACATTCAATTTTATACATGTTTTTGAAATAATATAGATAACTTATTGAAAATTATACGTCAAGTCGCCTAACTTTGATTTTCTGAGTTTTATTGCCACTTAAGGGTCTGTTTTTCCCATGATGATCCTGCACATACCCAAGAACAAATAAATTTATTTTTCAAAGTTTGAAAAAGGATAAAAAGAACCTAGAAATAATTTACTAGATTTTGTTTAAAGGTTTAAAAATTGAACAAGGCAACTCTCATACTTTAAATTTGCTGCTTTAAAAAGAACTCATTTCTTGCTTTGAGGATTAAAATGAACATGTGCTTTTGATGTTTTGTAATCCTTTTAACAAAGTAATTGTTGTCAATTTAGATTGCACCCGTATGCATGAATAATTAAATTCTTAGCAATTTGTTGAAACATGGATTGCCTGACCTCGAGAATCAATCTCCAGAGAGGGCTGGTTCCCTACTGTAAAACTCCTAAAACTAACTGATTTTGCTAGGAAAGAGGTAGAAGGACCAAGCTAAATTCTAAATTATGAAACTTTAACTATGGTGATGCACCGAAGATTTCAACATGCAGATTTAACTCACAAAAACAATTATTCACTATTTTTATTCGCACAACTAGATCTGGAAGCTTAAACACTTGAATATTTTAAACAAAGGCTTAATAAGGAAACAATCTCAGAAGGAAAATATGATCTTCAAAACTAGACTATTTGATTATTGATTAGCACAATATTTAACCAGTGGTTTTAAACTTGGATGCATACAAAATTCACTAAGGAGACAGAAATATTTAAAGGTTTCATAAACTGCAACACAATAATTACTTCGATCAATCCCACATGACAAAGATGCTTGAAAATTTGAAGGCAAATTCTAAAATACTAAAATTTGAAGGAATTCTCTGCAATAACATGATCTGAACCTATAAAAACACTGTTGTATTACTGTATATAAAAATGCTGAGTTACAAGATGATTCCCTTTGCAGATTGCAAAGGCTGAAAAACAAGAACCGCCTGAAAAACAGATAAGTTTTTCAATATATACAAAAACCTTTCCAAAAGGCATGTCAAAATGAACTGAAAGTCCAACTGGAAGAAAAAGTGATAACTCCAAAGCCAAATCTTAGCAAAAGAAAAAAAATCTGAAAAAGAGACCCAAAACCATGCAAAACAAGTTCAGTTAAGCTCGAATTCACTGCCAAGTCATAACTGATGCATGCGGAGTCTCGAACTGAACTACAAATCCCTGAAAAGTGGGCCAAAGCATGCAAGAGCTACCTCGTTTGTGTCAATCCGCCCATGCAAAAAGAAACTCCAACTTTGCTTTATTCTATGCTTGCATTTATTGGATTTATTTAATTTAATGTTATTTTGCCTAAAAATAGTAATATTAATCAAATGATCTATAGTTTTATCATTTAATTAATATTAATTTACATAGGTAAGCAAGAAATAATATTAAATTGATTGCATTTAATCGATACAAGCATAGAATAAGTATATCACAAAACCGCATGATGAATTACGCTACTTTCCTTAACAATATCTCAACCATTTTAGCATTTTTGGCACTTTATTATTGCCACAATACTTGGCATAATTCACCCACTAATGATGTCGACCACCATTTGACAATACTTAGGCAGAAATTTAGCAATAATTAAAAGGTTTTGCCACAACACCCTAGCATCAATCTTCATCACCATTTGATAAGGCCGACCATTTCTTGACTTATTGATTTTCAAAACGTGACCATGGAGACAATTAGAAACAAAATGATTTATTCAAAATCATTACCAAAATGTGCAAAGAGTAATTAGGGTGAATGAAAAAAGCACCATCGAACCCTAAAAGAACATTATCACTCTTTGCGCATTTGACTTGGAAACTTCTGGAGGAAGTCGGCCGCCTTGAGTAGGGTTTTCTGAAGCTTTTACTGTTGGGCGAAATTCATCATGCAGTGCTGTATTTTGATATACTCTATTACTTCCTTGTTCTGGCCACCATTTATCACTACTGGTCATGGTCACTATGAGAGCTGGAAATAGAACTAGATATCATTGCGTTTTTTCAGATCCTCTACTTCAATCTTGGTCGCCCTCGAAATGAAAAAGGTAAACCAGACTTTCATATCTTTTCTATTAATATTCTCCAATATAGAAATTTGTGGCAAATACATATCATCTCTCTACCATTTCTAAGTGCAAAGATGCTTAAAACTGGAATAGTAAATGGTTCTTTATTTTGTGGTTGAATGATGTCGCCATTGAAGATTCTTGGCCTCGAATTCTCCCATTCTTTACTGCTTTTCTGCAATTTTCCTGTAATAAAAAGCCCAGTCTGTATTTGATGGTCATGGGTTACATATGTCTTCTCTCTAATTTTCACATTGCACCTGTGCTTCATACTCTATTCTCCACTGGGCCGCCATTAAAAGATTTGGGTTTTCTGAAAATTGTCTTTGAAATATTGTTGGACTGAACATTCATAATGGCACGACTTGACTATTCTTAAGCTATGAGACCATTCCCCTTTCGGAATTTTCGTGATTATTGTTGTTGCACATGTCTACTTGAATGTTTCCTTTTACAACCGTATTGATTGCCTCCTTGAGATCTCATAAATTTGTATCTGCTTTTCTGGGGATGGTGATTTTCCAGTGTCATAATTGCTGCTCTTGTTATGATATCATTTCTGTATTTTTATGGTATTATTCAACACTTAACAAAAACTGGTGTCATTTACCATTGTAGAGCTTCTTTGAAAATCTGTTGCACCTAGAACACTCATAATTGTTGTAGTGACTGTTTTTATTAATATGTGAACATGCTTGGCTCTTTTGTGATAAGATATGCCCTTAAGACTGTCATTCTTGAACTGCTCTTTTAAACTCTTCTGGTAACGAGTTTACTTTGGTTTTCTCTGGACTTCAACTCCTATAAAGAAACATGACACCTTGTTGCTGCTGTAGCTCAAGCCTTTGAAATATCCAGTTCTTTTCTTCTTTATATTTGGTTTACCTATTTTATCTAGCACTGTTACTCTTCAGTGGGTGCTATTTTTATACTTCCTGTATCTTTGTTAGTTCCTTCCTTGGTCACTTCCAGCTCAAGTCTTCCTTGTCTGTTTTCTGTGTCCTTGAACTTTCTTCATCTAATCATGACAGACTATCTTCCTTATCGGTTTCCTCCATCTTGGAACTTTCTTTCTCAGCAAAGGCATCCTCTAATAGTACTAAACTGTCATTATTTTGTGTTCCAATCAAGTTATTTCTTATAAGACAATTCAGATTCATATCACCGTGGGCTGTAGATCTCTGATTAATTCCTGTTAGCAAGGCTGATGATACCACTGGATCCAATGAACCACCGTACAACCCTCGACTTCCAGTAACTAAAGTAGTCAATTTACGTTTTCCATCTTGACATATATCGAATAAATAGGACAAATTAGAGCTTGTCAAAAGAGCAGGAGCCATCCCAACTAGATGTCCACTTTGCTGAGATGATACTCCATAGTGTATGTAGTCTTGAATACCTGGATTGCTTGATCTCACTCCATAGCAATTGTAAGAAGAATTATTTTCTCCATTATTCCTTTGAGTATCCAAATAGCTATAAGGATGCTCAACACTTTATTTAGATGTAATGTGAAAAATATAAAGTAGAGCATAACCAAAAAATGAAACTGATGAGTGCAACATTGATTGATCCTTTCTTGAAATGAAGGACAAAGTCATACTGTATGCTCAAACTGCTTACTGAATCTGTTTGAAATAAAGCTGCTTATATTATATTCTTGGTTTCAGCAACTCTTAATGACTGCTATGTATCTATGAACTCTCGTATATCACTTGAGAGTGTATCCTTTTGATATGCCGGGCTCAACCCTTGTGGGAGCCCGTTTTACTCCACATATCCGATAAGATGTTATCGTACATAATGCACCTGTTCGTGCACAATGAACAAACATGTTAGCAAAAATGAAAGAAGCTGAATTTTATCTTTTCCCTTATGCTGAATTACGTTCTTCCTTCTTGATTTTTTCAATCATCTAAATGGATGCTTGATCAACTATATCTTATATTCCTATCAGTAACGTAGACATACGATAGGATTTGATCCGTTATTGCTTAGAGACCATCTCTAACATCATTTAAATCTTTTCTTGCAGATGAAGCTGGAAACCGGAGCTGAAGCTGAAAACGGAGCTAAAACTGATGTCACAACTGAACCTCAACCGTCAACGATTTGTCATTCCAGGCAATGACGGATCATCTTTTACCCTATGCTTTTTTTATTTTTAGTTGTATAGCATACTAGTGTTAATGCATTCTTTATTTGATTGTAAAAATCCAAAAGTTACTTCCACGGCTTGTGTGGAATTCAACATCTTTTACAAAAATGAATAAAAGCATCACTATGCAAATTTTCTCAATTTTCTATTTTAAATGTTTGCACAATAAAACTATGACTCATATGTAGGATGATCCCAATGATGATCAATGATCATTTAATAAGCAAAACATGAAAATTTATGTACCTATAATTGATGAATTTCATCCAGCTCTACCTATTTGAGCTCGGAGTGAAAAATAGGTAACAAATTGACGACCTCTGCGGAGTGTTTGCTTGCTAAACACCATAGACCAGCATATCCATTGGGCATGGAGTCCATATTCCGTTTTGTTCTGTCTTGACTCAAAACTGTAACTCAGCATCAAACAAAACTGAAAGAATCTACTGCAATTCTGTTTATGACAGAATCTAAAAAAACAGGTGTAGCAACTGCACTTATGGAAAAATAGACAAAACTAAAATGAAACGCACCATCAGGCACTTATTGAAAGTAGACTAAAACTTGAAAACTATTCTACTATGTACAACAGCATCTAAAGTTGCTTAAAAGCACTGTTTGAGATGGATCTTGTTTAGGGGAATCGGCAACACTTCTCCATCCAACCTTGAGAGCTGGAAAGCATTATGCTCTTTCTTTTCTGTTATAATGTATGGGCCATCCCACATGGCATCGAACTTAGAATGCTTGCCAGGCCTGCTCTTCAATTCATCCCATTTGAAAACCAAGTCACCTTCGTTGAAGACTCTTGCAACTGCTTTCCTGTCAAACGTCTTTTTCATCTGGGAATGATGAATCTGAAGCTTTCTGAAAGCTTCCTTCCTAGTTTCATCCAACTCCTTTAACTCAGCAAGCCTAACTTGCATTGGTTGCTCCTCAAGTAATTCTAGTTCCTTAATGTAGCTGAGAGTTGGGAATTCTATTGAAATTGGCAGTTTGGCCTCTTTACCATAAACCAAAACATACGGTGAAAAACTTGTTGACCATTTTGGTGTAACTCTATCAGCCCAAAGGGCTAATTTAAGTTTGTCGTGCCATGATCTCTGATTATCATCAATTGTCTTCTTAATAATCTTAATCAAATTTTTGTTTGTCGACTCTGCCTATCCATTACCCTGGGGGTAATAATTGGATGAAGTGTTCAAATAGATGTTATTCTTTACTGACCAATCTGAATCTCTTAAGCCAACAAATGCTAAAGCATTATCTAAAGTAATGGACTCGGGTGTACCAAACCTAGAAATAATGTCTTGATAAAAATTTAGGACTGATGTTTCATTTGAATCTTTTAGAGCAACTGCTTCTGTCCATTTTGTGAAGTAATCTGTTGCTCTCAAGATCCACTTGTGACCTGCACTTGATGGTGCGTTAATAGGACCGATAAAATCAAGTCCCCACTTTCTCAATGGCTGCTCAACCTGAATTGGGTTTAGGGGAAGAGCTACTAGCTTTTGTTTGCTTGCAAATAGTGAACATTTAGTATATTTTTTGACATAAGCATGAGCATCCTTGAAAAGATCTGGCCAATAATATCCCACTTTCATGATTTTTAAAGCTGTAGTGCATGGTGCAAAGTGACCTCCAGCAGGTCCATCATGGAATTCCTCTAAAATTCTTTCAATTTGATAAGGGCTTACGCATCTGAGAAATACTCCATTGAAGTCCTTTTTATATAAAATATCATTTATTACTGCATAAGGAATTGCCTGCAATCTATAATACCTTCGTTTAGACTTGTCTAAACCTTCTGGACAATCTCCAATATGCAAGTAATGGATCATTTGATGAATCCAATTAGCTGGAACAGTTGAAGCAACAGGTTCCTCTTCATTATTCAGAACTATAGCAATCTCTTCACTGCTGTTTTCCTCATTTTCTGCAAGCTGTTCGCACAGTCCTTTACCTCGAACAAGCTTGGTAACCTTTATGTTGACGTCATATTCCATGACTTTGGTTATCCAGCCTGCTCGCTTGTCATTAATATCTTTATTCAGCATAAACTCCTTGACTGTTGGGTGAGCTACCGACAGATTTATCTTATTATTAGACAGCATATGTCTAAATTTTTTTAGACTCCTCACTACAGCAAGTACATGCTTCTCAACGAATGAATACCTTATCTCATAGTCATGCAAGATTTGACTAAAGAAAGCTATGGGTTGTTCCATACCTTCATTATTTTGCTGACAGAGCATTGCGGAGATGGTATCTACTCCTCCGAATGCGTACAGTATGAAATCCTTATTGAAATCAAGATTTATAAAAGTAGGGGCTACTGCAAGTGCCTCTTTAATCTGTTCAAAACTATTTTTTCCCTCTTTTGACCGACTGAATTGAATGTTTTTCTTCAGCATGGCTGTCAATGGCTGTAATAATGTTGCAACATTAGGAATGAACCTCCTCACAAAGTTAATTCTGCCCAGGAAGCTCTGCAAACCCTTTTTGTGAGCGGGCAACGGTAAAGCCAGGATGGCTGCAATATGTTCTGGGTCAATAGAAATGCCATCTTTTGAAATGATATAACCCAGAAGCTTACCTTCATGTACAACAGAAATACTCTTCTTTGGATTCAATGAGATTCCATATTCTCTGCACCTCTCAAATATCTTTTTAAGATGACTGAAATGATCATCAGCATTACGTGAAAAAACAGTAATATCATCCAAGTAAACAAGAACAAATTTATTAATCAAACCTTGGAGAGCCATGTCCATTGCTCTCTGAAAGGTGGCTCCTGCATTTGACAATCCAAATGGCATCTTTCTGTAAGCCATAGTACCCCACTTGGTGGTAAAGGCTGTCTTATACTGATCTTCTTCCTTAACCAAAATTTGGTTATAACCTGAATACCCATCCAACAATGAGAATCTCTCTGATCCTGAAACAACTTGCAATATCTACTCCATTGAAGGCAGTGGGTAGTGATCTTTGAGTGAAGCTCTGTTTAAGTCACGAAAATCAACACACAACCTTATCTCTCCACTCTTCTTTCTGACAGGCACCAAATTTGACACGCAAGAAGTGTGCTTGATTGGAAATATGATGCTTCCTTCAATCAGCTTGTTCAACTCTGTTTTCATCAAGTGTTCTAGTTTCGGATTCAGAGGCCTTTGCTTCTGTCTGACTGGTTTTGTGTTGGGTTCTGGTTCAATTGTATGCTGAGCTAATTCAGGGTTAAAACCCTTCAAATCACCATATTCCCAAGTGAAAATGTCGCTGAATTCTTGGCAAAGTAAGATAAAATCTTGCTACTCCTCCTTTGTGCAAATCTTCCCAAGCTTAAGGAGCTTGTCTTTGAATATTTCTATTTGTTTGTAATGTTCCTGCTTCACTGTGATACCAGATTTTTCTTTCCTAACCTGGTCATCAGTGTTTAAAATTGACTGAAGAGTCACCAAACCTTTTGGCAGTTTATTAGACTTTAACTGCATGATTTGATCACCGTATTGCTGATCAAACTTGAACTGGTTTCCAGTAGAAAACTCTGCCTCCTCCATCAGAAAATGGCATATTTGTTCATCACTATCAAAAACCTACCAACTTATGTTATTATCAGGTACTGATGGTCTAACAACTACCTTCACATATTGTTGTACCAACACATTCTGTACTTCAGCTGGGATGTCAAATTATGATCCCATGGCAGTAAGCTTATCAGCATGCTTATTCTAATTTCTGGGTATTGATTGCAAATTAAACGCATCAAACTCTTCAATCAAGTCCCAAACACGATGCTTATATAGTTTCAGCAAATCATTTTTAGTTAAATTCAGATTTCTTACCTGATTTGCTATTAATTCAGAATCACCAAATACCTGTAAACACTTAATCTTTCTTTTTCTGGCCTAGTCTAAACCGTTTATCAATGCCTTGTATTCAACAACATTATTTGAACAACTGAAAGAAAATCTGAAAGCTGAATAATACCTGTCATTTTTAGGTGATATGAGTACTGCTCCTCCACCAACACCAATTTTACTTCTGGAACCATCAAAATACAGCTTCCAAAGCTGATCAGTTTGCTGTTCTAACTCTTTTTCTTCCTTGACCAGATTTGGAATGGTCATATTGGGTTCCTGAATCATATAAACACCCAAATCTACTTCGTCCATGAGACTGAACAGGTCAATTTCGTGATTCTCGGCTGCCCACTCATCTAAATTTACATCGGGTATGCCTTCTATAGATACAGTGGGGTCGAGGGTCATGGATTGATCCTCCTGATCATGGAAAGCTAGGTTTGTGTTTATAGGACTTGGTACATAGGGCTCAATATGGTCTTTGGCCAATAGTTCTGACCTAATGGTAACTCTGGTACCGTATCTGGTTCTGAAAAACATGTGTGACCAATCTGATGACAAATAACCACCTAACTTTGCAGTGAAATCTCTAGAAAGACAAACGAAAAAATAAGGTGGGAGATCAATAACATAAATGTCCTGTGGTACTTGAAAATTAGGACAGGCATGCAATGTAAGGGGCAGGTTTCTTATAACACCTATGGACTTAATGGCTGTTCCATCTAATTGTACTACCCCTTTTGACAATGGTTCATATTCAAGACCCAACTTGTCAACAAGCTGTTTAGGCATGATTGAGCTGCTAGCTCCTGAATCTATCATGCAATTATGTACTATGCTATCACCAATAATTAGACTAACATAAAAAGGTGGTGGTTTTACCTCTTGAGTTGACTGCACCTTTTTGTTATCTGCACTGTTTGTAAGAACCCTTGGCGATTCTTTGGTTGTTTCGTCAGAAATTGATATTTTGGCCAATGCCTCTTGCAAACCTTCTTTCTGCCCAGGTAAGTGCAATGCATCCAACATAGTGATGCTAACCATTGCTTTCTTCATATGATCAACAATATTAAAAGTAGGAGAGCTAACTTTATGCTGGGCTTTTGGAACATCATCTTCTTTTAGCACTGGGTCTGGTTGAATCTTCATAATTTTAACTAGTTCATCTTGCTTCCTTGGTAGAATGCGCGCATTTTGTGAGGAAGGAAGCTATGGCTACTGATTATCAGTTGCTAAAAATTGAACCTTTTGCTGAATAGCTTGCTGTTTGACCTTATCAGCTTGCTATTTATCATTTTCTGATGACTGTTTGTCAGGAACAGCTTGTTGTCTCAGATCTGTTGCTCTCTTTTTGAACCTTATGTTTGCTGCAATAGATGCATCAGACTGATTTTTACCTTGTAATTTATTAACACCACAAAATTCATTGCCCTGCCAATTCATCATGGCAACATCCATGTCATTCTACTGTGTTTGATCATTCTGATCATTACCATCCTTCGCTGTAGTTTCTGTTGCAGCATATGTGCTCTGTACCATAAGAGCTTGGTTAATGATGCCATTCATACATGTAGCTTGATTGTGAGGCTGATTACATGAGTAACACCATACGTAATCATTTGCTAGATTATTTTGAATTGGAACGAGCTCTTTAGATGAGCTGGCAGCTTGCTGGTTCTGGTTATATGATGGCCTAGGATTGAAATTCCTATGCTGTCCTTGATTATCAGCCTGATAGGGAGGTCTGTTAGGCTGAAAGGGTGCTTGGTAAGGCCTGAAATTTTGGTTTTGTTGCCTCTTGATACTAACTAAGTCATTGCAAATAGTCTGCAATAACTTTTCCATCTCTTGTTGATTGTTCTTTAACTCTTGAATCTCAGACTGTGCTGAAACAACATTATTTTGGACAGTTGGTTGAAAGCTTAAAGCTGGTTCGGCAAGAATTATGGCAATTGGTGGCAAATTAATTGGAATCAATGGGTGGATATCTTGAAATATAGGCATAGGTGGCCTTGGCGCAATTTTACCAACCTATATAAGGCTATTTTCTGCTCTAATAGCAATATCATAAGCTGCTGGTAATGTTAAACCCCCCATTGACTGGATCATTAAAGCTATGTCACTATTTAATGACCTAAGGAAATACAAAAATGCATGATTAGGAGTAGGTCTTACCGTTACCGAAATCCTATTCCAGGTTTGTTGAAACCTGAAGTTGAAATCCATCATCTGTTCTTGTGGCGCTCTCTTTATAGTCGTCATTTGTTCAACTAGAGATAGATGATCGGACTTGTCTGAAACTGCTTGCTGAGCTTGTCTCCTAGATCATCCCATGTAGCGATTATATTAACTGGTAAGCCGCAGAACCATTGAAGCGCCTTGCCTTTGAAAGATGCTGCTAGCAGCCTCAAAGCAACATTCTCTTGCGTGATATGGTGAACTCCACACAACGAAGCCATATCCCTGATATGCTCGACTGGTGTTGTTTGATCTTCACCAGTGAAAAATGGTAAACTTTTAAGTGCTGCAACAGGAATATTATCATACTGCACCAGATCCAATGGGCTTCCCCCACTGAATGGTACAAATGCATGTGCTCTAGCCATCGGAGTTGTTGGTGTTCTGAAAATTGCAGCCTGCAAGACTTGTGCAAGTGAAGTAGATTGTCTGTAACTTGGTGAAGCTGAATGCGGGCCTTGCTGCCTTGTCCTCGATCTGCCTCTCCTAGACGTGTAAACAATTGTTTCTCTTCTGAAACTTGAAGAAACCGACAGGTTTCTTAAAGGCCTTTTAGAGACTCTGTTTGCTATCGTTCCTCTCCTTCTTGGCGAAGACAGCTGAAGGTATTCAAACGGAGAAGACCTTCTTCTCGTTTGGATGTTTCTCATATGATTGCTACTGATCTTCTTTAATACTTGATCATGGAGTCACCAGGTATGTTGAAATAACTACTCTGAGAAGCTGGTAACCTGCTGTACATACCAAAACAATAGCTTGAAATAATGAAATTCGTCCCACCGGGCATGCCAAAAATTGTTGTCAATTCAGATTGCACCCATATGCATGAATAATTAAATTCTTAGCAATCTGTTGAAACATGGAATGATTCTCAGGCCTGTGGGTTGCCTGACTTCGAGAATCAATCTCTAGAGAGGGCTGGTTCCCTACTGTAAAACTCCTAAAACTAACCGATTTTGCTAGGAAAGAGGTAGAAGGACTAAGCTAAATTCTAAATTATGAAACTTTAACTATGGTGATGCACCAAAGATTTCAACATGTAGATTTAACTCACAAAAACAATTATTCACTATTTTTATTCGCACAACTATATCTAGAAGCTTAAACACTTGAATATTTTAAACAAAGGCTTAATAAGGAAACAATCTCAGAAGGAAAATATGATCTTCAAAACTAGACTATTTGATTATCGATTAGCACAATATTTAACCAGTGGTTTTAAACTTGAATGCATACAGAATTCACTAAGGAGATAGAAATATTTAAAGGTTTCATAAACTGCAACACAATAATTACTTCGATCAATCCCACATGACAAAGATGCTTGAAAATTTGAAGGCAAATTCTAAAATACTAAAATTTGAAGGAATTCTCTGCAATAACACGATCTAAACCTGTAAAAACACTGTTGTATTACTCTATATAAAAATGCTGAGTTACAAGATGATTCCCTTTGCAGATTGCAAAGGCTGAAAAACAAGAACCGCTTGAAAAACAGATAAGTTTTTCAATATATACAAAAACCTTTCCAAAAGGCATGTCAAAATGAACTGAAAGTCCAACTAGAAGAAAAGGTGATAACTCCGAAGCCAAATCCGAGCAAAAGAAAAAAACTCACCCAAAACCATGCAAAACAAGTTCAGTTAAGCTCGAATTCACTGCCAAGTCATAACTGATGCATGCAGAGTCTCGAACTGAACTGCAAATCCCTGAAAAGTTGGCCAAAGCATGCAAAATCTACCTTGTTTGTGTCAATCTGCCCATGCAAAAAGAAACTCCAACTTTGCTTTATTCTATGCTTGCATTTATTGGATTTATTTAATTTAATGTTATTTTTCCTAAAAATAGTAATATTAATCAAATGATCTATAGTTTTATCATTTAATTAATATTACTTTACATAGGTAAGCAAGAAATAACATTAAATTGATTGCATTTAATCGATACAGCATAGAATAAGTATATCACAAAACCGCATGATGAATTACGCTACTTGCCTTAACAATATCTCAACCATTTTAGCATTTTTGGCACTTTATTATTGCCACAATACTTGGCATAATTCACCCACTAATGATGTCGACCACCATTTGACAATACTTAGGCAGAAATTTAGCAATAATTAAAAGGTTCTGCCACAACACCCTAGCATCAATCTTCATCACCATTTGATAAGGCCGACCATTTCTTGACTTATTGATTTTCAAAACGTGACCATGGAGACAATTAGAAACAAAATGATTTATTCAAAATCATTACCAAAATGTGCAAAGAGTAATTAGGGCGAATGACAAAAGCACCATCGAACCCTAAAAGAACATTATCACTCTTTGCGCATTTGACTTGGAAACTTCTGGAGGAAGTCGGCCACCTTGAGTAGGGTTTTCTGAAGCTTTTACTGTTGGGCGAAATTCATCATGCGGTGCTGTATTTTGATATACTTTGTTACTTCCTTGTTCTGGCCGCCATTTATCACTGCTGGTCGTGGTCACTATGAGAGCTGGAAATAGAACTAGATATCACTGCGTTTTTTCAGATCCTCTACTTCAATCTTGGTCGCCCTCGAAATGACAAAGGTAAACCAGACTTTCATATCTTTTCTGTTAATATTCTCCAATATAGAAATTCGTGGCAAATACATATAATCTCTCTACCATTTCTAAGTGCAAAGATGCTTAAAACTGGAACATTAAATGGTTCTTTATTTTGTGGTTGAATGATGTAGCCATTGAAGATTCTTGGGCTCGAATTCCGCCATTCTTTGTTGCTTTTCTGCAATTTTCCTGTAGTAAAAAGCCCGGTCTGTATTTGATGGTCACGGGTTACATATGTCTTCTCTCTGATTTTCAGGTTGCACCTCTGCTTCATACTCTATTCTCCATTGGGCCGCCATTAAAAGATTTGGTTTTTCTGAAAATTGTCTTTGAAATATTGTTGGACTGAACATTCATAATGGCACGACTTGACTATTTTTCAGCTATGAGACCATTCCCCTTTCGGAATTTTCGTGATTATTGTTGTTGCACATGTCTACTTGAATGTTTCCTTTTACAACCGTATTGACTGCCTCCTTGAGATCTCGTAAATTTGTATCTGCTTTTCTGGGGATAGTGATCTTCCAGTGTCATAATTGCTGCTCTTCTTATGATATCATTTCTGTATTTTTATGGTATTATTCAGCACTTAACAAAAACTGGTGTCATTTACCATTGTAGAGCTGCTTTGAAAATCTATTGCATCTAGAACACTCATAATTGTTGTAGTGACTGTTTTTATTAATATGTGAACATGCTTGGCTCTTTTATGGTAAGATATGCCCTTAAGACTATCATTGTTGAACCGCTCTTTTAAACTCTTCTGGTAACGAGTTTACTTTGGTTTTCTCTGGACTTCAATTCCTATGAAGAAA
Organism: Sequoiadendron giganteum; assembly: GCA_007115665.2. NCBI lineage: Eukaryota > Viridiplantae > Streptophyta > Pinopsida > Cupressales > Cupressaceae > Sequoiadendron > Sequoiadendron giganteum. Next base: position 642,523,452 of record CM021105.1, on the reverse strand, counting down.
CATGACACCTTGTTGCTGCTGTAGCTCAAGCCTTTGAAATATCCAGTTCTTTTCTTCTTTATATTTGGTTTACCTGTTTTATCCAGCACTATTACTCTTCAGTGGAGGCTGTTTTTATACTTCCTGTATCTCTGTTACTTCCTTCCTTGGTCACTTCCAGCTCAAGTCTTCCTTGTCTGTTTTCTGTGTCCTTGAACTTTCTTCATCTAATCGTGACAGACTATCTTCCTTATTGGTTTCCTCCATCTTGGAACTTTCTTTCTCAGCAAAGGCATCCTCTAATAGTACTAAACTATCATTATTTTGTGTTCCAATCAAGTTATTTCTTATAAGAAAATTCAGATTCATATCACCGTGGACTGTAGATCTCTGATTAATTCCTGTTAGCAAGGATGATGATACCACTGGATCCAATGAACCACCATACAACACTCGACTTCCAGTAACTAAAGTAGTCAATTTACGTTTTCCATCTTGACATATATCGAATAAACAAGACAAATTAGAGCTTGTCAAAAGAGCAGGAGCCATCCCAACTAGAGGTCCACTTTGCTAGGATGATATTCCATAGTGTATGTAGTCTTGAATACCTGGATTGCTTGATCTTACTCCATAGCAATTGTAAGAAGAATTATTTTCTCCATTATTCCTTTGAGTATCGAAACAGCTATAAGGAGGCTCAACACTTTATTTAGATGTAATGTGAAAAATATAAAGTAGAGCATAACCAAAAAATGAAACTGATGAGTGCAACATTGATTGATCCTTTCTTGAAATGAAGGACAAAGTAGTACTGTATGCTCAAACTGCTTATTGAATCTGTTTGAAATAAAGTTGCTTATATTATATTCTTGGTTTTAGCAACTCTTAATGACTGCTATGTATCTATGAACTCTCGTATATCACTTGAGAGTGTATCCTTTTGATATGCCGGGCTCAACCCTTGTGGGAGCCCGTTTTACTCCACATATCCGATAAGATGTTCTCGTACATAATGCACCTGTTCCTGCACAATGAACAAACATGTTAGCAAAAATGAAAGAAGCTGAATTTTATCTTTTCCCCTTATGCTGAATTACGTTCTTCCTTCTTGATTTTTTCAATCATCTGAATGGATGCCTGATCAACTATATCTTATATTCCTGTCAATAACATAGACATACGATAGGATTTGATCTGTTATTGCTTAGAGACCATCTCTAACATCATTTAAATCTTTTCTTGCAGATGCCTTTGAAGCTTGAAACTGGAGCTGAAGCTGAAAACAGAGCTAAAACTGACATCAGAATTGAACCTCAACCGTCAACGATTCATCATTCTAGGCAATGACAGATCATCTTTTACCCTATGCTTTCATTATTTTCAGTTGTATAGCATACTATTGTTTATGCATTCTTTATTTGATTGTAAAAATCCAAAAGTTACTTCCACGGCTTGTGTGGAATTCAGCATCTTTTACAAAAATGAATAAAAGCATCACTATGCAAATTTTCTCAATTTTTTGGTTTAAATGTTTGCACAATAAAACTATGACTCATATGTAGGATGATCCCAATGATGATCAATGATCACTTAATAAGCAAAACATGAAAATTTATGTACCTATAATTGATGAATTTCATCCAGCTCTACCTGTTTGAGCTCAGAGTGAAAAATAGGTAACAATAATATCATCTAAAAGGCATATGCACTTCTTTCGTGCCTCATGGCGATCTTGAGAATCGAAAGTTTTTTTGTGATATTAAGTTCTCAAAAGTATTACCTCCACACTTCATTTTTGGGTTTAAAATTGAACAAATTTTTTTACGAGTGTGAGTAGGCTTATTGCGTGTGTTCTCCCTTTATTTCTAAATGAAGGTTGATCGAACTATGAATATGTTTACTCGCTTTTATTTATCTTAGAGGGCCTGCCTTGTGGGAAAAAGTAGTCACCCAAGGGAACGACCCAACCAGTAACACACTAAGGACAAGTGTATTTCCAGCCGGATATAGAAGTGGGTAGTGGGACAAAAGCCAGTATCACGCGATTAGCTCAGATGAGAAGGGAAGCAATGGTCTCTCACCGCATGGGTCAGCCTCCACAAACAGAAAGACCAAATTAAAACCCTTGTTTAGAAGGCCAAATCCTTATCTATTTTCTTGGTGCAAAAGGTCATATCCTTTGAAGTCGCCCCGTGTTATACATGTAGTTTTATTGTAGAGATGAAAAGTATGCCATCAGAGAGTCATGGGTACTGATGTTTGGCTGACTCGAGAAGTGTGTGCACTGTAAGAGGGAGCCTATGTGGTCAAACATCTAGTCATCCACATAGAATATGCATAGCTGGATTCATCCAAGTGGGAACTCAAAAATACTATCTCTTCATCCTAGGGTTGTACATGTGCTTGGAAATGAAAAATACATTGCTTGGTCCTCAAAACAATTGAAAAACAAACATTCACAAATAACTCCAAATTTCAAACCCCTTGGAGGAAACGAATATCCTTGAAGAATCTAAGCACTCTTGCTTTCCCTAGGGATCATATCCTTAGAGGTTTCTAAGTGTTTGGATTTTATTATCATTTGTTTTCACTAAGATCAACCTAGGAATTTTTTTCCCTATTTTCCTTGATTTCCACATAATGGACCCTGCGGGATGAAAAAAGAGTGGGACATTAGACATGCAGTTTGAAACATAATCAAGAAAGTACTCTTGGTAAAAATAATTCACTAAGCCAAGATACAATACAAATTAAACCTCACATGTGTTGTTTCAAATGGTTTCCCGAAAGGTCAAAATCTTAAAACCAAGGTTCAAAAGGATAAGTTTAAAATCCCGCAAACAACATCTTGAAATGCTCCTTGAAGTTAGAGAAAGACTAGTGTACAATTTCTATAAGAAGGATTAAACAAACAACCCAACTTTGTATGCTTCATATTATCAACAAAATCCTAAGCTTTTTGAAAGGTTTTCTCTCCTCACATAGGAAATGTAGCATGTTCTTCAATACCAAGGTTTTGTAAATAAGAGTCATGTCTAGGTCAGGGTTTAAGATCAAAGTCGTCACTCTCATCCATCTCTCCATCATTAAAATCTCATCCCATCAATAAAATTTTTGAGAACTTTAGAAAAATCATTCATGCTAAACTTAAAAGGCTAATTCAACATCATTCTATCTTGGCTTAACACACCTAGCCAAATAGTAAAATATCTTGAACAAAATTTCCTCTAGGATAACATAACTTCCTGAGGTTTACTAGTTCATATTCACCTTGGTTGGCTTAACACACTTAGACAATCTATTCTCTTGTTCAAGTTTTCCCTAGGTTTAACACAACTTCCTAGGATTTACAACTTCACTACCATCTTGTTTTTACTTAATACACCTAGTCAAACCATCATAGTCAATCTAAGCCCTAAAGTTTAGCATAACCCCTAAAAAATTCTTCAAAATTTTCACTCATTCACTTCATCCATTTATCTCATCATCATCACCACCCCCTTTGATCATTTGACTTCCCTAGTTCTTCTCTTTTAGGCCTAAAAGATTAAGATCAAATGATCCCTATTTTTTATGGTCCAAATAAGATCACAATACAAGAAGAACATGGAAAACATCAATGACATATCAACTTGTAGTGAGTTGGGTCAAGTAACCACCAAGGTAAACCTTACGGGATCAATCAATCCGCCAAGTAGCTCTTCTCTACCAATACAAAATCGTCAAGAGGAAAGCTATGAAGAGGACATCACAAATGAGGACTTGGGAATGACACAATCAAAAATGATAGAAATGGTTCAAAATCTAGAGAATCATAAAATTGTAAATTCCATGTTCAAATACTTACGCACGTTAGTAGAAGGAGGGGTCCAGTTCCCTTCTGACCTTGATGTAGGAACTAGTATGGACATGCGTCTTACAAATGCATCCTCAATGTCAAATCCTAATATCAATCAAGAAATGCCTCAAACCACATCAGCAGTCAAACCAACCTTGCCAATTGTAAACAAGGGAAGTACAATGTTTCGAGAGTTACAAAAGCATCACCTTGTGAACAAAAACGAGGTGGCTATCCACACCACACCGGATAACTCTATCTTGGTGAATCCATCACACCCATACGTGCCACTCACTTTCCATAATCACATGGGTTCATCCTCATTCCATGCATCACCAGCCCATTTGCTAAACATACAAACTTCTCTACCGCAAGAAGAAGGTGGTTTTTTGGAATAGCGAGAATCATTGACCCGTTCTTCTTCCCAGGGAGTACATCATCTTTTCCTCCACTCACATCCACACCACCTCTCAAATTAGGTCTTCCCCCCTACCCATCATTAGTTTCTCGAATCTGAACAATCCTAGCACCACATCAAATACTCTTCTTTTTCCCACAGCATCACAACAACAAGTGGCAACCACCCAAGCCACCACGTTCAGTGCATCAGTTGGTCTTAAAATCTCCCAAAACATACCTTCTCAAGGATTGACCATCTCTACCACACCATGCACAACCCTTCCACCCTTTACAACAGTTAGCACTATTCCCAATCGACCACCAATCCCACCAAAAGTTAACGTGACGAATTCATTCACCACCCTGATCCAAACCATTGAAAAAGCCAATCATCAAAGGGTACTCAAACAAAATCAACAAGTTGCACAATAGGCTTCTCAGCAAGCACAAGCACAACTAGTTTCCCAACAAGCTGCACAAGCTGCACAAGCTGCACAAGCAGCCCAACAAGCACAAGCACATGCTCAAGCCCAACTATAGCCGCATGCATAATACCGAGCACAACTACAAGTGATTCATCAACAAGCATACCAACAATCCTTGAAAGACTTTCAAATATAGCAACAAGCCAAACAACAAGATTTTTTGGCACAATAGTAGCTCGACTAGCAACAAGCTTTGTTGGAACAACAACGGCTTGACCAACAACAAACTTTGTTGGTACAACAACAACAACTCAACCAACAATAAGCTTTGTTGGCACAATAGTAGCTTGACCGACAACAAGATTTGTTGGCACAACATCAGCTCGACCAACAAAAAGATTTGTTGTAGCAACAACGGCTAGAATAACAAGCTTTATGGGAACAACAATACATGGACTAACAACAAACATTGTTGGAACAGCAGTAGCAAAATCAACAACAAGCGTTGTTGACACAAATGTAGGCCTATCAGTAGGTCTTGAACGTACAATAGATCTTGCAATAAGCTCCCACCAGTACCCCTCCCACCAATCAAACACCCCAAACACCTCAAACACATTCATCCCACCTCCCGATATGGACAACGATGTCACAATGCAAATCAAATTGCTCCCACAGTAGGTGTTGGACCTCCAAGCAGGAAAAACAACCAGGACTCCACGCAACTTGCGCCCTTATCCTTTTGACAGAAGTTTCACTATGGTAGCATTCCCAAAGGGATTTGAAATCCCCAAACTTGATAAGTATAATGGGACAGGCAACCTTGAAAACCACATCAGGGAATTTCAAGTGCATTTTAAGGAGGTCGCATATGATGACACATATCTAATGTGACTCTTCCCCTAAAGTTTGAGTAGTCCTGCCATGGAATGGTTTTCTCGTCTACTGACAAACATTAAAACATTCCACGAAATTGTGGAAGCTTTCCTTAAGAATTATGCTTTCAACATGGGTGTAGATGTTAGTTTGGAAGAACAATCAACAATCAAACAAGAAAAAGAGAGTTTTTCGTGACCTTCTTGCAAATACGGCGATCCAAGGCCAATCAAAGCAAGTCGACCATGCTAGAAGAACAACAAGTTTGCACAATCATATCTAATATGAATGAAAACTTGGCATTCTACTTGAAAATGCAATGCATCACATCATACGATCAATTGATCCCAAAGGCACTCAACATCGAAAGAGCCCTTACTATGTGAGGAGGCGCATAAACATTTACTCCACCATAGGATAACCACCCATCCAACAATTATAATGATAAACCTTGAACTTGGTGGAGGAACATAAATATCATGAACGACGGTGTGGTCGATGCTCAAGTGGTCATAAATGCTCCCAAACCAAACGTCCAAACCCATCATCAGCCACAAAATCATAATCACAATAATGTGCAAACTAATGCAGTAGTAGCACAACAACAACCACTTCCCACCAACCAAATAAATAACTTGGGTAATCAAGGAGGACCACCTCCTTGAGGAAAATATCCTCCCAAGAGAAAGTTCACGGCTCTTGGGGAATCGATTGGGTCCATAATGAAGAAGTTTCTCAAGGAAAATCTAATCAAAGTCTCCAAATCTGAGCAATACACGAAACCCATGACCAAACTGCCATGGTATAATGAAAACCTCCTTTGTGACTTTCACAAGATCAAGGGACATACCACCACCAATTGCATGAGGCTAAAGAATATTATCCAAGACCTCATCAAGGACAAGATCATCAATGTTGAGCAGCTAGCCGATAATCAAGCTCTGAAAATATACACAAATCCTATGCCAAACCACAATCAAAGAAATAGTCACGGGAACAACAAAGGCAAGCAAAAATATGCTAGTGCTAATCTAGTATATGAAGAAGTAGTAGCATTTGTAGATGAGTTGGTCATGGTTATTAATGTCAAAGGAGCCAACATCGATTGTGGAGTCACTACACGTGGCAGAAAGGTCACCATTTTAGGGGCACCATCTAAGACCCCCATTTCTGTTACAAAAGCCGTTTCGTATGACTACAATGTCATCAACCAGCTGAAAAGAACCCCTGCACAGATCTCCATCATGGAGTTGTTAAAAATTTCCACTGCCCATAGACAAATTTTTGATGATGCATTAGTGGCATCCACCGTCTCTTCCACCCTTGATACAAATCAGTTTCAGGCTATCGTTGGAAATGTCGTCACCACAAATCTCCTAACATTTTCCAATCAAGACTTCCCACCCCATCCATCTCATAACCACACACTTCACCTTCAAGTGTTGGTCCATAAAAATAAATTTAAAAGGGTCCTGGTGGATGGAGGTGCGTGCATTAATATTTTATCTCTCAAACTTATAAAGAACTTGGGATTCATCAAGGATTCTATTAATAAGAATAAGAGCATCACAATAAGGGAATATGATGACCAAGAAAGAGTGTCTCAGGGCACTATTAAAATCCCCATCCAAGTGGGACCAACAACCATGAAGACTACCTATCAAGTCCTTGACCTGGACTTACCATATAACATCCTCCTTGGATGTCCATGGATCCATGGAATGAAAGAAGTGGCCTCAACATACCACCAATTTATAAAATTCTTGTACCAAAATGAGGAGGTCACTATACATGGGGATCCCGAACCATTCGCCTACTGCAAAAACTTGTTAGCCAAGTTTTATAAAATCCCCCAAGTGTTGAAGAATGATGAAGGATTGTCCACTTCATACATCGACCCAGCTAACCTCGCCTCCACTTATGTGACAGAGACACCCATCATCCCCGATATATCTGACATAAAAAAAATGGTCTAGTATAACCGATCAAAAGACTATAGAATGAAGAAAATTGCATTTGTTGTAGGAGAGTTACCACAATATCCTAGGTCACATGGGCAACCTTGACAGACAAAAACACCTGTCGTCACCCTTAGGGAAGACCCCTTTGGATTTCACCATTGGGGAGACCTAAGTTGGGAAAATGTTGGTGAGGAGGATATTTCAAGCACAATATACTGTGATGCAGAACCCACACCCACATACCTATGGATGAAGCTAATAGAGGGCTACAAATAATGCTTGGAATGGGCTACAATAGAAATGAAATCCTTGAAAGGAATAGTGATGGGCGGCTAGAGCCCATCATTGCATAAAGAAGAATGTGAAACCTTGCGCTTGAATGTACTCCTCTGATTATAACCATATGTGGCAGAGGTACTCCTAGTAAGGCAGTCGGGTCCTCTCCTCAGGTGTTGGCAACCACCCTTAGACCACCCATATGCCTAGGTATCCCCCTTGACAACTTCACTTTTGACATAACAAATGTCTGCAACAATAGTGATGATGATGATACCATAGCAGGCCTTCCCAAGATTTTTGAGGACTCCTCCCTACTAATGATAAGTGCCTCACCCACTAAGTCAAACCAAAAAACTTGCAAAATCCACTTAGTATACCCTCAAATCATCGATCATGACCAACGAGGACCACCAATTCTGGACTCATTCGAAAACGATGAGGCCCTCTCGGAATTCATGGGACTAAGGGATACAATTCCATGTGGGGATCACAAGGCAGGCTTCACCATCACATTAGATATCTAGGAATATTATGGGGAGATGATTGAGTCCTTCAGTTGCAAAAGAAAACTAACAAGAATAAGCTTGGGGTTATTAAGTGAAAACCACACTGTTGCATTCTCTAACCATAGAACAGTAAAAATAAAGGATGCATCCAATGGTGAAAGCCTCTCTAAGGCACCGGAGGATGAAGGATTCAATCTCCCCCCTACTGCTCTACATCAAGAGAAATCAGTAGTCCTGGCAGAGCAGTGTAATCCTATTAACTTGGGAACAAAGACGGCACCAAAAATCACTTTCTATATCGAGTCTCTCTTGACAGAGGAACAAGAACTGCTAGCAGCATTTCTGAAAGAAAGGAAGGTAAAATTTGCGTTGACCTATGTTGACATGCCAGGTCTAAATCCTGAAGTGGTGGTTCATCATTTGGTTGTATACCCTAGAGCGAAGCCGCTTAGAAAAAAGTTAAGAAAAATGCATCCCCAGATAGCCTTGCTAGTCAAGGTAGAATTACAGAAGCTCCTCGATGTTGGCTTCATATGCCCGATTGACTATCCAGAATGGGTATCCAACCTTATACCAATCTCAAAACCAAATGGGGGCATCCTCATCTGCATAGATTTCAGAGACCTAAACAAAGCATGTCCTAAGGATTATTTTCCACTACCCAACATTGACATAATAGTGGACATGATGGTCGGACATGAGATGCTATCCCTGATGGATGGCTTATGGGGGTACAATAAGATAATGATCACAAAAGAGGACCAGCATAAGACAAAATTTATGTGTCCTTGGGGCACCTACTACTAGAATGTGATGCCATTTGGGTTAAAAAACTTCAGGGGCTACATATCAGAGGGCCATGACACTAATCTTCCATGACATGATACACAAGACTATCAAAGATTATGTGGATGACATATTGGATAAATCAAAGAAGAGACAAAACCATATAGCAACCCTAGGTGCCATCTTTGATCAACTGGAAAAATACAAGGTCAGACTCAACCCAAAGAAATGTGTCTTTGGGGTACAATCAGGAAAACTACTAGGATACATCATATCAATGAGGGGAATAGAGGTGGATCCCATGAAGGTAAAAGAAATCCTCGATCTGGATGCGCCAAGAACACTAAAAAAACTCAGAGGATTGCAAGGAAGACTCCAGTCCACCTGAATGTTCATAGCACAACTGGCAAACAAACAGATTGTGTATTCACATCTACTCCACAAGGGAGTAGAATTCAAGTGGGATGACAAGTGTGAACATGCATTGAAAATAATCAAAGAATATCTACTTACGCCACCTGTGTTAATGCCACCCATTGTAGGGAAATCACTGATCCTATAGATCTTGGAAACATCAGTAGCCTTGGGTGCTCTTTTGGCTCAACATGATGAAAATGGAATAGAAAGGGCTATCTATTACATTAGCATAACAATGGTTGGCCATGAGTTAAATTACACATTCTTTGAGAAATCTTGCCTAGCGATAGTGTTCACTTCACAGAAATTCCAACACTACATGCTGACAGACAAAATCAAGCTCATCTGCATGATAGATCCCTTAAAATATCTACTATGAAAAACTATGCTCATAGGAAGGATGACTAAGTGGTTAATGATATTGTCAGAGTATGACATCAAATATGTGGAGCAAAAATCAATAAAAGGACAAGTCATTGCAGACCAACTGGTAGAAGCTCCCCTCTACGTAGACAACCCACTCATATCATAGTTTCTAGATGAGTCCATCTTTAACCTCAATATAGCCGATCATTGGAAACTATACTTTGACGGTTCCCACACAAAACATGGATCAGGAGCAGGTGTGTTCTTCATCAACCCACAGGGGGATTGTATACCAAGATCTTATAGGTTGGCATTCCCCTATACCAGCAACATTGCAGAATACAAGGCTTTAACCATAGGTCTCAAAATTGCAGCACAATGGTGAATCATAGCATTAAAGGTCTATGGAGACTCATAGATTATCATCAACCAAGTCAACGGTGAATACCAAACTAAGGATGATAAAATCACACCATACAAGAAGGTGGTAGAAAGCCTCAAGGAATCATTTATTGATATCACTTTTGAGTAGATACCGAAGGATAACAACAGAGCAACCGATGCCATGGCAACGATTGGATCCTTGTTAGATATCCCTCACAACATCTTGAAAGACGAATTCTTGGTAGAGCAGCTTCTCGTACCCACATTTGAGGTACTAGAGTCATAATATGCGTGCGAAATTGTTGGTCCTAGTGATCTTTGGTACCATGAAATCTACACCTACCTAAGATTAGGAGTCCTCTCGAGTGACATTACCCTGAACCTCAAGCGAACCTTTGTCAAAATTTCCTTACGATTTGTCATCCTAGGAGAAATCCTCTTCCATGGAAGCATCAATGGAACCTTGTTACATTGCTTAAAACCTAAGGAAGCCTTGACTTCTTTGACTGAGGTACACAATGGCACTTGTGGCTCACACTTGAGTGGTATGACCTTGGCCAAGAAGTTGATGAGAACCAGGTACTACTAGCCGACAATGGAAAGAGAAGCACATGACTTTGTCAAAAAGTGTTTATAGTGCCAACAACATTGAGATCTCATTCATGCACCAACTCAAGAATTGCAACCTATTGTTACATCATGGCCCTTTTCACAATGGGGGCTTGATCTCATAGGTAAAATCTCACCCACCTCATCCAACGGCCATAAGTTCATCATCACTGCCACCGAGTATTTCACAAAGTGGGTTGAAGCAATTCCAATGACCTACATCACTGGAAAGTAGATATCCAAGTTCATCCTGAACTACCTCATTTTTCGATATGGTGTTCCACAATCCATTATCTCTGATAATGGGACACCTTTCAAGAATCATGATGTTTGTGACTTGTGTGAACAATTCAAAACCCAGCATCGCCTTTCCACCCCATATTACCCACAAGGCAATGGCCAAGCAGAAGCTACCAACAAAACCATTCTGAAAATACTTAAGAAAACAATCAATGACTTTGGTCGTGACTGGAATTTATAGTTAAATCTCACCTTATGGGCCTATCGCACCAGCATCCACATGCCAATAGGTGCCACCCCATTTTCCCTGGTCTACGGATCAAAATCCATACTCCTAATTGAGATTGAGCTCCCGTCACTAAGAATATCATTGCAAAATCTCATCACAGATGAGGAATACATGGTCACAAGACTAAATGAGATGGATTTACTAGATGATCGGTGCATGGATGCTCTCAACCATCTACAGGTCTATCAGAATCGCCTGAAATGAAGCTACAACAAGAAGATCAGGCAACACATCTTCCAAGTCCGTGAACTTGTGATGAAAGAAAACCAAAAGAATTTTCTGAATTCAAAGTGCAAAGGAAAATTTGAGCCCAACTGGCTGGGACCTTTCGTCATCATAGCCAACTATAAATCAAGAGCATATCAATTAGCAACACTAGAAGGTTAGCCTTTGCAAGAGCCTTTGAACAACTCCCATATCAAAAAGTTTTATGCCTAAGAACTTGCAAGGTATAAAACCAAAAAATACAAAAACAATTAGAAAAAGTCCTAAAAAAAATGGTCACCTTGATGAAAACCTGGCAAATAGGCATCTTGGCGACAACAAAAAAAGAAAAAAAATACAAAAAAACCTAAAAATCAAAAAAGGGATTGAAAAATAGTAAAGAGAAAAAATTGTCCTCTAATGAAAACCACCTCGGTGATGCTTTGGACAAGTACCTTGGTGAAAATCCAGCATGCAGGTGCCAAGTGTAAATAAAACACTTCCCATCCACCAGGATCTGAACGACTCACTCATTCATTCCATCACATTGTATTAATCCTCCATTCACCCATTCGCTAACATCCATACCATAGCCGAAACTGATCCCCATATCATATTTCGCCATAGTACTACTTGGCATATTCCTAAGGTCAATTCGTCCTGCCTATTTGAAGTAGTCTATCGCTTAACGCTGGAGGCATGTCCTTGAAACTAGCATTGGATCAGATTTGTGTATATTTTTGTGCTCTTCCCAGGGCGTCATAAAATCAAAACATTCAAAAAATTCATCAAAAATCCAAAAACATGTCAAAATCTCAAAAAATCTTCAAAACATTTCTCATCATTCAGTCCTATCAGTCTTCCACCTTGTCTGAACTAGGTCATCTTTGAGCTAAAACGTAGCAAAGTTTGATCTTTGATCACCCCCTGAGACATCTTAGGCCAGTCCTTAGGCATCCATCGCTATAAAAATGGCAATCCATTTGCCCATCTATGTCATCATTGAGTCAAGTTTGTTGTCAGTCGAAATATGTGGTCTTTGCGTGTATAACATAGGCAAGGCTAATCTATGGATCAGCTCTCGAGACCCCTAGGATAGGTCTTTAAGTCAGTCTCTTCATCCTAAATCTCGAAGAAAAAATAAAAAATCGTAAAACACTTCAAAAATACCAAAAAATAGCATCAAAATATATAAAAAATCCGAAATGATGCATCCATCTCATCTCGCTTTCACTAGTTATCATCATTCCTAATAAATCAATTTTTGCCTTCATACTTTGGTGAGTCAATCAAAAGAAAGTGTAGTAGGTTCAAAAGTGAATACCCAAATCGTCAGAGTCTTGAAAGTCTAAGTCAGTAAGCAAGCAAGTTAATCAACTCAAAATATCAATAGCTTATCATCCAATCAGTCCCATCAAAACCCTAATCACAACACGTCCTAGGATGAATATTTCTCACGATGGACATAAGTATCAGGTACCTTGCACTAGTTTATTCTTGGCTAGCAGTATGAAGAACATTAGCTTGTTTGGTTTTCTTTATTTGGTCTTTTATTGGCTTATCTTATTTTGTGCTTATTCCAAGGACCTCTCGATGATGCCTAAAACAAAATAGGTTTAGAGAGAAAGGAATGGGGAAAATATCCTTGTCTCTTTTATCTACTATGCTTGTGGGATACACTTGTAAAATAACTTAGTCATATGTGCTTTGTTTGGTTTGTGGAGAGGATGTTTTAGATGTCTTGTTGACCACATAGGAAGGCTTGTTTTGCTATGTTTTGGCCCGAGATGTTTAGAATGTCTGAACTACATCCTGAATGAAGTATGCATGCTAAATGTGAACAAGAATACTCCTATTTGATTATCAAGTCAAAGTCCATCACACTGGGTACAATGCCATCCTAGTTCTTTATACCTTGATGGATCGTACCTATGTGTGTTATCAAACATAACGTAATTGAACCTTTGAAAATCCTGACTCCTGGTAAAGAAAAATCACCATCATCCTAACTAACTCATTGATTCTAAGTTCTTCTATCTTCTTTACATACTAACATGGTATCATGATAGTATTCGAAACAGCACCAATGCATACACTCTGCATCCACATGATCATTAGCATAAAAAGTATATTGCATCATATCATTGTCTTAAGTTATGAGGAATTATATAAATTTGTTATTCTAAGAATCTTACGAAATCATTACATTATACATAATCATTAGCATCCATTGCACCATCATTACTGTAGATACCGAAAATTAGTCTAGGCCTGTGAGTATGTACATTTGACATAATTTTCTATTTATCCATGGTCATGATTAAATAAAGTTTATTATTTAATTACCTTTTCTAAATACATATTTCCTCTATTAATTAAATACCCCTTTTAATTAATTCATAATGACTTTTATTCAACTTGATTAATTAAATAAATCATATTTATTTAATTATGTCGCTAGCTAATTAATTCTTCCTTCTTAAATAAATAATTTATTATTTAATTACCCCTTTATCACATTTCAACTATAATTAAATATTTATTATTTAATTATTCATTTAATCCTTTTCAACAGTCAAATTAAATAAATTGCATTATTTATTTAATTAATTAATCTCTCATATTTTGAATGTTGAATTAAATTAAGATTTAATTCCTTATTTAATTATTTATGTCACATTCTTCTGTCAATCAGTTGACTAATCATTCACTCACCTTCTCACTCAAGATCTATTTTTAATCCTCCAGTTATCTCTGGATTCAACATCTGATTGTTTCTGCGAGAAGACTCTCTATCACAACTAGTCAGTTAACTAGTTCTAACTCATATGCATGAATGTGTTTAGTAATTAAATATATTTATTTAATTAGTTAATTCTTGTATGCATTTGAACTCGTTATTCTTCGAGTTCTAACTTTGTCTTTGACATTCAAAGTTTATTTCTTCTATTTTTGAAGACTCTTAACTGAAGATTAAGATCTGGAACTCTAGTTCTTTCTATTTTCGAACAATTTTGACACAAGATTAAGTTGTTGTTCTAATTTAATCTTTATCTTGTAGTCTTTCTTGACTCATGTTCTAACTCATGTTCTAACTGACACAGAACTCACATCGCATGAAATTCATCAATCTCATCCGTTGATCTCTCTTTTCCATCTGAGTTGATCATTCAAAAACCCAAAATCTATAAAATGGCCTGTCATTATCATTATTCCTCCTCTCAAAATCATACACTTTTGAGAAGAAACTTATCTTCGATATTTTTCTTAGACATTCAACCAGGTTATGCTTGCATCAATACTGAAAATCTAAGGGCAAGAATACTAAAAAGGAAAAATGGAGAAGGGCAATCAAGATAATTCAAAGGAGTGGACGCATATTCAGTGAGAGCTTTCCAATTGATTTGTTTAGTTTAATTATGTTTACTTTCTCCATTCTTTGTCGTTTTGATTTGAATTATTTGTTAGTTTAGAATTGATCATTGTAATTTGTGTAGCTAATAGCATTAAAATCCAAAAAATCTGCGTTACAATTACCATACATTACATTCATAGGTTCATCATTAAAATGCATGAAAAGATATAAAAAGAAGTGAATCCATTAGAAACATGTACATCATATCACATTAACATAGAAAATAAGAACATCTCATAGCATAACATAAAAATTAGAATGCATCCATACATATCATAAAGGGCGAATCATCTCATATATATCATCAAATAATACACTGTTATGATACAAAATCAGATCAAGTATACATCAAAATGCATGGTACAATAGGGGCAATAATGCAACCCGTGAATAAAAAATGGAAACAACTACTTGCCTGTCACTGTGATCCTCTGGTGGTCGCATCCCTGTCTATTGGGAGAAGTTTGGCACTTGGCCTGCTGGTGGCACTGCTTGTCTATAGTGCTACCAATAATACTTGGCCTCCCAGACAACCTCTTTGTATGCCCTGGATCAACTGATCGGCCCTAGGATGTGGAAGTTGTGCTCTCTAACTGTCTTCGTCGACCAATCTCCTGATCCCTCTCAGATCCTGCATAGTCTCTCTTAGTTGTAACTACCACAACTTGCTGCCTAGCCTCATCCCACTCTACTGTCAAAAGCTAGATCTAACCCTGCAACTACTAGATCAGTGTGTCTTTGTGATTTGGCTGTCCATCTGGCTACTGCTGAGGAACTACTCTCGGCTGACCATTCTGGTCCCCTACTCAGGGAGGCAATTTCTATGTTGGATCCTTGGGAGGTTTTTGATGATGAGGTGGTCCACCTCCTCCTCTACCCCATCCTCTACCTTTTCCAATTGTCCTACCTCTGGGCCTCCGTCATGGAATTACCGCACCGGGAATTGTCAGTTTGAGGGGAGGCTTGAACCATGCTCTATAAGCTGGAGTAACCCCTGCCTTTGCTGACCCCTGATCATATGGCCACGGTCGGGCCACCAACTATCTACAAGAAGATAGTGCCTCTGTTGACACAATGGGCTGGCCCCATGTTATCTCTCTAGTCATACAAGAGAAGATCGCCATGTACTGGTCATCAGGCCTGTCTTGTACCTCTCCAAACTGTCGGGCTACCCTATTTGGAAGGAATCTCTCGACCATGGTGTGGTCTCGACCCTGCATCCACCTATCCTATCTGGGATAAAAAAAATGATCTACATCATCATACCATGGGCCAATGCCCATCTAGGGTCTCTAGACGAATTCTCTCATCTCCTCGAGAGCTCGTTGCCAATGTGCAAGACCACTTGTGCCAATGTGGGTGAAGTGAATCTCTGCCCCATCGTACCGCCAAACAATAGGGTCATCTGTCTCAAGGAAAACTGGGGTGACATATGGGTGAAGCACTGGGATCCACTCCCATGCCCAGATCTATAGTAAAATAACACCGGCCTCGAGGGACCTACTATCTAGGTATGCGAACTCATGAAGATCCCTATATAGGGATACCAGTAATACCGGTCCCCAAGCAAAGCACTCCCTGGGGTGAACCATCTGCTCCCATGCAAGTCCCTAGCTTGGAAAGAAGTATCGACCCCACTGATCAGGTGCCACAAGGCCTGAGATGATAGCAGCAATAATCAATCTATAAATATGTATGTGGTCACAGTATCTTTAAATCAATTTTCCCATTCGAGAACTGAATCTCGTCGAGCTCCATGACACCATAGCAAGCATCCCTGCCAGCATCTGGATCATATATGACTCTAGCCCCATGGATAGGTAATCGGAGAATGTGCCAAACATCCTCGAGGGTAACAGTAGCCTCGCCGATAGGGAGGTCAAAGGAGGAAGTATCACTATGCCACCACTTGACCAAGGCTGTCATCATGCCTAAATACGCTCGAACAAGACAGACATACGCAATATACCAAAGACCAAGAGCACCAAGCTACTCCTGGACCAAATCATGCATATCCTGTAGTCTACGGAGCACTGGCCATCTATGCTCCTTTGAGTGAAGTACATCAAGATACTCATGCACAAGGGAAGCCATCGCATTAGAAAAAATAAAAAATCTGCATTTCACACTAAGGTTTTGCATCCAAAACAACAAATGTGGTGTTGTTTGCGGGTGCAACACAATTTTGAAAACTGCAAACTGTGCCACCGCGACTGAGTTTGCATTTTTTCTTCGTTCCAAAGTAGCCCACGTAGCGCTATTTGCGTATGTGGTCAACTTTGTGACAAAACCCTAAATCCCAAAGTGAGCCACGCAATTGAGTGCTAACATGCGACAGAGTTTGACCAACAAACCCTAATCTCCAAACTGACATGCGTGACACTATTTTCATATGCGGTCCAATACAGGACTGCGCGGTGCCGATTAACCATTTTCACTGACACTATATAGTGCCGCTCAACTTAAATGACACTTGGACCCTATTTAATGCACGTAAAATAAGAAAATTAAAAGTTGGATAAGGGTACATACGATGGGTCCTATGCCAACTAGTCGCTGGTGCACTCATACTCTCTTCGACACATGCTTGGGAAGCTGTCGTTGTGCCATTTTGACCAAGACTCAGAGCTCAAAGTGTGAAATTTTCAAAGGGCTAAGATTGCAAATGCATTGAAAGTGACCCCTCAAGGTCTATTTAAGCCTAAAAATTAGGGTTTTTTGACCTAATTTAACCGTCTAACTAGGTTTTTGGTCCCCTGATCCTGTTTTGCTCCAACCGAGGGCCATTTTGCATCTCTTTTGACACTTTAATGTGTTTTTTGGCATTCCGGGGCATTTCTGGCCTGTCAAGCACCTTGTCGTTTTTTTTCGCGAGATCATCCAAAAATCACAATTTTCATCTGATCTCTCGAGGGGGCATTGTACCAGCATAATCCTTCCACTGGGGCAGTAGTGGGGCATCTAAAAAAATTAGAATTTTTTTGAACTTTGATCAGAACAGTTTATTCTTTGAATCAATGCAACAAGTACATTGCTTCGAAGAGGGGCAAAATGTAGACATGGAAAATGTACAAATTCGTTTCAACACACTTGATCGTGATTACTAATGACATTTTCTCCTAAATCATATTCTCAATATTTCATCATATTCTATCTCTTAATTTAATAAATCATTATTTATTTGATTAAGTCTTCCACCTTTTTTGATCAAATTAATCAATTTAATTCAATTAATCTTATCTCTTTGTTTAATTAAATAAATCATTTTGATTGATTAAATTCTCTAAAGTCCTCTTATTAAATTAAATAAATTAAACCTTATTTGATTTAATCTAACATATTTCTCCTTTAGTTAAATAAATCAAATCATTTATTTAATTAATCATTCCTCTCAATTCTGATTTAAATCAATTCATCAATTTAAGTCAAAATTGTCAAATCATCTCATCCCTCACTAAATTAATCAAAACCTTGATTAACTTAATCGCTCACACTAAAATTCTCTAGAGAATATAACTTGCACATCAAAATAGATTTAATTCATTTATTAAATCTCCATTTTCCCTCACATGGCATCAAAAGAGAATATTCCCTCAATTTGAATTCAAAAATTCCAAGTGGGCTTGGTCCTTCCAACAAGGCATTTAATGCCTCTTACATGTTCTTTGCATTGAGCCAAGTGACATTAATTTCATTTTCCTTCCCTCTTCAACAAGTCATTTCACAAATTTCAAATTCAAACTAATTGCATTTATTGGCACTTTGGCCAAAATGTCCACAACCATCAACCATTCACATGGTGACAAGTGGCATTCAACCATTGGGTGAAAGTTAGTCCCACATTTCCCAAATCTTGATTTCTCTTCCAAATTCAAATCTATAAATTTGAGGCTTCTCTCCTCATTATTCATCACAATTTCATGCAGAGTTACTCTCTTAACATTGAGAGCCAATTTTGTGCACATCATTCCATACTTCATCATTCTCATAGCTAGGTTATGCTCAAATCTCATCATGGAGATTTGATAAATCGACAACTTCAACATTTAAACTTAGGAGTTGGGAAAGGGCCAATTTCAACATTCAATTGGCACCAATTCCCCCATGGGATCATAAGTGTATTTTCTTAATTAGGATTTACATGCATTTTCACATCTTGTTCTTCATTTTTCTAGTTTAAGTTTTAGTAGATGGATTTCATCGGGAATTCTTCGTTCTTGTTTGCATTTGATCTAACACATTGATTTATTTGTTGTTCTTGTGGAATTGCAGGTTTAGGGGTTCATAGGACCTATCAAATGATAGAAGATTCACAACTTAGGGGATGTAGTGCATCACATTAGGCCACTAAGAGGAATGTAATATGCTAAGATAAGTCACACTTATGAAGGAAATTACACCAAATTTCATCCATAAAATTGACAAAACACATCATGAGAAGTGATAAGGCTACAGTAGGAACCAAGGACAAAGAAACAAAAATGCAAATGCGAAATAAAATAGTGCCAATGTATGCCCCTACTTTAAAGGGATTGCTACACACCGTTTTGTGAGAAATTACTTTAAAGTAGAGAAAGGAACAATTCAAAAAGAAACAGACATGAGAGCCTACTTGAAAAGCCCTATGTTAAGTGATAGGCATCTAAGGAAGGTTACGTCATGCGAAGGAACAAGATAAAAGAAAGAGAAAAACGGGTTGCCCCCAAAATGAAAAATACCAAACACATAAGGGATCTATGGATTTGGGGTCAGTATGTTCATTGCTACAATGTTTATTAAGAGAGTGTGGAACTATCATCATTCCCCCAAATACATAGAACTGGAAGAAGAGACAAAGAGGCTGAAAGTAAATGAAAAGAAAGAGTCAATTTGGGTCAACTAGGAAGAGACATAGGATGTCTCAACTCTATGCATCATCCCCAAAACAAAACAAAAATAAAAATAAAAATACAAACAAAACATAGACTCATTTTTGAGTCAACATGAAGGAGACATTGCGGTCTCAATACCTTGCATCATCCTCAAATGGAAGGCAAAAAGGAAAAAAGGAAAAGAGGTTCATTTGGGTCAACATGAAGGAGACATTGCGGTCTCAATTCCTTGCATCATCCCCAAATGAAAGGAAAATATGTTCATTTGGGTCAACATGAAGGAGACATTGTAGTCTCAATGCCTTCCATCATCCCTAAATGAAAGGTAACAAGAATAAAAGTGAAAGGAAAAAAGGTTCATGACATATAGAAGAATGCAGATACACATAGAAGAATGTCATAAAGAGAGGGGACATCAAAAATAATAGTATAGGGAAAACATTCCAAAAAAAAAATACAATACTAGTAAGGCAAGTGTAAGTCAACCATGAAGCAAGTCAGTTGCCTCCCAATCTTGGTGGGGAAAAGTGGGAGGTAGACAGCGAAGCTAAGGGAAAAATAAAATTGCATTACTAGGACAAGGCTAACAACGTCTTTCCCCCACTGAATGCAGGGCTGGAGTGAGCCAAGATAGGTGATGGGAGGGGGCATGCAATAGTGAGAAGGGCATGTTCTACAACTATTACATGAAAAGGTGCATGAGAATAGGTTAGGGTGCAATAGGGTAGCACTCGGTACCAATGAAGTGATACTTACATAGTATCTCTCGTCGATGGCAACATTGATTGCTTCTATGGCCAAGAACACGATGATAAGCACAATGCGGTACATTAGAATATTTACGAAAACTTACCAACTGATTACGATGAGGTAAGGTGATGAGCCCTTTGTTTTAGAGGATGTATAATTTTCTCTCGCATTTAGGTGGTGGATGGAGAGAAAAATTTATTTTCTATAATTTATATGGCCTCTTGCATTGGCTAGATTCTCCAACTTCAAAAGAGGGTATGGGAGCAGGAGGTCCTGAGATGATCGGAGGTTTAGAATTGTTGATGTGAGGGGAGGTTGAACTCTCCTTAGAAAGAAGAACATCCAAGTTGGGAGGGGAATCAAAGATCACCATTCCATTTTCATGGAGCCTAAGAGATTCCCTAGGAGGCACCCTATCACGAGGGGGATCTTGATAACCAATGCCAGTTGTATGTTTATCAGGTGACAATTGTTCATAAAATTTGTGAATTTCATGTTCGTTTGTGAGATCACCACCTTTTTTTCTTAGAATGGTAAACCCTTTTGCATACTTTTGTTGAAGATTAATGGGAGGGTGTGTGAATGGGTTATGGTAAAATGGTTGAGGAGGGAGAGGGTGAGAGAAACTAGGCTCACCTTGAGTGGGTAACTTAGATCCATTGTGTGTTTCTGGATGAAGGTAAGCAAATTTTTCAAGGGATGATATGTTAGGCATCACTGGCTGATTCATAGAGGGGTAAAAAGAAGCATTTGCTTCAAGGTTCTCAAGGCAACCATGAAGGAACCACTACATGCTAGCATCATCATCTCCAATGGTGTCTACTTCAGTAGGAGGAAATTCATTGGGAGTTGGTTGAGTAGGAGTGGATTCAAGGTCATTAGGATTAGTGGAAAAGGTGCATCTTGACATATTCATTAAGGATTTGAGGGATGTCCATAAATTTTTGAAAGACATGGCCATGATGAGAGGTAAGTAATGACAAGAAATGGAATAAAATTGAAACAGAAAGAAAATTGCAAAACGCCTAAATGCAGACAATGTGTTTAAAATGATAGAAACAATTATGCAAAATGTGCAAGAGAACTAGGTCACCTAGTGTGGCGATTTAGTCCCAATAATGTTGTTTTTGACTAATTTCTAAATTTTTAACTATTGTGTATGCTTTTTATGACATGCTGATACAAACAAAGAATAGAAATGCAAATATTTTTGTATTTTCTTACTGAAAATGTAATGCAAAGTGCAATCTAGCATGAACTTTCACTAATGCACTTTTCTACAAACCTTAGGATGCAAACAATGCAATTTTTTTAATGCAATGCAAGTTATTTCCTAAGATGAAATGAAAAATCAGAAAGGTAAGAAATGGTCTATGGTCAAGTTCACCAAAATGAACCACCAAAAATATAACACTGACTAGGGAAAGAGGATTCCCCTTACTAGGCCCCTAGGGCTTTTCATCCGAGGAGCTCTTCGTGTGTAGGAATGGCTCTCTTTTTGCTTAGTGGCTATATGGTTTTTGGTGGTTGCATTCAAAGGAATGGATGATTGATGAAGGTTGTGATATGTGTGTGTGTTCTATGGCTGAATGAAATTAATGCTAACTAAGAAATGTAAAAGAAAGAAAATATGAACTAAATGCAAACTAAACTATATACCCTAAATGTATGCAAAATATAAAGTAAACTAGAGAATTCAGAACGTGTGCACCTAGAAGTGGAATTTTACAGATGAGAGGCTCTAGAATGCTCAGGAAATTATCTGATATCAACAAAGGGAGACTTACACCAAGTTTGGCGACCTCCTCCTATCGTGAAATTTTGCCGGATTGGGTTTCGGGGAAAAGGGTACCAAAAAATTCAAAACCTCTTTTTCAGGCTTAGCATAGGGACAAGGTCACCAATAGTGGTGACCTAGTCTTCCTGCTACTTCCAAAAATTTTAGGGTCTGATTCTATGGGTCCCAGTTGATAGTTTCCTCTTTTGTAGCAGTCCATGTCTGAAACTCTCGAAAATGACCTGTAACTTGTCCTTTTGCTCCTTCTAGGGTTTGATACTTTGATGTGACTTGAATGGAATGTTTGTACTTTCTCCAAAACTTTGTACTTCACCAAATCTGAGTACAAACCTAAAAACACATGCAAAGACCAAGAGAATGTTAGGGTTAGGGAATAGGGGTTTGGCTAAGTCAAACCCCTTTGATGGTAACTAAACCCAAATGAGAAAAAAATCAAAGGAGAGATGCTTGAATGATAAACAATATAAGTTCTCACCAAATCCTTAAGGTCTGCAAAATGTAAGAACAAATCCAATGGAGGTTGCTTGTGAAACCATTGTGCTTGATTTCTTGCTTTGAAGACTTGAGTTCCAGAGTGCTTACAGATAGATGTAAAAATGAGACTAGGAGAGAGATAAATGAACGTAAAAACCCTTATTTATACATGCTAAACCCTAATTTTCCCAAAATGCAACATGATAGGCCGACACTAGGGTTTAGGAGGCAACATTCCCCTTAGGTTTTGTTTTCTTTTTTAAATTTATGCCAAAAGGGACTAGGTCACCCAAGGTGGTGACCTAGTCCACTTGGACAATTTCAAGTGGTGGTCGAGAATAAAATGTTGATTAATGATGTGTATTAGGCTTTCCTCCCGAAAAACACTTAAGTCAGGACTAAAAGTACATAAAGGGGAAAAATTACCAAAGGAAAAGGGTTAATTAGTGGATGACAAGCCTAGGAAGATGTGAAAATTCCTTACAACACTTTACAACACCTTGACACAAGGCTTGAAAAGGGGTAAAAGGGGGTTCTTTAGGTGAATTGTGTCTAAAGGGTCTTGGAAAAGTGGGAAGATGTGCTACAACACTTCACAAAACCTTAGTAAAAAACCATTATATTATTGTTGAATTGCAAGATTTCAAGATTGAATCAAGGTAAAACAAGGCAAAAATCCAAGGGAAAACAAAAAAATGAGTGAAAAAGTGTCAAAGACTACAATTTTTGGCGACACATAGGGAAACTTATATATATATATAGATTTACATATATTCATACATACATATATATGTATATATATGTATATATGTAAATTTATATATATATATATATATATATATATAATTTACATATATCTATATATATTTGAAAGCCAATGGCCACCATTAGGAGGTTGCAGTTGGATATCATGCAAAGAATATAATAGAGTTTAAAGGAAGTTAAACCTTTTTAAAGCTCACATGGATGATAAATCCTCCATCATAGGCCACATTCCAACCTTTAAAATATGACATCAATGCCTTTGATGTGGCATAATAGAGTGTGTGCCATTTATGTTTCAGTTCGGCTTTTATTAAAAGTGGTTATTGAATTATAGTCATGGATTTTAAATAGATTGAGAAGGATTATTATTGATTCCTACTAATGAACATGAGAGGAAGAGGAGAAGTGTAGTCCAGGGTTTTGTAGGAGAAGAGATTTTTGTTTGCAGAGAGTGATGATATATATTTGTTAAAGGAAATTCTTGAGGACTTTTATCTTGATAATTCAGTGTATTGTTAGTTGAGTTTCATACTATGGAATAATTATAAATAAAGGCATAGTTTTAGACTATAGCAAGTTTTGGTTTCCTGAATAATTTGGACTGGAGTGCTGTAATTGTAAATTAAACATCTGGAAGTGTAGAAGTAGAATATTATTATAGGTATCATTCACAAATCTATTTCCAATCCTTTATTTTTGGTATTATATAGACAAATTTTATGATTTGAAAAATTTATGAGCTTATATACTGATTATTTTTGAAGGATTAGAGATAAATAGTCTAATTTTTATAGAATTATGCATGAAATTATTTAATTTATCTATTAGAAATATATGACTACAAGGAGGAGTTTCATTACCCTACTATGGTAAGTTGAATAAATTATTCTATTTACTCAATAAAATAAATAGTCTTATATATGTGTGTGTGTGTTTATATATATATTTATATATGTATATATGTATATATGTATGTATGTATGTATGTATATACATATATAAAAATATACATAAGCTTCAAGCTTTTCATACAAATTTAATAAATATATAATACACAAAATTCTTTCCATGCTCTATATCTGCATCGATACATACATAGATATATGTATGTATGCTTTTATGTATGTATGTATGTATGTATGTGTAGTGTAGTGTAGAAAAAAGTATCCCTTTTTCACACTTAATTTGGGAATAGATAATTAATGATAAAATAAACCTAATTGTGATTTATTTAGGGTGTTGTAAAGTGTATCCTAACACTTTCACACTAATCTATGGGTTTATTAATTAATTGGGCTTATTTATGCCTTAATTGGTCCTATTTTTGCATCTACAAGCCTTATTAATTGTATCTTTCTATGGATATTCCTGAAACTTATCAAATAACCAATCATAATTCAAGGTTTTAGGTCATGTGTTCTAGATTTAGTGGTTTGGGACTCATACGTCACCTTTTGTGTATGAGTCCCACCTAGGTCTTGAGACCTGATTTTGAACTTCACATTAACTAAGACATTTATTGGAGTTTGTGTTTCGTGTTTAAGCTAGTGGAACTCAAAAACCACAACTAGTGTATGAGTCCTTATTTGATCAACCTATTTTGATTTCAATTCTTGGTGGGATTTTATCTTCCTAGATTTGATGTTAGCTTGTAGTGTTGTTAGTTTGAAAAAATTGGCATAAATAAGTATAAATACAAGGTTATTTCATCATTTCAACATCTAAGCAATCCTAGAATTTTATAAGCAATCAAGAGTTTAACTTTCACAAGAGTTTTCAAGGACATTCAAGAGAATTCAAAGGAAGATTTGAAGAAGATTTATTACAACTCAAGTTCCATCATCATGTCAAAGGCATAATGCATCAAGCATGTTCTTGAGCTAGTGTTGTGATGTAGGATTCAAGATCCAGGTTAAGCATTATTTTACATCTAATTTAAGATTAAGATATCCATTCTTCATGGATTTTCATGTTAGATTGCAGATTTACATTTCACGACATCATTCAAGGTATCATTGTTCATGTTTCATTGTTTGATCATAAGGTTTAATTACCTAAATGGGGTTTGACCAAGGAAAAGCCCCATTTCCTAACAAAACAACATTTTAATCCTCTCCTTGTGTGATTGTAGGTTTATAGGTTGAGGAAAAAGTGGATTTGAAGCCTTCAAAAGTGCCAAAATTACAAAGTTGCAGAAGTTGTCATTAAAAGTTGTCAATACTCATGGAAACTTAGATCTAGAGAAAGATATCCAGCCAATCTACATGAAACCTTTGGGAAAATGATTATTTAATCTATCTCCAAAGGCTCACAAAGTTTCGCTTCAAAATTCTACTCCTAGAAAACTTCACGACAAAACATGACACTTTGCAATAGTCTGGGTGTATGAGTCCCAATGCACCATTTTTGCCAATCTTCAACATATCTAGATTAGTCATTGAGAGGTTCCAGGCCCTGCGTAAAAACCCTATGTTGGGATTAAATCACCCAGTATAGTGTGTGAGTCCTAGTGAGTGTTAAAGGTTAGAATTTCAAGGTATCAAAGCTTTTTTTGATCACATATTACTTCCAGGTACCTTTTTGTTTTATTCTCTTTTATCAATCTGATTTCAGGTTCTTAATTCTCTAGGTTTCATAGCTAGATTGACACATTGCGTTCGTTTTCTTCTTTCCAAATAGTTTCTTGGTAGTGAACCTCCTTTTGTCTTTAATCACACCCCTAGGACACCCTATTACAGATCTCTTTTCCTAATTTCATCCTTAGATTGATATCTCTAGGGTTTCCTTGAATGAGACTTGGAGAAAATTGGTTTTTCTATCCCTCAAAATATAGGACGACAATTTTCTTCATTCCAATATGTATGTACATACGTATGTATGTATGTATGTATGTATAGAGCATGCAAATAATATTTTAAATTATATATTTATAAAATTTGTATGATAAAATTGAATCTTACACTGATATTTTTGCTAAAATAAATCAAATTAATTTAGATTTATTAAAATATTAAAATACCGTAATAAACATTATAAAATGTGTTCTTGTATGAAGAAAAAACAAGAAAACATAGATAAATCATAATTATTTAAGAAGTAATTTTGTTAAATTAGTGGATAAAACTTTTATTTTACTTGTGTTTTTTAGTTAAAAATAAGTTATGATATAAATAAGGTATCTCGAGTCAACTATGTCATTATTCAAAAATACTAGAGTTGTAAAAGAATTTTAAAAAGTAGTCAACATGAAAATAGAAGAGTATTTCACGCTTGGAAATAAATGCAAAAAATTAGCCAAGGTTTGAGGTATATTGGAAATATGCAATATGGATATTCATTGTTAGGAAAATGTTTCTATGAGCTTAGTCATTTAACGACCATAGAAAGTTATACATTTTTTTATCATAAATCCTTATGGAAAGTTAGACAACTAGTCAAACAAGCCATTCATATCTTAAACCTTAGGTGAATGGTCATTTCCAAGATGAGTTATAGGTGTGTGAAATCACACCTACATTTTTTTGGAGAAAGCTTCTAGGAGCATCTGCAAACAAAGACAACACCTTCACGAAAAGAGAAGCAACACACAAAGAGGCTATTTCACTAGGAGTGAAAAGAATGTATTGAGATGAAAATTAATGTACATAGAATGCCTTATAAAGGCATGAGAAATCTGTTGTCATAAGCCAACTAGAAATTAAAATACACATAATTATTAAAAGAAAAAATACCCCTAAGTTAACTTAAGAAATGTGAATGGTAAAAAACCATTCACTCTAACACCCCCTGCTTAAGTGCAACTTAGGGAAACTAAAAAAGAAAAATGAGATGCAAGATGGGTCCCAAAAACAAGGCCATATTAGGTACCCATGTAAAATGAAAATGCAAAACATAAATCTCTCACAACCAAAGAAAAGGAGAAAAACCCTGTGGGAAAAAAACCCCTATCCAAAAGAGAAAAAAAAAAAAGAGAGAAAGAAGGAAGGAGGACTCATGAAGACCCTATAAGGAAAAATTCTTTCACCCATAACATCGATCAAAACAAAAGATAGCAAGGAGATGCTAAAGGTTTAATGAAGATGTCTACAATCTACTATTCCATAGGCAAATTCTCCAAACTCAGAACACCCTCTTACATGAGCTATCAAATGAAGTGCATGTGGATATCAATACAATTCATTCATTGATGCTCCATCGGGTTGTGAGAAATATGTATGGAAGTCTTATTATCACACCAAAAAGTAGTGGGATGATCAGCAAGAAAACCAAACTCAACCATCAATTTTTGAATCACACAACTTCCTAACTAGCCAAAACAACACCTTGATACTCAGCCTCGGTCGATGATAATGCAATAGTAGTTTTATTATTGCAATATCATGAAATTGTAAAATAACCATGACAAAATACAAAGCCAAAAGTATACTTTTGATGATCAACATCACTAGCCCAATCTGAGTTAGTGAAGTCTATTAAAACCAAAAATTTCCATAAAAACTCAAGGTTTTTTCCATTTAAACCTAATATTTTCCTATCTTTTTCATAAAGATTCATTTCATCCCCCCCTCCATGATGCTAATAATGCCTTTTACCACCATAATTTACCTCTATACCATAGCCTTTTTCAAAGTGGCCCGCGGTATGGCGGTGGTAGTTAAGTGCAGGCAAACATAACTATTACCGCTACACCGCGCACAGTCAAGCCACAAACCACGGTAGCGCGGTGGGCAGTGAGTTAGCAGCATGGAGCATTGTTATCACAGTATCGTTGATAGTCAGAGAGGAACCTGTGGTGGCCTGGTGGTTGGGCGGTAAGCAACAAGGCGACAATCAAGATAGTTACCACGCAATCGCATGCAATTAGTATAGACGCCACGGTATGGCGGCGGCGATTACAGAGCGGTCAATGAAGGCTTACCGCTACATCGTTCATGATCAAAACATAGACCGTGGCATTACGGTGGGTGGTGAAATAACCGGTGTGATAGTCAGTAGAAGGAAGAGGTGGACAAAGGTTGCGGTCAAGAAAGTTACTGCGCAATTGCTAGGGGTCAGAAAGGAGACCGCGGTGATGCAATAAGTAGCGAACCTGACAGTAAATTTTGGAGACCACATAGCCTCTAGGGATCTCAATGCAGACCACGATAATGCGGTAGATGGCACAAGAATGGTCAAAAGACCCACCATGGTACCGCTGGTGGTTAGGGCAGAGATCGCGGTGGCATGGTCAACAGTTAGTAGGCGGTGAGGCGACAGTTAGTGATAGTCACCATGGTACCACCAAAGGTTAAGTCTAGGATCGTGGTATAGCGGTGGAAGAAGACAAGGCCATAGAAGTCAGGTTGTGAAGCTGCCAGGGGTCATAAGGAAGCTCATAGTTGGGCGGTAGGAAGGTAGATGCTAATGGAGTAGTCAAAGTCAAAGACCACCATATCGCCAGGGGTCAAAAGGTTGACCATAGCTGAGCAGTAAGCATGGAGAAAAATTTTCAGCAGTGCGGGGTGTAGACATCTAAAATTGATCACTTCCACATGATAAAAAAACGTCTATTATATTCATCTATTTCATTAAGAGTGATTAAATAATTTATTTAATCATTATTTCATTCTCTGCCTAAGGTTCCTAAAGTACGTAATTAAATAAATTAAATACTTTACCTTACCCCCTTTTTCTTCTCTAAATTAAATAAACATGACAAATTATTTAATTTAGTCATTTAACCCATTTGGATTAAAAACCAATTTTTAATTCCTCTTTTTCTCTCTCCTTGTCACATTCTCCATAACCCTCTTTTAATCCAGATTAAATTAATTAATTTTTTATTAGGTGCACCACTTAATCAAGATTAAGTGTCACATCCTCCATAATCTCCCATTTGTCGCTAATCTCTCATTAATTATCCTAATCTTGTGTTTGCACAACCTTAATCAGAATCATTAGCCACATTTGGCTTACCTTTTCTGGTCAACCTTCCCACTTACCCTTTTTAGCCTAGACTCTCTTCCCCATGTGAATTTTTAATTCACATTTATTTGCCCAAGACTCCTCTCTTCCCCATGTGAATTTTTATTCACTTTTGTCTTTCCAAGGTCTTCCCCATCCCCATGCAAGATTCTAGAAGCCTTGACTTGTCACTTCACATGTGCCAAGGGCTTCTAGAACCTTGGACTTAGCGCATCACCCACATGTGACAAATCTCCAGCATTTTGGAGACCCAATCTTATCCACTAGATTCTTCCAATCATTGTGAATATTTAATTCACTTTTATTCCTCCAAGGAATCTTCTCATCCCCCAAGGTACTTGCCCTTCTTCCACCTCATGTACTTCTCTTCCACCTCATTTCCACATCATTCCACCCTAAGACATCTCACATTCCACATGTCAAGATGTGAGGGCTTGTGAGTCCTCAAATTACCATAGCCCTTCATCTTGATCTTGTTGGATCAATCCCAAACGTTGAATTCTCTAGAGAATTCCAATTATCCTATAAATACCCCCTCATTTCTCTCATTTTAAGCAGGAAGTCTTTTGCAGAAAAACTCTTGCAAATTTACCATTTGAGCTCTCATCCATCTTGCATCTTGTATCCATTCAACTCCATTGCCATCCAAGGAGCACACAACTCTTCAAAATCAAGGGCCAACCAAGGAAAGAGCAGCATAGAAGGTATAACAAACAACAATCAATTTGTTTATCTTACTTTCATGTTAGCCATTTTCTTAGGCTAATCATTGAGTTGCCCTTTTATCTTGTTATTTCATCTTGTTGCATTATTAGTTTTTGTCTAGCATCTCACATTAGGACTTGGTATTTTATTAGGATCACACGGGGAAATAAAATATTAAGAGCTCGGTTAAAATATATAAAATAAAAGACATGTGAACTATAGTTTAAAATATTTAATTTTTCGATAAGGCAACTTAATCAAATATTTCTTTTTCTATTAGGAATACAAGTGGTTGTAATAGGAAAGTGAAGGGTCATGGCCCTTTAGATATACTGTATAAATGTATTGAAAAATCAGTTAGAAAAAAGGGGGGATAGCAGTTAGAATTTTTAGATTTTTGCAGAAAATGAAAACTAGGAAATGGATACAATGTATAGATTTTTCTTGAAGCAAATCAATGGAGAAAATGTTTTAAACTGGTGAATTATTTTTGGTGTTCAGTTGTTATTTTGTATTAATTCATATTATTTATCTGGTTGTCTCCAACTTGCGGTCTTTTATCATTTAATTCAGTATATCAAATATATTTTTGATTTGTCAAAATGTATTCCCATGTTGTGTGATTTAATTAATTGGTGTTTGCAAGTCAGAATTAAATTCTTTTAAATAATTCACAGTGATTTTAGGATTTATTTTGGATGGTTAAAGAAGAATCGTGTTAAGAAAAATTCTAGCACAATTTATGCAAGTCATAGATTTAGTAAGGTTTTATGCCAGTCATAGAATTTTCAAAGTGCCTAACAACTAGAGTTAAGCTAGAGAGGGAAACATATACATTTTCTGATTTTTGACTCCATTGCCTATGTGGATATAAGGCACTGATCTATCACAACCCAGTGAACATATTTCATATAAAATAACATTTTCAAATCCTTTCTTTTATGCAGTAGGAGTAGCATTCATGATTTTATCTATTCACTTCTATTTTCCATTGTGAATAGATTGTTTGAGCAAGAAATATATTTTAAATATGCATTATTCACATAGGTGCACCTACCTAGGTTTAGCAGAGCCTCAAGAGAAGAAGGTTCAATTGCATCAATTTTCCTTGTACATTTGCCAAAAGCATTGTGAGAGCTTGGAAACCTCTCATGGTTCAAAACTATGTTTTTGAGACCCAACAGTTTGGTGACTCTGTTGGGGACTATACTCAGGAAATGTTTTTCAGCTCATCCATTTATAGATACAATAGAGTTTTACTTTTTTTTTTGGAGATTCCCCTGGGGCAAACCAAAGGAGTATCATAATATTTTTCATTTTCCTACTTTTTGGAAAAGTAGGTGGTGACTCTGTTTCAATTTGATAAATAATGCATAGATATTATGGAACAGTAATACTTGGTCAAATTTTTTGTCAAGATGGTAGAAGAAGAGAGAATACAACAGTCAATAAGAGAGTTGAAGGAATTGAAACAACAAAGGCTACAATTAGACCAACAAATGTTGCAAGTGAACCAACAATTCTTGCAATTGGGAGTCAAAAGAGTTCCAAGTACATCACCAAATAGGCCATCATGCAGTGAGATTGAATACACAAATGCAATTAGATCTTGGAAATAACAAGTGCCACCTGAGAACTTTGACAATGAAGGTAATGTACTCTATTCACAACAAAACACTTTTGATGAGTGTATTCAAATTCATGAGAGGTAAAAATCTTGTGGATGCCTTTTTTGACATAAGGAGATATAAGGGAGAACTTGTGAGTTCTTTATACAACAGGATGACAGACATATGTATACAATTACCTCCTCATTATAGGCCTACAAGACCCACATTTGTTGCATAATTTGTAAGAGCATCAGAGCTTGAATTATTTTACTAGTCAGAGTCATCAAAATAGTGTTCCTTTAATGTAGTGAATAAATTTATTGATTCCATACTTGGGACAAGGTATATGGATAGTGGCAACAATAAATCTAATAGTGATATCATGGATGATCAAACAATGCAAAAAAAAAAGGAAGTATGTGCCACTGGGATTTCTGATGACAATTTTTTATATTTGGAAGATGATGAAGATATATAAGAGATCAGTGAAGAAAAACTTATGAATTTTGATTGAAAACAGGGTGATTCTTGCAGTTATTATGAAGATCAGGAAGTTGGAGACATATTAAAAGATATGGAAGCAGTGACCTATTCACTCAGCAGTGAGCAAGTTTTAGATTTGTTGACTCTTGAATACCAGAGATATGCACACAAAGATGATTCTAAAGTTTTGGGTCCAGCATACATTTGCTTTGACAGTGAGAGTATTGTGTGTAATTATTCATTTGATTCCATGAGCATTTCTCAGACTGATGAAGAATTATTTGAAGCTGATCAAGAATCCTTGTCTATCCAAGAAGAGCTATGTGACTTGAACAATTTTTTCCTACAAGAGAAAGATGTTGGTTTGCATGTTATTGATGATGAGTGTTCAAATTTTATTGATTCAAGTATGTATAAAGATGACTGTATGGATCAAAAATTTGTGTCAATTTCAATTTGTGATAGAAAAGAACTAGAAAGTGTTTCTGATTTGATTGTTTTAGAAGATATTGATGAGATAGAGTTTTTTTATTTCCATGAGAAGCATTCAGACTTTCAGGTCCCAGTACAGTTGGAGGAACATTCAATGATATATGATGATGAGCAAGCCTATGAGTGTTTTTTTGAATGTGGGTACATTTTGTATGATGAAGGTCACAAGTATTTATTATATGATGAATTGCAGAGTGGTGTGTGTCAGGTTGAACACAATGATCTTCTGAGGGTTTTCATAGATAGTGCATGTAACAGGGTTGTTGGAATGGTTAGTTTCAAAAGAAACTTGATGAGCTCAAATCAGAATAAAATCTATGACAGAGGAAAGTATAGGATTTCCTTTTTTGTGGCCTGGGGCCATCCTTTGTGGTTTGAATTTTAAACCATAATAGATACAGAGGATTAAGTATTGCCAGTGCATGTAAAATTCTTTAACAAACCTCTATAAACATTATTTTTCATGCATAGTAGTTTAGGAATTCTATTGGGCCTGGGTTTGCTTGTACATGGACATTCTCATAAATTCCTTTATTTGGAAACATTTTCTTTCTTTCCATGTACCATAGTCTAGAGTCTTCCATCCGCCATGCTCCATCTTCCATTTTCCATCTCATTCATCTCTTCATCTTTCATTTCCTTCATTTTTCCATGCTTGGCTCGGTCTGCTCTCCCAGTAGTTTCTGGATTCTTGCAGTGATTTGCAAATCACTAATCCCCAATAGGAGCCATTGTTAGAATAAAAAATTTCCATAAAAACTCTAAAGGTTTTTTCCATTTAAAGCTAATATTTTCCTATCTTTTTTTATAAATATTCATTTCATCCGCCCATCCATGATGCTAAAAATGTCTTTTACCGCCATCATTTACCTTTTAGAGCGTTTACCTCTTTACCGCAGCCTTTTTCAAAGTGGTTGGCAGTATGGCAGTGGTGGTTAAGTGTAGGAAAACATAATTGTTACTGCTACACAGTGTGTGGTCAAGCCACAAACTGCGATAGCACGGTGGGCAGTGAGTTAGTAGTAGGGACCATTGTTACCACAGTACCGTTGGTGGTCAGAGAGGAAACTGTGGCGGCGCGGTGGTCAGGCGATAAGAAAAGAGGTGACAGTCAAGACAGTTACAGCATAACCGTGCATAGTTAGTACAGACGCCATGGTATGGCGGTAGTGATTACGGAGCGGTCAGGGAAGGATTACCGATACATCACCCGATCAAAAAATAGACCGCGGCATCGTGGTGGGCAATGAAATAATTGGCGTGATAGTCAATGGAAGGTAGAGGTGGACATAGGCCGACAGTCAGGATAGTTATTATGCAACCACCAAGGGTCAGAAAGGATACCGCGGTGACGCATTAAGCAACGAACCTAACAATAAATTTTGGAGACCAAGGAACCACCGGGGATCTCAATGCAAACCATGATAATGTAGTAGACGGTAGGGCAATGGTCAAAAGATCCACCGCAGTACTACTGGAGGTTAGGTCAGAGACCGTGGTGGCATAGTGAATAGTTAGCAGGCAGTGAGGTGGTGATTAGTGACAGTCACCACAGTACTACCAAAGGTTATGTCTAGGACAACATTATAGCGGTGGAAGAAGAGAAGGTCATGGCAGTTGGACCACGGAGCCGCTGGGGGTCATAGTGAAGCCCACAGTTGGGTAGTAGGAAGGTAGATGTTGATGGAGCAGTCAAAGTCAAAGACTTCCATACCGCCAAGGGTCAAAAGGTTGACCGTGGGTGAGTGGTAAGCATGGAGAAAACTTCACAGTAGTGCAAGGAAATAAAATATTAAGAGAGGTTAAAATATATAAAATGAAAGACATGTGAACTATTGTTTAAAATATTCAATTTGTCGATAAGGAAACTTAATCAAATATTTTATTTTCTTTCACGAATACAAGTGATTGTAACAAGAAAGTGAAGTTTCACGACCCTTCAAATATACTATATAAATGTATTGAAAAATCAGTTAGAAAAAAGGGGGGATAATAGTTAGAATTTTTAGATTTTTGTAGAAAAGAAAAACTGGGAAATGGATACAATGTACAGATTTTTATTGAAGCAAATCAATGGAGAAATTTTTTTAAACTGGTGAATTCTTTATGGTGTTCAGTTGTTATGTTTTATTAATTCATATTATTTATCTGGTTGTCTCCAACTTGAGGTCTTTTATCATTTATATCAGTATATCAAATATACTTTTGATTTGTCAAAATGTATTCCCATTTTGTGTGATTTAATTAACTGGTGTCTGCAAGTCTGAATTAAATTCTTTTAAATAAGTCACAGTGATTTTAGGATTTCTTTTGGATGGTTAAAGAAGAACCAGGTTAAGAAACATTCTAGCACAATTTATGCAAGTCATAAATTCAGTAAGGTTTTATGCCAGTCATAGAATTTTCAAAGTGCCTAACAACTAGAGTTAAGCCAAAGAGGGAAACATATACACTTTTTTTATTTTTGACTCCATTGCCCATGTGGATAGAAGGCACTGATCTATCACAACCCAGTGAACAAATTTCATATATAATAACATTTTCAAATCCTTTCTTTTATGCAGTAGGAGTAACAGTCATGATTTGATCTATTCACTTCCATTTTCCATTGTGAATAGATTGTTTGAGTAGAAAATATATTTTAAATCTACTTTATTCACATAGGTGCACCCGCCTAGGTCTAGTAGAGCCTAAATATTAGAAGGTTCAATTGCATCAATTGGCCTTGTACATTGGCCAAAATCATTGTGAGAGCTTGGCAACCTCTTGTGGTTCAAACCTACATTTTTGAGACCCGACAAAGTCCACAATCTGAGTAGCCGCTGATGTGCAATAAATTCCAGACTATGTACTACCTTGAATGTACCACAGGATGTGTTTGGCTACCTTCCAATGACTCTCATGAGGATCTTGAGAGAAATGAGAGACAAGACCAACTAGAAATGAAATATCAGGATGACTATGTGTCAAATACAAAAGGCTTCCAATCAACTGTCGATATAAGGTAGCATCTACTAATAGAGTACTATAATTGGATGACAACACAACACTTGACTAAAAAGGAGTGGGGGATGGCTTGCAATCAACCATATGAAATCTTTAAATAAAATCAAGAGCATAATTATAAAAATACTTGTAGAAGACTGATGAATTTGAAGACCAAGAAAGAAATGCAAAGGACCAAGGTCAGTCATATCAAATCGCTACATCAAAACTCTCTGATTATCCTCAATCATGCAAGAGAACTCCTAGTGAGAATCAAGTCATACACATAGAGAACAAGAATGAGAATATCCGCCCATGCCTTTGAATGTAAATTGTAGATTCAAAGTGACATCTAGTGAATCCAAAAGCAAGCAAAAAATTATCTATCTTCTCATACCAAGCTTGAGGGGCTTGTTTGAGACAATACAGTGAACGTCAAAGCCTATAAACAAGTGAAGGTTCCTACACAAAGCCTAGTGGATGCTCCATATAGATCTCCTCCTGAAGATCACCATGCAGAAAAAAACTCTTCACATTCATCTGATACACGAACCAACCTTGAGATGCAGAAATATAAAGTACAGGATGAATGGAAACCATCTTGGCAATAGGAGAAAAGGTCTTTGAATAGGACCAATGCCCTCAACTTGAGAAAATTCCTTAGCTACAAGATGAGCCTTGTAGTTTTCAATAGAACCATTAGTTGCAAACTTGGTATGATACATCCACTTGCACCAAACCAAATTTCTTTGATTAGGAAGAGGAACAAGATCCCAAGTATGATTCTTCATCAAGGAAGAATAATCCTCAACCATAGCACTATCCCACTCTAGAACACTTGAAGCATCTGAAATTTTTTGAGGATTGGTAGAAACAGTATGACTCAAAAGATTGATACCTAGAGTCTGAGAATGAGTGCAATGAGAAGTGTTAGGATCACTTGCATGAGAACCAACCTCCTTAAGAAGAGTGCAAGCCCAAAGATGCTGTGTGGGTGCAACCTCAAGAGAATATGGAGTTATGACAACATAAATATCAGTACCATCATTAGGAGCATCAACAACATCATCATCATAATCAACAAGAAACAAAACATCCTTTGAAGAAGAACTGGGAAGAAGGGAGGTAGAGGCCTGTGATGGAGAATCCTTTGAAATAAAGACTCATCAAAATGAACATCATGATGAAAATGTACCTCTCGAGTGACGGGATCAAACAAATGATAACCCTTCACATCCTCACAGAGGCCAATGAAGATGAACCGCTGACTCTTTTTCTCCATTGCTTTCTGCCTCCCTGTTGGAATGAATGTCCATTAATCACTTCCAAATACTCTAAAGTAGGATACCTTAGGATTGATGTGAGACCAAGCATCCTCGGGAGTCATATTCCACACTACCTTGTGAGGCACACAGTTTTGAATGTATTTGGTACAATTGATAGCCTCTGCCCAAAAAGCTGGAGCCATGGACCTAGACTAGATCATGTAATTGGCAAAGGGGAACTACTATAGCGGGTGGGAACAACTAGTGGAGGTAGATTCTAGAAGTGGGAGCCCCTACTATGGCAAAGGAATCAGCCTGCTATTCTAATCCTACCTTATAAGGTTATATTCTTCTGCTTGACTAAACCATAATGCTGAGTGTATGACACTGTGTGTTGATGAAGAATACCTCTAGCACTACAAAAGTCCTGAAACACCCGATTGACATATTCCCCCCATTATATGTGTGAATATTTTGAAGGGAGTGTCCTAAATTCTTCTCCACAAATGTAAAAAAGGTCATGAAGAAATGAATAAACTCATCCTTGTACTTCAAAAGGGACACCCAAGTGCAGTGGGAGAATTCATCAATGAATGTGAGCACATACTTGGCCCTTGAAAATGAAGGAGTGGGAAATGACATGAGTTCACTATGCACCAACTCAAGGGTTGCTAGAGCACATGTAGCCATAACTTTTGGAAATGGATCTCAATGATGTTTCTCAAGTACACAACCTAGGAAAAACCCATCAAAACAAGAGATTTGAGGCAGATTAATCACCGAGTTCTATGTGCTCATCTATTGGAGATATCTATAATTCAGGTGCCCAAAACACTTCTATGACTACTTACTCACAGGATCTGTATGAGAAATAAAGGATGATCCTAATGAAGGCTCAAATCCATAAAAATTGTACAAGCAAGTTCTATGATCAACTACTCTAGTGGAAACAACCTTCTTAGGATTCTCCAACTCTCAAATAGTCACATCACTAGGAGAGAACTCAACAAGCCTTCCATCACCATGTTGACAAATCTAATAAATGGAGAGAAGATTTTGTGAGATATTAGGAACAAGAAAAACATCATCAATTCAACCATCTTGTCTCTGAACTGAGCCCGTCCCTAGAACAGGAATTTGAGAAGAGTCTCCAATTGCAACATGAGTAGTATGGTGATTAGAGAAAGAATCAAGAAGCATCATGATTCATGTGATGTGAGGCACCCAAATTAAGAATCTAGCCATCATGGGTAGAGGAAAAATCTCTTGTTGCAAAAGCTTGGCCTTTTCCCAAGGGAGAAGACTTGGACATGGAAATATTTTGCTTCTTCATAGCTTTATCCAATGATACAATCCCCACAAAGTAATGCGCATCATTATGCACTAACTTTCCACAAAAGGAAAAACATTCCTTCTTCTTCTTAGAATTGGAAGATGATTCTCTTGAGTTAGAAGGAGGATGTGAAATCTTTTGATCATTCTTCTCCTTAGGCTTGGAGGGATGCTCATCATCTAGAGGAGAATCTTTCTTAGGCTTCTTCTTATTCTTACCCTTGCTCTTGGATGACTTGGCCATCAAAGCATGAATCTTAGGAAGAGTATCCATTTGGATCAACATGGATAGCTCGCAAGCAAATAAATCATAGAACACCTCAAAAGAAGGCATCTGATAAGAATCTCGCATACCATCCATGGTAGAATAGAAGGTGGAAGAAAAAACTTGAAATGCACCACATAGCTTAGACAAGCTCAAGAAGATACTCTCTTTATCTATCTTGGCACAACCACATCCTTTCAACTATAACAAAATCAACCTGAACTATGCAAGGAAGTCTTGATTAGTGGGTGTAGTATCATAAAATGTCATCAGTGATATTTTCACACGTTTGGGCCCTCCTTGTAAAATTGAGCTTAATGATGCCTTGACTTAGTGTTGTAATGTGATTAGCACACTCACATTAGGTCTTGGGCCCTTGTGAACTAAATAAACTTAACCACACCTTATTTAGAGTGTTTTAAAATTTTGTAACACATTTTCACACTTTTCTAGGGTTTTCATAAATAATTGGGCTTCTTTATGCTTTAATTGGCCTTATTTTGCATCCATAAGCCTCATTTAATTCATATTTTCAAGGATAATCTTGACACAAACCAAAATCCAGTCATAATTTTGATGTTTTCATGTCATGTGGCCAAGATTTGGTGGTCTTGGACTCATTCTCCACCTTTGGCATATGAGTGCCATCTAGGGTTTTGGGTCCCTATCCTGGTTTTACACCTTTCTAGGAATTTTTTAATTTGGTCCCATAAATTATGCCTAATGGGACTCATTTTCCACCTTGGGCATATGAGTCTCGTGTGACCCAAAATTAAAATTAATACAATTTTTTGGTGGGATTTTATCCTCCTAGATTTGACGTCAGCGTGTAGTATTGTAATTTCAAGAATTCTTGCATAATTAAGTATAAATACAGGTTTCTTAACCTCATTTTATCCTAACAAGCAATCAAGTGACCTAGCAAGTTGAATGAACATCCTTATAGCAAATTTGAGTTCACAAGAGAATTCAAGTGTTTACAAGAGCATAAAAGAGAATTCAAGAGTAGATTATCAAGTATTTTAGAACATTATTCAAGCATCAAGCATCATGTCAAATATTTCATGCATCATGTTTGTTTTTGAGCTGGCAATTGTGATGTAGGGTTTTATGATTCAAGCTAGCATTCAACTCAAGATCTATCCTATTAAAGCAAGATTCAAGATCTACATTCGTTGGAGCCATCTCATACATGTTTGTAGCCTCTTATTGCTAGGGTTTTGTGAGTTGCAACATCATATTTTGTTCATTCATCATTCATCATTCTCCATTCCTATTTTATTTTATTTGAAGGTTCCACTAACAAAACAACATTTTTTCCTCTTTTTGGTGTGTGATTTGGAGGTTTAGATTGAAGAAAAATTAAGGTGTAAGTTTGGAGAAATTTGTTAAAGTGTTCAAAGTTTTCAAAGTTCTCACCTTGCATTAGAGATACTTGGAGAAATTATAAAAGTTGCAAATTGGGGTTTCCTATATGATAATCAATTAGGAAGCATAAATCAGAGCTTGAAGAATAGATTCAGATCTTGAAATTTCAAAAATCCCTAACTAGATTGATTCACTAGTTCTGGTATATGAGTCCTAGTTTAGGTCAAAATTTAGGTTTTCACATATTCAAATACCCATTTGCCAAATTCTTATTTCTGCATAGAAACCTTGATCTAGAACTAATTCACCCAACCTAGTGTATGAGTCCCAATCAACACTAAATTCACTTTTTTTAGCATTTAAGACCTCCAGCTAGTCATCTTGTAGCATTCTATTTTGTTTTAGCTGCATTTCTAGGTCATTTAGTGAAGGATTGCATGATATTAGCGTTATGTAGGGAAAGGGGATTCACTACTCATGAGTTCTCTTCATTCAGAGAGTCTCATGGGTTAAACTTCCCTAACTAACTCAAGGGACAACATGAAAGTTCTTCAATTAGAAAGAGTAGGTCATAAAGATTCTTTGTACAAACTGACAAGCTCTCAGCCAAAGGATGTCAACATGAGATACAGATGACAATGCAATGGCTAGAATCCCAAAGGCGCACTAGCATCTCATATGGACTAGAGAGAAAGTTTATCATAAAAAATAGCTTAGTGACTACCAATAATTAAATTATTAAGAAATTCAAAAGTTTTGAAAAATAATAGAATATGATAAAGCTGAAATAAAGTGAAATAGAAGTGATAAAGAGAATAAGCAATATAAAGGTAATGCTCACAACCACACAAGTGATGGAGCCTCCAACATGAAAATATCTTCAATACATGCATGTATAATATACAAAGAAAGTGTTGGGGCTGTATAGGGGTTTGCCTCAGTCAAACCCCCATTTTGGTGTCCCTACCTCCATGGATAGCTAGATAGATAGAGAGAAATAAAGTATGCAAGTGTGATGTGATAAAAGAAAACCTTGCTCGAGGAGGAGAATTTGTATCACAAAATGTAGGTGATAAAATAAATCCTTTCTTGAGGAGAAGAATCTATCTCATGAAATAAAGATGTAATAGATAGGGGATATGGAATCCCAGAATGCTTGCAAGCACAAGGCAAGGTTGATAGAGTTGCAAGGCTTAAGGAAGCCAAATGGAGAGAAAAAAAGAGTTGAAAGAGCCAAGAGTGAGTTGTAAAAGCTTGAGAGTTCTTTGAAGCTATTGTAACAAGAAAAGAGAGCTCTTTAAATGAGATAGAAAGATAGGATACTGTCCAAGATGGGAGCCAAAAATGAGAATATCTACAAATGGATTAAAAAGAGAGAATAGGAGGAAAAGAAGCTTCTTGAGCCATTTTAGGGAATCCTGGGCCATTCCAACCAACAAAACATTATGATAAGTGGTAAACATGCACAAAAACATGTTGGAAGATGGTCAGCACTCCCCTTGGGATTCATGACATGGACTAACTGCCTCCCATGCATCTATTAACTCTGGCAGTTGTATCAGGCATTAATAGGTCAATCTTTTGGTGCAATGATAGTTGTGGGGCTAACAATTGGTATTAGAGCCAAAGGTGTCGAGTTTGAATCCCCTTGGGTAACACTGAGGGGGAGTTTGATGGTAGATGGTCAGTGCTCCCTTCGAGATTCATGACATGGACTAATCGCCTCCTGTGGATCTATTAACTCTAGTAGTTGTATCAAGTATTAATAGGTTGATATTTTGGTGCAACAATAGCTGTGGGGCCAACAAAATTCTTTTTTGAATGTTGAAACATCATAGGATGCTAGCTTGCCACACAAACATCTACGCGGTGTGCTAGTGTCCAAACACATCACGCTAAAAAACAACACAAACGGGAAAAGCATAAGGTTTAATGCAAAGCTAACACAAAAAGGGTAGGTGCTAAAAAAGAGGTGCAATTTAATGACTATACACTTTTCCCCCACTTTAGCGGGCATATGAATCTACTTTAATATGCAGGCTAAAGGAAATCTACTAAAAATAAATAACATCGTATGCCAAAAGGATATTTTAGAGGAATTAGATAAATCTTCAAACCAAGGAAGCATGCCCCCAAGTTGAAGATCTACAAAGTGCATTGGAAAAGAAAAATATGCACTAGATAACAATGTTAGTACACAAAAAACTAAAGGATTTGAGTGAATTAAGTGAAAGAGACCTCGATGTAAAATGTTGTCTCAATATTATGCTTCATCCCCAAATTAAGAAATAACATACTTAGAAGGATTCTAAAACAAAGAGAGGAAGGGCATATACTCAGGATGAAGAACATGCAAATCTTCGATCTGGTGTACACAATTTGAGAAAAGAAGAGAATTTAAGAGAGAGAAAGGAATGAAGCCTCCAAGAGGGTCAGCTCCATAGGTTCTTGAACCTAAGGAGATTTGAAAAAAATGACTTCGTAGCTCTATGGAACTATGAAGTTGAACAAAGTACACCGAAGGGCCTTGGACCAATGATGGAAAAATCCCACAAGATGAAAGAATCTTATAGACCTATAGACCTACAAGAATGCATCCCTCAAGATCTCTCACATGAAGGAAACCTAAAGAAGTGAGTGTCTCATAGGCTCACAAATTTGCAAGGAGGCAGGCCCCAAGATATCTCACATGAAGGAAGCCTGTGAAGTAAGCGTCTCATAGGTCTGCAGACCTGTAAAGAGGCAGCACCCAAGATCTCTCAAATGAAGGAAACCCCATGAAGTATGCACCTTACAGGCCCGTAGACCTGCAAGAAGGTATCCCTCAAGATCTCTCACATTAAGGAAACCCAGATGAAAGCATCTTAAAGGCTCATGGACCTAGAAGGAGGCATCCCCCAAGATCTCTCACATGGAGGAAACCCAATTGAAAGTGCCTTACAGGCCCGCAGACCTACAAGGAGGTATCCACCAAGATCTTTCACATGGAAGAAACCCAAAGGAAAGAGCACCTTACAGACCTGCAAGCCTGTAAGGATGTGTCCCCCAAGATCTCTGACATGGAGGAAACCAAAGGAAAGGGACTCCACAGAGTTGAATTGGAAAGCGAATTTACAGGTGTACTTGCAAAGTGACATGTTTACCTACAAATAAAGCATGTCGAAAATAAAGTGGCCATGGAGGCAGTCAAGCGGACAATCACACAGATCGTCGACAAATTCAAAAGTTTTCAAAGGGGTCCCTCAAGAACACAACATTAAGAAGGGGTACAATCAAGGGACACACTATTTGAAAAGTGAGGTCTAGTTTGGTTGCCCCCAAGCTAGACGCCATAGAATTCATTTGAGATATAAGCTTTGAAAGGGGGTCCTCTCAAGGGATGCTACATTTGAAAGACATAGACAAGAGAAGGGGTCCTTAACAAGGACACACATCTCCAGAACAAGTTACCACTGCCCCTAGCATATAAGGGAGGAGAACCATACAAGATAGAGGTATACCTCAATATTAATTTTCATTTGAAGGAAGAGACAGGTGCACTAGCAAATAAATGAGTGATGGCACTTGAATCACGAAGTTGTATATTTTACTTCAAGGCCTTACTTTCACTAGTGGAATGGCTAGGCACTCGATGGTATGCATAGAAAGAATGTTTTTCTTTATCATGTTCATGAAATTTCTTGTGTGTAGGAGGAGGAAGAGAAATTAAGTGGGATTTGAGAAGCCTCAACAATATACGCTCTTGCTCAAACAAAAAATGAGGAGTGAGAAGCATCCCTTTCTCTTGTGGAGAAAATATTGACTTGTCACAAGAAGAAGATACAAATATAGAAGAAAAATGAGGATGGACCAAAACGTGAGAATGAGGTTGAGTGGACATCATGTCAACACTCAACCATAAATTCTGTTTAGACTATTCATTCGAGCAACCAAGCCCAAAATTATGCTTGCAAGGTGCACATTTTATAGGGTTCTTAATGCCTTGTTCATTATGCTCACAACCTTTACGCCCATAGCCATATTTAGAGACAAGCTTAAAGAGAGGGCCATAACGTGCTTGCAAATCTTGAGAAGAAGGAGGATCTTCATAGAGAGTATTATTCTAGCAAGAGAGAACATATTATTTTATTGGATCACCATCATCCTTTTCAATAGGATTGCTAACATTATCCTCTTTATTAGAGGCGTAATCATCTTCTTTAGAAGGAGGATCAACACTAAGAACATTACAATTTATGTTCACACTATCCCACGATACAGAATAATAATCATCTTCAATAGTGGGTGTGAATGATGTCATCGAAAGGTCTAAGTGGATCGGGTCAACTTTATATTCCCAAATGAAGGAATTTGTAAAGTCTAAAGAACCCCAATCATCACCAAGAAATGCATTTTCTCGAGAAGACGTAGGAGTAGACTTAATATTTCTTGCTTCAGAATGATCTTCTTCAGGGACATCTATCTCAAGAGTAGCCTTTGTAGTAGGTATTGTAGGAGTAAACATTGACACATTGGAGGAAACTGAAGGAATAAGACTAGGAACAACCAAAGCCTAACCAAGAACCGCCATTTCACATAAGTGCATAGAATCAAGGTCATCCTTAACTATGACTAATTTTTTATTGCAAATGAACTTAATAGATGTATGCAAGGTAGATGGGATTGCACCCATAGCATGGATCCATGGTC
Organism: Sequoiadendron giganteum; assembly: GCA_007115665.2. NCBI lineage: Eukaryota > Viridiplantae > Streptophyta > Pinopsida > Cupressales > Cupressaceae > Sequoiadendron > Sequoiadendron giganteum. The sequence goes on along the minus strand of CM021105.1, from coordinate 642,478,660 downwards.
TACCAGTAAGAATATTATACAATAATTTTCTGACATTATATATACAAGGGTGGGTATGATAACTGATCCCAATCTCAAAGGAATGATTATCATGCCTAGGACTTGTTGACCAACATTATCAAACCCAAAATATCAACAAAAGAAGCTTTAAGAGAAGATGAATCAATATTAATCTTAGGCAATTGATCAATACTTCATATGTTGAGCATTGAACCGATGTCAAGAAGAGTACATCTAATGCCAATGTTGTTAATGTTAACTATAATCATTAGTGGGTCTACTTTCTTCTATACTTATGAAGGTAGGAGAACCTGAGGATAAAACATAATATTCAACAAATACACACGAATATGAGCTATCAATGCATCAAAATTTGTTAGCCTAGTGAAAGAAGGCAAGAGGATCTTTTGGAAGGCTTCCTGAAGCATTCCTTAATAAATCAAATCATACTGAAGCAAGTCCCATAGTGAGATATTAGTTGGAGTAACATGGAATTGCTTGACAAGATCATAATCACTAGGTGCTTTAGTCATAGGTTTAGGAGCTTAAAGAAGGCTTGGTTGTTTATTCATTCTATTCTCATAAGTATGGGCTACTACTCTATAAGAGGGAGCCATAAAAGGATCACGAGAGTCACTATCAAATGGAATACCATCAATAGAAAAAATCCTTTCAAGAGAAGGACTAGTTGGAGTCACGTAAATGATCGATCTCTTAGGCCTTTGAGGGGAAATAGAGACATATATTACATTTAAATAATCATCAAAACTAGTAGAATAGTTATTTGAAGACATATTCTCAACAATCGATCCAAATAGGACTAAATGTGGAAGGAGATTCATCATGTGCTAATGCATCATCTCTGGAAGAGAGTGCATTAGAAAAAAGATAGGATTCATCATTCACAAATGCATTGTCTCTAGAAGAGAGTGCATTGGAATAAGAAATAGATTCATCATTCACCAATGCAATGTCTCTAGAAGAGAGTGCATTGGAATTAATAGAATGTAGAGTAATATTAAGAAAGGTATCAATGATTTCATCTTCTTGCAACAAGATATCCTTCAAAGCAGGAGAAATCTCATGAGAAGGATCAAAGATACAAATTGACATGGGAAAACCCAAGTCACTATCATATGCATGAAATGGAACATCATTAACAATCTGAATAAAAATAGATACTAAACTAATAAAAGAAAATATTAAATTCATTCTGGTGTGACAAAACTGAGAAAGATCAAAAATCCATATTTTACAATTTTTTGGTATTTTCTAGGTTCTAGTAATTTGCATTTTCGGTGGTCTTCAAAGCAAAAATTTGAGGTTTGAACATGCGTTGGTCCCTAAAATTTGATAACCAAAGGAATAGTATTTTAGGGACTGAATTAGTTCTCTTGGAGACCTTTCCAATGGTGCAAACGGTTCTCAATTCTGAGCACCAAGTCAAAAGTTATGACCCCACCAAGTTGGGGTAAATAAATTCCTAGTTTTTCGGTTCACATCCACTTCACCAAAATTTAGGGAAGTGGGATTTTCTACTCATGAGTTCTCTTCGTTCAGAGAGCCTCACGGGGTGAACTACCCTAAACTACCTCAAGGGACAATGCAAGAGTTCTAGAATCAGAAAGAGTAGGTCACAAAGATTCTTTGGACAAACTGACAAGCTCTCAGCCAAACGACATTAGTATGGGATATGGATGACAAAACGGCGCGTCGGTGTCCCAAAGGTGTGTTGGTGTCTCGTACAGACCAAAGAGCAATTTTATCATAGAAATCATCTTAGTGACTACCAACAATCTAATTATTGAGAACTTTGAAAGTACTGGAAAATAACAGAATATGATAAAGCTGAAATAAAGTGAAATAGAAGTGATTAAGAGAATAAAAAATAGAAAGGAAATACTCACAACCATGCAAGTGATGAAGCCTCCAACAAAGAAATATGTTCAATACCTGTATGCATAATATCTAGAGAAAGTGTTGGGGTTGTATAGGGGTTTTCCTTAGTCAAACCCTCATTTTAGTGTTCCCACCTCGATAGACGGCTAAATAGATAGAGAGAAATAAAGTATGCAAGTGCTATGTGATAAAAGAAAAACACGCTCAAGGAGGAGAACCCGTATCACAAAATTTAGTTCATAAAAGCAATCCCTACTTGAGGAGGAGGACCCATATCACGAAATAAAGATGTAATAGACATGGGATATGGAATCCCATGATGCTTGCAAGCACAAGGGAAGGGAGATAGAGCTGCAAGGCTTAAGGAAGCCAAATGGAGAGAGCAATACAGGTGCAAGAGCCAAGAGTGAGTTGCAAAGGTTTCTACAAAAGCTTGAGAGTGCTTTGAAGCCGTTGTAACAAGCAAGGAGAGCTATGCAAAGAAGATAGAAAGATAAGAGATTGTCCAAGATGGGATCCAACAAGGAGAAGAGATGCAAATGGATTGAAATAATGTATTTAAAAGAGAGAATAGGAGGAAAATAAGCTTCCCGATCTGTTTCAGAGCATCCTAGGCCGTTACCATTAACAAAACGATATGAAAAGTGAAAAAAACACCTGAAAACAGTCGTTTGAATGTTGACATGTCGCAGGACGCTAGTGTGGTGCGGAAAAGATCTGCACAATGTGCTAGTGTCTGAACACATCATGCTACAAAACATCATAAATGAGAAAATAACATGGTTTAATGCAAAGCTAATACGTGAAGGGTGGGTACTGAAAAGGGTTGCAATTTTATGACTATATAGGTTAAACATTTCATCTTGCATTGCATTTTTCTTTCCAAGCCCTAGCTTGGTGGTGAACCCCTCATTAGTTTATAATCATACCCTATTATCAAATCTCTTCCTTTGTTCTTCATTGGATTGAGATCTCCAGGGTCATCGTTGAATGAGAGTGTGGAGTTTTGTTATTCTAGGTCCAAAACCCTAGAACCCAAGCAAAAATTCTACCTTTTAGTGGGAAAGGCATCTAGAGAGAGAAGCAAGATCAACTTTGAGTTGCAAGATTTTGAACTGATTGACCTTTCCATACAACTCAACAAGCCTATCCCACACCTCTCTGGATGTTTTACACTCGGCAATATGAAACATCAAATTATCAAAAACATGGAGGCCTGTGAGTCCTCTTGCTTCATCCATTTTGTTGCGATGGAGAAACTTCTCAAACTCCTTAGTGAACTCGGGTTGTTCAACATCCAACATTTTCCAAAGTCCTTGAGATTGCAACAATTATGTCATCTTAAGCTTCCACATGTGATAGTTGTGTGGAGTGAGTGGTTCAATCTTCAAATCTAACATGTCGTGCAAATGAACATGAAGAGACCAATATACTACTTATACTGCCTAGAAACAACAATGTGCAATCCCACCAAAAAAACAATTTTTTCCAAAGAAACACCAATAAATGGCAAAAATGTAAGCTACAAAACTCGCAATTTCAAGCTATATCAATAGATGGAAAATTTTGAAACTTGCAATTTGGTGGCAAAAATTTTGAACAAATGGAGTACCTCATTCAAGCTCTTGATCACACCATGCAAAAAGCTGCTCAAAGATTGTTATGTGCAAATGTGTATATAAGCACCAAAATAAAACCAAACCTAGTGAATGTGGGATTATTTTTGTCTCTTCGAAGAAAAAGAGAGCACAAAATTACTACAGGCTCACCACCAAGCAATTTGCACACCCTATGCAAGATGATTGATAAGGCAACCACCTGACTCTCAATGTGAGCCTTTACTAACACATCAACAAATGCGTAGAGGACAATAAAAGAACTGATTCTATCCTTTTTCCCACCAATGCGGGATTAAGTTTCACATCTAAGTAAAAAAACAATGAAAATATTGCTATGCTAGAAAAAATAAGAAACCCTAAATATTTTAGGATCTTCACCCAACTGCGAAGTCATGCCCAGATAACATAAAATAGTCTTCTCAACAGTAGAGGATCGAGCCTTGAAAAAACAGATCATCCATTCTAAATAAAAATGTGCCTCCTAGTAGGAAATTGTGATTGGACTCATTTTGAGGGGGGTGGCTTGCAGACTATTCCTAAGTCCGTTCTGGGACATCCAACTCTGATAATAAGAGAAATGCGTAAGATGCCAGTGAAGAGAAAATCGGGATCCTCTAGATAAAATTCAGGCCTCTAAAGGAATTGTACGCCTTTCCAAAAATCCCTCCAACAAGTAGATTTCTCCTCCAATCTTTATGCCTTCAGAGAAAAAACGTGACTCCTTTGGACTGATAATTGGTCTCCAATCGCTGCAGAATGAATCGGCTCCCAATTACAAAATGCAGATCATTCAAAGGCTCAGTTTCTCCAATCACAAACTCATGCTAGAAAAGAAACTTTGATCTCACACATCTCGGGCAAACACTCTCAATAGAAGGGTGTTGTGGACAAACTCTCTGATACCATGTTGGAGCAAGCTTCCAAGAGCACCTGCAAACTAGGACAACACCTTCATGAAAAGAGAAGCAACACATGAATAAGCTATTTCACTAGGAGTGAAAAGAATGAATTGAGATGAAAATCAATGTACATAGCATGTCTTAAAAAGGCATGATAAATTCAGTGTGGGAAGGCAACCAAAAAATAAAATGCAGTTATAATTATTAAATGCAAGACTACGCCTAAGTTAACTTAAGAAATGTGAATGATAAAAATCCATTCACTCTAACAGATTTTCTAAGGAAGTGTTTTAATTTAAAACTTTTTTCAAGGTAATGCAAAATTTTCTGCTTGCATTAGCTGGTTCATAGCGTTCTAGATTGCATAATTTAGTCAGATTGGTCATACTTAGTTAGAATTTGTCTAAAGTTATATAGTTGATTGGTTATGTAGGACACAATAATAAGACTTAAATGACATCTATTTATTAGTTTGCTTTGTCTATACTCTTTGTAAAGGGTAGGTCCACTTTCAAATGGAAGGTGTACGAGGAACCTCCGATCTGTAGTTGGAGGTAAAGCACTCGAGTGATGATCTCCCTCTTGTAGACGATGTCATTGAGAATTGTGAGGCAAATGTAGATTTCTAGATATGGAATATTGTATAACACTTATTGTGTATTGTAAACTTGTTTACTTTAAATACAACTCATCCATGTAGAGTAACATAGAATTATTCTCTCATAACTAATCTCTTTTTTTCTTTCATTAATTTCCGAGATCTTGGGTGGGTATAATCTTTAGCCAAATATTGCATGGTGTAGAGTATTATATACCAACTCTTACAAGATTTCTTGGTATTCCTTTCTAGTTCCAAACATACTAGGCATCTTTATTGTATTTTTTTCTTGCCAAAATTTTAAAAAATTGGATTATTAGGTCACAAAATCTCTCTCTCTCTAGTAGGGGAAGTCTAGGCTTATTCTCAGATTCTTTTGGTCACTCATGCTTATTATTCTTCTTGTTGGGTTCCTTCTAAGGATTTCTATGTGAAACTAGAAAATCCTCTTCATGCTTTTCTTTAGGAATCTTTAGAGAACCATAGGGGATTTCATCATGTGGTATGGGATTTTTTTCTCCTCCTCTAAGAGTTTGAAGGATTGGGGTTATTATCCACCCACCATCAACATTTGGCTCTTTGTATTGAGTGGTTTGTTCATTTCCTTCAAGGCAAAAAATCTTCGAAAATCCTAGTATGGCATTATATCTCTTTTTGTCATCCCACTAGTTGGCCCACTTAGAAGGGCATTGGGCTTAAAACCCTTCTCATAATGAAAAATTATATGCCCATTTTGACTATTGTGATCAAAATAGTTTGGAGAGCTTGGGAAGCCATGAAACCTTGCCTCCTCTAAAATGGTTCTAGTTTTTGTATTGTCCTTCCCATTAATTAGTAGAATATATGATGGCTCCTTATATATCAAAGTGGCCACCCTCTGACAAGGGTGCCTTTTTTGTACCTTCAGGGGTAAGTGCAAGAAGTTAGGTCCACAAAAAGGGGAAGTTTCAGCCAAAAAATACTGAAAGTAACAAGAACCCATTATTAAAAAAATGGGTACTTGTTTAGGAATGAGGTCCCAAGACCTATATCGGGATCTTGTTTTAAAATAAATTGAAATCATAGCCTACTTTTTTATTTTGTTTTAGGTTGGAGAAACGCTTGGTAACCTAACCCTTAGCCTTGGACTTGCAACTAAAAGACTAAGGTAATGTCGATAAATAATTGACTTTGGTAATATAAGTGACAATTTCTTTTTCAGAATTGGTCTATGAAATTAAAACCCATTATAGATCACAATGTCTAGTTTTAAAATATGCAATTTTTATTATTATTGGATTATGTTTTCTATTTTTTTATTAATTTCTAATCAAACTAGTTCATAAACTTGAAATGTCAAGCTTTTTTAGTTTTCTAATAACTTTAAGTTGTTAATTTTTTTGTTAAAAAAATATGACATCACTATACAAACAATTCTCTACACAATGAAAAAAATTCAAAAAATGATTAGTTTAGGTCATATTATGGTGTCCTTACACATTGGATTTCAAAAACAACAATTAGGGCCAATATGAAATTAATAAAAAAAATTAGGAAAAAATTTATTAAAATATCCTCATCAATCTTCAGTTTGTTACACATCTTTTCCTAAAATAAATTAGAAAAATACTTTTATTTAGGTCAAATTATGGTGTTTTTACACATGCATGGTATGGTTTTAAAAATTGACTTTTAAAATGTGGGTTTTAATACATTCCTATTAAAAAATAATTTGTATCATCTAGGTATTATAATAAATTACATAAATTTAGAAACACAACTCAAAATACTAAATTTCATATAACTATTTTTTTCAGATTCAATATGTAAGTGCTTCAAATTTTTTGTCCAAGTGTGACAAATTATGAATATTAGGAAAAACACTTCCACTTTTTGAGCATTTTTTGGACCCAACTTCTTGCGCATACCTTGGGATTTTATAAGAAAATGAATTAAAACTAATAATAACCTTTTTTCTAGGGCTTTTATGAGTCTTCTTTACTAGAATTAAGTTAAGGCCAAGTTTCACCTTTCAAATCAAGAACATGAATCTTTTCACTTAGTTATATAGGCCATTCTGGTTAATATGAATCATAAAATCAATATCAATTCTTATAAACCATGGTGGGAAGATTGGAAGTGGTGTCTAGACATCATTTTTTGGAATTACTAACCATATTAAGGGTATTATCAACCCTCTCATCATTTTCCCATGGTTCTCACCTCAAATCAATTGCAAAATTTATAGCCACTATATTTTATTTGGAAAGACAAATTTTACACAATATGGCTAGCATTTCTTATACCAAAATTAGCTCACTTTACTTGGTGTACATTCTTTTTTCAATATCTTTTAAATGTCTATAGTTTATCCTATTTGGGAGTCCTTGACCCTTGTTTTATTTTTTTTGGGTAATAGAAGTCTCTCAAACACCTTTCCTATCTTTGTCCTATAGCTTAAAATGTTTGGAGCTAGATTCATGATTTTTTCAAGCCTTTTGGACCAAAACCTTTCTCATGGGATGTGGTTCCTTTAGGGGACTAGCCTTGTATCCCTCACAAATTCACCCAAATTTGGTATGCTTTTGGGATGGATATTGTATATAGCATATGTAATGATAAAAAATTGGTTATTTTTACCACTTATTTTGTAGATCGTCATGTCTTACTTTATACTAGAGAATAGTGACTTTTTCTAATGTTAAATCTAGGTCAAACTAACAAAGTTACACTTGAGGTGACCCATTTACATGTCCTTCTTGACCATTGGGATAATGCCTCTTACATGGTTGCCAAAGTTCCTTTCGCCCCCTCTCCCTCTTCTTCCAAGGGCTACTCACCTTCTCATGGCATAATCATCAATATAACATCTCCACTTGAGGTAACTTGGAGAATCACTTTTAGGCTTCTCCCTCGACTGCGACAAGGGATCATAGTTAGTGTAGTTGATTGTGACCTATTATTTAGTGTGTTGCCTCTTTATCACTTGTGTGAGGAGAATTTGGGTGGCCCATATGAGATGCTTCTATTTGGTTTGATTCTAACAAATTCACTCGGTTTTCTCTTGCCACTTTGTTTTCTCGTGCTACTAAAGAAGAAGTTAAAGAAAAAGTAATGATAGTGGACCCTCCCATGGACCCTCTAGACCCCAATAATGTATGGGGTGAACTAGATGACTGGGATGCTCCTCCCCCCTCACTGCTACTACTCTCACCATCTAATGGCTTTGTTTGTGTTTTATGATTTGGGTTGTATCCCTATTTGGACTTTTAGGGTGTGATTTTGTTTTTGTCAACATTTTTTTTGTTAATATGTGTAACACTATTTTTAAAATGGTAATATAAAGACTTATTCATAAAAAGTAGACTTCTTTGTTAGATTATTCGTGATTTTTTAATAGATTTAAAACAAGATCATTTTTTTATTACATATGCAAAGTCATACTCATTTGAAGATTTTAAAAAAATGAATATTATACTTTTTACACAAATTTTGGTGCATGATCTAAAAAAATGACTTGATACACTATCAAATTTGAAGCTAGTTTTGAAACAACTGCAAGAATTCAAAAATCTAATAAAATATGCAAAAGATTTAGCATATTTTAATTAAAAATGCATGTTTGAAAAATTCCAGCACAAAGCCTAAAGGCTAAATAGGTGCAAATTTCTAAAGTCTAACAAAGTAATAAAGACCAAACAATGCAAATATTAAACACTAAACAAGTGTGAATTTCTAAAGACTAATAAGGCATAAATTTCAAATGCTAATTAGGTGCAAATTTTAAAAGACTAACTAGGTGCAAATTTTAAAAGACTAACTAGGTGCAAATTTGAAGCATTAATTATGAGGAAATTTTGTGGGAAGATTTCAAAATGGTTCATGAGTTTTCATCAATTGTTAGTTTTTTCTTCAATTAATTATTTTAAGCACTTACATAACCAAAAGACAAAGTTATTATTGAAATTGCACAATATTATATGAGTAATGCAATTATATGGAATATATATGATCATATGTATTTCCACATCATGAATTTTCTTAATGCTCTTCAAAATGCAAAAACAAAATTATACAAACAAAATATAGGTTTTTTAATACATCAATTTTTTTTTTGGACCCTTGTAGATTCAACTGTCACGTTTGTTTTACATCAAAATAATTTTTAAAGAATATTAGTACTCAAATCCACCTAAAAATGTAAGAACCAATAAAACAATATACAAAAAAACTCACATAACATAATTAGTTAGTGAATTTGTATGCAAAAACCTATATCATATGTGTTTGTTTGGTCAAAAACAATTATAACATAATTAATTAGCGGATTGGTATACAAAAACCTATATCATATGTGTTTGGTAAAAAACAGCTATAGCATAATTAATTAGTGGATTAATATACAAAGACCTATATCATATATGTTTGGTCAAAAACAATTAAAATATTATTTACTTTCAAATAAATGGAAGCTATTACAATTGGAAACATTACTCCATTCTACACGGTTAATTAGCCATACATTAATAAAGATGACTAAATCGACATATGTATGGAGAATAGTTGCTGTCGGCCCTATCTATTCCTTTATTGCTTTCCACATTGGAAGGGCTACTTAACGTGAGCGTTTCTTGATGACCTTTAAGACAAAGAAAACCTATTCAAAATAAATTTTAAATTGTCAATTTGAGCACAGGGTGGCAGGTGGAAATTTGTGGTACCTAATACCAGAGCTTGATCGTATCGTCAGCTGTGTCACCTCTGTCACGCGCAAACTTGTTTGCCGTCTCTTTTGTCCACAAGAATATTAATTCACAGCTGTATTCCGCGTAATCCGGGCGGCTTCTCGCAAGTTTCTTGATTTTGCTTCTCTCCTCCACAAATTTCTTATAAATATCTTCAATCTCCATCGTATTCATCATTGCCCTTTGCTTTCTTCTCTATTTTGATTGTATATGATTCCCAGTTTGACAGATTCAGTAGTCATTTATATTGTCCATGGCGCTTCTCTTATTCTGTTTACTCTTCACCCATTTAGCGGCTCTCCAACATGCCTCTGCAAATTTTTACAGCGACTTTGATATCAGCTGGGGTAACGACCATGCGAAAATACTTGGCAATGGTGAACAATTGCAGCTTACTCTCGATCAATCCTCAGGTATATATGCGTACCACTCATTTCATATATCTATTTCATCCCTTTTTCTATTCCATTCAACCGGTATGGCTAACCTTACTTTTATGGCCTTTTCCTGTGTATATTAAAACAGGTTCAGGGTTCAAATCCAAGAACGAATATATGTTTGCCAAAATTGACATGCAAATCAAATTGGTGCCCGGCGACTCTGCAGGAACTGTAACTGCTTACTATGTAAGTCTCTCTCTAATTACATGTATTTATGTAGTCAAATTAGATGTTGGAATAGAGTAATAGCGACGATGAGATACTTTTCTTAAAATGTTTGGGGATTCATTTTATGCAGCTGTCGTCTCAAGGAGATACGCACGATGAAATAGACTTTGAATTCTTAGGGAACCTGTCTGGAGATCCCTATATTATGCATACTAATGTGTTCTCTCAAGGCAAAGGCAATCGGGAGCAACAATTCTACCTCTGGTTCGACCCCACTGCAGATTTCCACACTTACTCCGTGCTCTGGAATCCCCAACAGATTTTGTAAGTAATATTATCCTTCAACTCAACCTCTTAATTTCCACCTTGGCTATGGCCCTGCAATATTATCTCGGCGTCCCTTCTTACAATATGTACGTTGAATCTGTTATTATGCAGATTTTCTGTGGATGGAACTCCGGTGAGAGTGTTTAAGAACAAGGAGAATTTGGGCGTAGCATACCCGAAGAATCAGTCTATGATGATATATTCAAGCCTGTGGGAGGCTGATGACTGGGCAACTAGAGGCGGTGCAGTGAAGATCGACTGGAGCAAAGCCCCCTTCTTTGCCTCATTCCAGAATTTTAGTGCGCAGGCGTGCAGTGCTTCCTCTGATTGCTCTGTAAATTCGTGGTATAATGACCAAGGACTGGATTCGAGCGAGCAGCAGAAGCTTCAATGGGCGCGCACGAATTACATGATTTATGATTACTGTTCTGACACTAACAGGTTTCCTCAAGGCCTTCCCGCCGAATGTGCCCCAGACTCCCCCTCCACTTGACAGTCGACAAATCGAAACTAGGAAATTCTTTCCATTCTATAATAATTTGTGTATTCCTTCAATTTTTCTGTATTTTCAAGGCAGTGTATTAATCTTCCGTTTGTTGGTACACTTGCAAATTCTTTAAATATTGAATGGACGGATAGATATGATATTAAAGCTATCGCCAAATTTCGTAAAAGTGAAATCTTGTGCAAAAATAAACACATCAGTTAAAATAATGCAATAGTTATTTGGAGCCAGTCTGGAAATTGAGACGTTGGGTAATCTGAAATCACGCGACGTCAGTCTAAAGATCGAAAAATTTCTGCACGAAATTTTGTAAGGGTATGAAAAACTGGAATCTCAATTGAATTTCCAGAAAACCGCGTCAAGAAAGCTCCTGAATGAATGTGAGGAATTTCAAACTTTACTCACAGATCCAAATTATTGACCTATTCTAAGAGTTTTGCTAATTTGGTTTATCATGCTCTGCATTTAATTTTTTTTGTTTCTCTAATCTTTTAATTAGTAATTATTAATTAGGCTAATGAATTCATTATTCAGATTTGTTTTGTTTGAAATTACTTGTAGTTATGGTGTTTTACAATTCAAGTGTATAATTTTAAGTCAAATTTATTGACTTATGTTTCACATGTAGTGGTTCACATGTATCAATCTCATAAATTTATTTGCCACCCAATCTATTGACTATCTCTCATAAGTATGAATGGTTCATATACCATTCACTATATCTAGATGATGCTTCAAAATGTAAAGTATTGTGATTTCTTTGGAGATCACCTATTCCAATACCACTTTGATTCAAGCATGATTGATCATGGAGTTTCCTACAAAATCAAGCTCACTTAGCTTGCTATACAATTTTCAAAACGTCGAATATAACTTTATCCTTGTGAACATTATCTAGATGTAATGAGTGTTACGTGGATCATTCATACCCATGCAATATGGGTTTGTAAGAACCACTAGTTGTGAAGAATAGGTCAATGAATTTGACTCCAATATTAAATAATTTTATGTTCATCAAAAACCCTAATTTGATATGTACAAAAATTACCTCATGTGTCACTATTTGTAATCTTGAAATTTGTGAAATTATTATCTTTAACAATTTCAATATAAAATTCTATATTTCTATATTTTGGTTAGTTGAGGAAACTTAAATCTGCTTTCAATTTTTTTTTTTATAATATAAGAAATAGAGTATAATTTTTTAATTAATTTTATTATTAAAATTGATAATAAAATGAGTACATTTTTTTATTATTGTTTTACTTATAGTTTTTTTTTTTTAATTTAGAAATATTTCTTTTAATAATTCATTTTTTTTAATGTTTAAAAGTGCCATAAATATTATATCCATCACTCATGCTTATATAGTTTTATAAAATAAAATATGTTGTTTGTCCTGTTAATACCAAACTAATTTAAATGTTTTACTTTAGAATCAAACAAACACAATCAAAAGTTTGATGACCTAAACAATCTCTTCTTCAATTTTGTTTGTACTGGATGGTAATTGTAGTGGATTTTATATATTCTTACTATTGGTTTGGGACAATTTATGAAGTGAGACTTCGTGTTAAGAAATATTGTACTTTATTTTCTATGTTTTCTTTTTATGTAGCTAATTTTTTCCTAGATTACATGCTTATTTAGAAAAATATCTAAGATGAAGACTTATTCTAAAGAACAACCATATTCTATGACTAATATACTATATTTTTACAATACTTTTTGTAGGGGTGAGTAATATATTTTTATTATTTTATGTTATAATTAATAATTCTATTTTGTTTATATTGTTTACTTTTTTGGTAGGAAAGTTTTTATCATGAGAACTTCTTGCATGTAAAAAATACATTTACAAAGAGGACCTTCAAATACATTTAGCTTTAGATATAGAAAATCTAGGGAAAGCTTACAAAATTAATCCTTGATCTTCATTATCATTATTATTGGACTTGTATCCTCCTTTGTTGAAGTTGTTGAGTAGGTGTAGAAAACCTTCAACTATATCATATATTTTTTTATCTCTATTACTCTATTAGCTATAGCATATTATCCATTGTGGAATTCATAAATTTTCTTATTATGCTTACAATGAGTGCCTTTTGAAACTCCTTTTCCACTTTCTTTATTGAAAATATGTTTTGAATGCCTCAATTGGAAAAGCTTATAGTAAATTCATTAGTCCTTGTGATATTGTAGCTTTTGATGGTTGCAAGAGCCTCTCACCTATTTTTCTTTTAAATGTAGCTTGTTATTGAATTTTCCCCAAAAGAGGGGTTAGGTTGTCACATAGATAATATAGACATGCAAAATTGACATCATGCATTTAATTAGGTCATTTTTGTCCATTCATTAAATAAATCAAGTTTATTTGATTAATCTCTAAAGTCCTCTATTTAAATTAAATAAATTCATCTTTAATACTAACATCATCCCCTTTAGCTAAATAAATCAAAATATTTATTTAACTATATTTAAATCATTTTTCACCTTCTTTGTAATTTATTTTAATCAATAAATCTAAATCAAATAGGTCAAATCATCTAATCCCTCATTAAATTAATCCAATCTTGATTAATTTAATCTAAACTCATGTCACATCCTCTAGCTTTTCCCACTTGCAGAAATAAATAATTTAATTGATTTATTAAATATTCTAATTTTCCTAACATGCATAATAGAGAATATTCCCTCAAATTCGAATTCAAATCCAAGTGGACTTAGACCTTCCAACGAGGAATTTATTTCACCATACAAGTCCTTTTGCATTGAGCCAAGTGGCCATTACTCCATTTGACTCTCCCTCCACCTTGTCATTTCAACATTTTCAAAATTCAAATTTATGCATTTATGGGCACATTCATCAAAACTTGCACATCCTTGGCCCATTCACATGGTGACAAGTGGATTATTCCTATTGATTGGATTTGTATCCCACATTCATCCCATTTTCTTCTTCTCTCATCAAACCCTTCTATAAATAGAGAGGCTATCCTTCATTTCAAACATTTACAACTTAGAGAAAATTTACTCTCTTCACATTGAGAGCTAATTTTGTTGACTCCATTGTCATTTGCATCTTAAATAATTTTCATCATCATTTAGCTTATCAAGGGTTGGAAAAGGGATACTTTCCACACAAAGAGTAACACCAATCCACTATGGGATAGGTATACATTGTGTTTCTTTTATGCTTTCAATTAGTTTGTTTTGTTATTTTGTTTATAAGGTATAATGTATTATTTCATAAGAGCATTATTTTATGTGCTTAGTTTTGAACTCACCATGCTAACAAGTGTTGAGGTTTAACCTATTTGCAGATTTAGGGTGTTCACATGTGACACTAGAAGGAGGGTCGTGAACTTTAATCATTCTTGCGATATTCTAGTTTTAATAGTATGCGAATCTGTTTAGTCATTCTTTCTCACGTGCTAGTTTTAAGATTGTGCAAATTTGTTTAGTTTTTCATGCCTCAGAGTCATGCATTTCTTTCTGGTATTTAAAATCTGCGATTAGTAATAAGCATTAAAATCAACTGTCTTAAATAATTAGTAACAAGCATTTCTTTTTAACTAACTCGCTTACATCTATTGTGAAACACACACCATACAAAGTGGATCCTTTTTCAAAGAAAACTTTGAAATGCTAATCATGAGTTGACCTTTTGTTTCTAGTTTACTCGATATGTTGGTGTTCAATTTTTCTTGAAGAGTCATGCAAGTAGATTCAATACATTGGGGTTTGGTTTTTATTTTTACCGTAACCTCTTAAGCCCAGTCGCGGTTTAACAAGGAATATACAAATCATTATTAAAGTAGAGGTTGTGTAATGTCTTCACCAACAATAAAAATAATTAATTCTCCGTCGATGTAGCATGAAGTGTAACCGCACGCGTAGTGGAAAGAACAGAAAACAGTGGAAACGCGAATCCAATGGCTGGGGGTAAGGAGGAAATAGAATCCTAATAAACTTAAAGTTTGGGTCTACGCCGAAGATTTAAGTGATGCACTACATCATTTTGGAGCACACTCCATATTGCGCTGAACGAACAAAGGAGCTGCCTTTGGTGGAAAAGATTCAAGTTGGTATTGAATAAAAGGCAGATGGCGTAGAGAGTATCAGCACCTTTGAGTCTGACATCATGTTCAGTAGTTAAGTCTGCCTCTTAAACATTTACGGGTGAATCAATGGTCAAACTAACACTTATATGATTGATGGCTATTGGGGGTATAATTTCAAGGTATTAAAAGCTCATTTATCTCACTACCAGGGAATAATCAACTGGCATCCATCGACCATTTATATCCTTCTTCGTAGTTACCAAAACATGAAACTCCCGAGCCAATTTTGCATGATAAAAATAAGTCTTGTGATTGGGAGATTTTATGCATTTTATAATTTTCACTACCGTTTACTAGTGCCAAGTAGCATTGGGATGGGGATTTGGCATACGTAGAAAAAGGTTGAATATATTTGGTATAGTAGCATTAATTTTCTAGTAGTTTCCTTCATAAACTTCTTTGCATGCATTTGGTCAAATTTTGTTGGCGTTTATTCAAAATTTTCCATTTGCAATAATATGGATTTTAAGCTTCCATTTTAAAATGTCACTCAATGCACACAATACTATTAACATCTTTACCGAGTCACTGGAACCATCAATATATTTTCTAGCTTTAAATTTACGAGTCTTTGGGATTATATTCGTTTAAAATCATCAATCAAGTTTTATCATAGACTAACGAACATCTAAAAAAGTATCAATCAGTAAGTTAGAGAAAATTCATTAAATGCATTCATGTTGGTGAAAACTATATGATAAGTTTTCATTAATCCCTTGTAATAAATCTCATTTCTAATATTTTTCTTTGAAATGGACTATGGGATAGGTTGACATTGGAATCAAGCATTGGAATCAAGCGAAAGCAAAGCGAGATTGGAGTTAAAGAGAAAATCGGGCATTGAAACTAGAAATTCATAAAGCGTTTTTAAATGCTTTAAATATCTTCCATTCTATGTTTTAGTTTTCTATTTTAGATCAACTCACATCTTTTTGGTCTCTAAAAATAAAATTTCAATTTTTGCTACAAAAGGGCTTAAAAATAACTTTAAAAACAAACTCACTAGGTCTGGTTTGAGGATTAACAATTGAACAAGGAAAATTCCACATTTGATTTGGTGCTATAAAAAGAATTCACTTTTACTTTTATGGACTTAAAATGAACAAGTATTTCTTCGTCTTGTAATTATTTACTCAAAGTAATATCATTGAAAAAATGTATTCACTTCTCTCATGCCTCACGACGATCTTGAGAATCAAAAGGCCTTTTGGTGATCTTAAGTTGGGTAAAGTAATTACCTCCACATTTGATTTTGGGATTAAAAATTGAATAAAACATCTTGCGAGTGTGAGTGGAGGATATTGCGTACATTCTCTCTCTTTGTATTGCAAAAAATATTGATCAAGTTATAGATATTGTTTACTCACTTTTGTTTATCTTAGAGGGCCTATCTTGTGGGAAAAAGTAATCACCGAATGGAACAACCCGATCGGGAACATGCTAAAGCCAAACAACTTCCATGCAGGATATAAGTGTGGATATTGGAACAAAGGTTAATATCACAAGGATTGTTCCGACGAGAAGGGCAACAATGGTCTCTCACCACATGGATGGTCCCCCAAGAACAAAATACTCGTATTAGAGCCCTTGTTTAGCAAAGGCCAAAATCTTTAACTATTTGTTGGTGCAAGAGGTCATGTCCTTTGAAGCCGCCCCACATATACATGCATTTTTGTTGTAGAGATGACAAGTATGTCATGGGAAATTCATGGTTATTGATGCTTAACTGACCCAAGAAGTGAGTGGACTGTAAAGGGGAGCCTGTGTGGTCAAACATCTAATCATTCACAATAAATATGCACAACTAGATTTATCCAAGTAGGAACCCAACAAATACTATCTTTTCAGCCTAGGGTTGTGCATTCCATTGGAATCAAAACACTTTGCTTGGGTCTAAAACATTGGAAAACAAATATTCACAAGATCTTCAAAATTTCAAACCCTTTAGAAATACCTTTAACGAAATTAGGTGCTCTTGCTTGCCCTAGGGATTGCATCCTTAGAGGCATCTAAGTACTTGGGTTTTATCATCATGTTTTTTCACTAAAGTAAACATAGGAAACTATTCTCTTGAAACCTTGATCTTCACATAATGGATCTTGTGGAATGAAAAGGAATTGAGACATAGACATCTAGTTTGAAACTTTTAATCAAGAATTTTTTTGTGGTAAAAATAACAAATTAAGAAATGTAAAGAACAATTGAACCCCACACATGTTTTCTTTCAAATGATTTCCCGCAAAATCAAAATATGGAAACCAAAGTTCAAAAGTCTTAGTCTAAAAGCTCGTGAGGAGCATCTTGAAAGACTTCTTGAAGTTAGAGAAAGATTGCTTTAAAATTTTTACAAGAAAGCTTCAAGAAATAACCCTAACTTGTATGAGTTCTATTATCAACAAAATCCCAATCTCTTTCAAAAGGTTTTCTTTTCTCACATAGGAAGTATCAAGCATGTTCTTCAAAATCAAGGTTTTGTAAGAAGGAGTTTTATCTAGGTCACGTCTAGGATCAAAATCAATCACTCTCATTCATCCCTCAACCATCAAAATCAAATCTCATCTCACTAACAAACTCTTGGAAACTTTGGAAACATCATTTATGCTAAACTTCTAGGAAAATTCAAAACCACTTTGTTTGACTTAACACACTTAGTCAAACTATCCTCTTGTGTACAAGTTTACTCTAGGATAACACAACTTCCTAAGGTTTACAAGTTCATTATCCAAAATTACCTTATTTGACTTAACACACTTAGTCAAACCATCATCTTGTGTACGAGTTTACTCTAGGATAATACAACTTCCTAGAGTTTACAAGTGCATTATCACTTTGTTTGACTTAACACATGTAGTCAAACTATCCTCAATAAAATCAAATTGAGTCCTAAAGTTTAGCATCTCCCTCAAGGTTCCTCAAGAGTTTCATCATCTGTATCACCCATCTTTCGTTTATCTCATCCTCATCATCTCTTTGATCCTTAAATTATCCTATTTTTTCTCTTCTTTGAGCCTAAGGTTTAGACCAATGTAAGGTGTTAGAGGTTCATATCTTACATTTTTGAAAATTGATCTCTATTTTATGGTTCAAACTCAATCTCAACAGAAGAAGAATATAGAGAAAAATAAAGAAACATCCACTTTGAGCGATCTAGGTCAAACTAAAACAACATTCAACCCTACGATAACCATTAACCTCCCAATCAATCCTCCTCAAATACCTCCAAATTCTTAAGAGGAAGGTCATGTAGAGGACATCACTGAAAATGGGATGACACAAGAAGAACTTCTAGAAATGGTGAAAAACCTTGAGAATCACCAAATTTTCAATGCCATGCTAAGGTTGTACCCATCCCAATACATGCTAGAGTTAGCAAAAGAAGGGGTTGAACTCCCTTTCGAATTTGATGTAAGAACTATTGTGGAGAGATCCCTCAAAATCATGCCCTCACCCATATTCACACTTCCACTTCAAAGTGTCACTCAGGACATCCCCTAAATCATATCATCTATCGCTTCAACTCCACTGGTTGTTAACAAGGGAAGTGCCATGCTTTGTGAAATCCAAAAACATCAACTTGTGAACAACCAAGGGTTTAATGCAAGCACCACATTAGATCAATCCATCCTAGTAAATCTATTGCACCCGTATGTCCCTCTCACATTCCATGACACCAAAAACCCGTCTTATCATGTGACACCAATCTACCCTCTAGACACGCAAATCTCTTTCCCTATCTCACAAGGAGAGGGTGACTTGTTTGGAGTAGGGGGAATATTGGATTCATCATCATTACTTCAAGGGATTGCACCGCCTGTCTTTCCACCATTTCCACCCCTACCACTCACATCTACATCATCCCTCGAGTTGGGTCTTCCTCCTCTTCCCTCTATTAATCAATCAAATCTGAATACCCTATCAAATCCTCTAGTTGCGCCATATGTATCACAACAAAAAATGGCAACCATTCAAGCAACTTCAGTGATCAACACATCCACCATTCCTCAAAACATGGTTTCTCAGGGACCAAGCACCTCGGTCACACCATCCATAGCTCAAAGCCCAATCATTAACATGATCGTTCTGCTCATCACAACGGTCGACATTCTTCCTAATCCACTGCCATTACCACCAAAGCATAACATGGTCAATTCATTCACCATGACGTTGCAAGCTGATTGACAAGCTACTCAAAAAAATCACTCCAATAGTTATTTAGCAAGTGTAGGCGCAATTAGAAACACAATAGGTACAATAGGCTACACAAACCGAAGCCGCACAATTTTCCCAACCTATGCAAGCAACTCAAGCAACCCAAGCCACACAATTTGCACAAGCCGCTCAGATTACACAGGCAATCCAACAAGCACATGCTCAAGCACAAGCCCAATTCCAAGCTCAATAAGTGCAAGTGCAAGCACAATATCAAGCATAATTGCAAGTGTAACAAGAAGTGTATCAACAAGCCTTGCAAGACTATCAATTACAGTAGCAATACAACTAACAATAAGTGTTGTTGGTACAACAACAACACGACCAACAACAAGCGTTGTTTGCACAACAAAAACACGACCAACAATAAGCATTATTGGCACAAAAACAACATGACCAACAATAAGCATTGTTGGCTTAGCAACAAATAAAGGGATTGCTTGCTCAACAAAGCTTGCAAAAAATTTCCACCAACAACTCGCTCGTTAATCCCACACCGTAGAATGTATTCACCCCACCTCCGGATCTGTAAGGTGATATGGCGACTCAAATCAAATTTCTCTTGCAACAAGTGTTGGATATTCAATCAAGAAAGACAATCAAGACACCTAGCAACTTGTGTCCCTATCCGTTTGAGAAGAGCTTAGCAATGGTACCATTCTTGAAGGGATTTGAAATCCCCAAATTTGAAAAATATCATAGGATAGGAAACCTTGAAGATCACATCAGAGAATTCCAGGTACATTATATGGAAGTCGCATCAAATGACACATATCTAATGTGATTGTTCCCTTGAAGCTTGGTTGTTCCATCCATGGAATAGTTCTCTCATTTGCCTACTGGCATCAAAATATTCCAAGAAATCAAAGATGCATTCCTCCATAATTATGCATTCAATATTACCATGGATGTCAGTCTAAAGGATTTATCAACACTCAAACAAGGAAAGGGGGAATCATTTTCCTCCATCCCACAATGATGGTGATCCAAGGCCAATCAGAGAAAATGGGCCATGCCAGAGGAACAACATGTATGCACTATCATTGCCAATTTGGATAAGACTTTGGCATTCTATTTGAAGATGCAATGCATCACCACCTACGACCAATTGATCCCCAAGGAGGTCAACATCAAAAGGTCCCTTATCACACAAGGGGGCACACCTACCTATCCTAAAAATCAAGAAAGCCACCCATCCACCATCTACAATGATAAACCTCGCACATGGGAAAAGAACAAGAATGTCACCAACGATGGAGTGGTCGATGCCAAGGTCATCATGAGTGCTCCTAAGAAAAGTAATCAAATGCATCATCATCAACCGTAGAACAATAATCAGAATAAAACACAAACAAATGTGGTAAACCACCAACCACCCCAAAATCAGATCAATAATCTCAATAATCAAGGAGGACCAGGTCTCCGTGAAACAAGTATCCACCCAAGCAAAAATTCACATCCTTTGGGCAGTCAATTGAGTCCATCATAAAAAGGTTGGTCAATGAGAGCATCATCAAGGTCCCCACTCATGATAATTACAATGAACCCTAGGTGAAGCCACCCTGGTACAATGAAAATCTCCTTTTTGATTATCATAAGCTCAAGGGACACACAACCACCAACTGCATGAAGTTGAAAAACATCATCTAAGATCTCATTGATGATAAAATAATAAATGTTCAACAACCAACCGGTAATCAAGATCTGAAGATATACGTGAATCTGATGCCCAACCACAATCAAGGAAATGATAAAGGAAAGAAAAAAATGGCAATACATGAAC
The DNA here is from genome assembly GCA_007115665.2 of Sequoiadendron giganteum. Classification (NCBI taxonomy): domain Eukaryota; kingdom Viridiplantae; phylum Streptophyta; class Pinopsida; order Cupressales; family Cupressaceae; genus Sequoiadendron; species Sequoiadendron giganteum. The sequence goes on along the minus strand of CM021105.1, from coordinate 642,457,365 downwards.
CATATATATGATAAGGTTGTTGCATCCCTGGATGAATGGGTCACTATTTTCAATATCAAAGGAGCCAACGCTGATTGTGGAGTCACCACACACAACAGAAAGGTCACTATTGTCGGGGCACCGCAACCAACTAAGACCCCCACCATAAATCAGAGGTTTGTCCCTAATACTTATAATGTCCTAGACTAGTTGAAAAGAACCCCTGCTCAGATATCCATCATGGAGTTACTAAATATTTCAGCTGCCCACAAGGAGATCCTTGAGGAAGCATTGGATTCATCCACCATCTCTGCCAACCTTGATACGAAGCAATTTCAAGCCATGGTCAGTAATATCACCACTTTAAACCCCCTCACATTTTCTAATCAAGACTTTTTCCCACTTAACCATCTCACAACTATGCACTCCACCTTGAAGTCTAGGTTCATAAAAATAAAGTTAAAAGGGTCTTGGTGGATGGAGGTACAAGCCTCAACATTTGTTCATTGAAGCTCATAAAGAATCTGGGAATCTCTGAATATTCCATTAAGAAATAAAAAGGCATTACCATCAGAGCATATGATGACCAAGAAAGAGTGTCTCAAGGCACTATCAAACTCCCAATCCAAGTAGGGCCAACTACTATGGAAACCAAATGTCAAGTCCTTGACCTTGATTTTCCCTACAACATCCTCTTGGGACACCCATGGATCCATGGGATGAAGGCGATCACCTCAACATTTCACCAATGTGTCAAATTTTCATACCAAAATATGGAGGTCACAATACATGGTGATCTTCATCCTTTTACCTATTGCAAAAACCTGGAAGCCAAGTTCTATAAAGTTTTCCAAGTCTTGAAGAATGATGAGGGCCCCTCAACTTCATATATTGACCCATCCAACATTGCCTCCACTTCTGGGACAAAGACATCCTCCATCCCCGCTATATCTAACATCAAGCTTATGATCCAAGACAATGGGCATGGGGAATACATAATGAATAAGAATTATTTTGTCGCAGGAGAGTTACCTCAATCTCCTAGGTCACATGGGCAACCCCAACCAGCTCAAACACCCTCTCACACTTTCAGGGCAGATCCTTCTAGATTTTGATGTTGGGGGGATCTAAGTCGGGAAGCCATGGATGAAAGAGACATTTCAATCTCACTATACCAAGATGAATTAATGTAGTCAAGACTCCCCCTCAGTTATCAACAACTTCCCGATGATTACCAGTATCCATAGGTCTACCCCTAGACTACTTCACTTTTGATATAACTGATTTTTGTAGTAGTATTGATGACAAGGATACCATAGCTAGCCTACCCATTCTTTTTGAAGACTCCTCCCTAATCAGGATTAGTACCTTATCCTTTGAGTCAGATCACCAAACTCACAAAATAAACCTGGTTTACCCCCAACTCATCGATTGTGAACAACGAGGGCCACCGATTCAAGACATGTTTGAAAATGATGAGGCACTTTCGAAGTTCATGGAATTATGGCATATAGTGCCATACAAAGATCATAAAGCAAGATTTGACATCATACTAGACACACAATCCTATTACAGGGAGATGATTGAGTCCTTCAGTCACAAAAGTAAACAATTGAGAATAATCTCAAGGCCATTGAGTAAAAACCACACCGTGGCACTTTCTAACTATAAAATAGTAAAAATAAAGAACACATCCAACTATGAAAACCTCTCTGAGGTGCCCAAGGATGAAGGATTCAATCTTCCCCATTGTAATTCATCAAGAAAAATTAGGAATCCTAGCTAAACAATGTAACCCCATCAATCTGCTAACATAAGCAATACCACACATCACTTTCTATGTTGAGTCACTTCTATAAGAAGAACAAGAGCTCCTAGCTGCATTCCTAAGGGAAAGAAAGGTGAAATTTGCATGGAACTATGCTTACATGTCAGGTCTTGATTCGAAGGTCATGGTTCATCACTTAGATGTCTATCTAGGGGCAAAGCTAGTAAGACAGAAGTTGAGAAAGATGCATCCCCAAATAGCCTTGCTAGTCAAGTTAGAATTGCAAAAACTGTTGGAGGCAGGATTCATACACCCGATTGATTATCTAGAATGGGTATCAAATCTAGTTCCCAATTCAAAACCAAATGGGGGAATCCACATCTGCACTGACTTTAGAGACTTAAACAAATCATGTCCTAATGATGACTTTCCACTACCCAATATTGACATGATACTGGATATGACGGTCGAACATGAAATGCTATCACTAATGGATAGGTTTTCTGGATACAATCAAATTATGATAGAAAAGGAGGATTATCACAAGAGAGAATTCACATGTCCATGGGGGACCTATTGTTGGAACATGATGCCTTTCGGGTTAAACAATGTAGGCGCAACATACCAAAGAGCCATGATATTGATCTTTCACGACATGATTTATAAGATAGTGGAAGAATGCGTAGATGCATATTGACTAAATCTAGAAAAATACAAGACCACATAGTCGCCTTGAGCTCTATTTTTGATAGATTGGAAAAATATAAGGTGCACCTCAACCTTAAGAAATGTGTCTTTGGGGTACAATCAGGCAAGGTCCTAGGATATATAGTGTCAATGAGAGGAATCAAGGTGGATCCCGCCAAAGTCAAGGTGATCCTCGACATGGAAGCACCCAAGACACTAAAGCAACTAAGAGGTCTAGAAGGTAGGCTCTAGTCCATCCGCAGATTCATAGCATAATTGGCAGATAAACAGATCCCATACTCTCATCTACTCCACAAGGGGGTAGCATACAAGTGGGATGATAAATGCGACTAGGAATTTAACAAAATCAAAGAATACTTACTCACACCACTAGTTTTAATGCCACCAATCCTAGGAAAGCCACTAATCCTATACATTTCCACAACCATGACAACTCTCGGTGCTCTATTAGCTCAACATGATGAAAAAAAAAGAGAGAGAGCAATATATTATACCAACAGAATTATGGTGGGAGATGAATTAAACTATACTCTTATTAAGAAAGCTTGTCTGGAAGTTGTATTTGCAGCCCAAAAATTTAGACACTACATGCTGGCTCATCATATTAAGCTTATCGCAAAGATAGATCCACTCAAGTACCTGCTTTCCAAAGCTACTCTCATAGGATAGACAACCAAGTCGATCATGATATTGATAGAAAATGACATTGAATATGTGGAGTGCAAGGCCATCAATGGACAAGTAATTGCAGATCAACTAGCAGAAGCTCTTATATACGTAGAAAATCCACTAATTTCAAAATTCCCTGACGAATCAATTTTCAACCTAAGTGTTGCAGACCACTGGAACATGTATTTTGATGGATCTTACACGCAACATGGATCAGGAGCAAGGATTTTCTTCATAAATCCCCAAGGAGACTGTATACCCAAATATTACAAGTTATCATTTTCATGCACAAATAACATAGCAGAGTATGAGGCTCTTGTCATAGGCATAAGGATTGCAGTGCAATGGTAGATCAGGGATCTAAAGGTATATGGGGATTCTCAATTCATTATCAATCAGGTAAATGATGAATATCAGACCAAGGATGGAAAGCTAACTCCATACAAGAAGTTGGTTGAGAGCTTCAAAGAGTCATTCATCGATATCACATTTGAACAACTACCTAGAGAAAATAACAGAGCAATGGAAACAATGGCAACAATTGGGTCACTCTTGGAAATCCCAGACAATGTCCCATAATAGGAATTCCTTGTAGAGTAGCTTCTCATACCAGCATTTGAGGTACCAAAGTCTAAATTCGTGTGTGAACTCTTTGGTCCCAGTGATCTATGGTATCATGAAATTTATACCTACTTAAGAATAGGAGTCTTTCCCGTTGATATAACCCTAAACCTTAAACAAGCCTTCATCAAGAAGTCAACCCGCTTTGTCATCCTAGGGGAAACCCTCTATCATAGGAACATTGAGGGCACCCTGTTGCGCTACCTAAATATTAAGGAAGCCCTAGCTTCTTTAACTCAGGTACACAACGACATTTTAGGATCACACTCGAGTGGTATGACCTTGGCTAAGAAGTTGTTGAGAACCATATACTGCTAGCCCACAATGGAGTGGGACACACATGAATTCATCAAAAAATGTTTACAATGTCAGTAGCATGGGGACCTCATCCATGCACCAGCTCAAAATCTTCATCCTATTGTTACGCCATGGCCCTATTCACAGTGGGGGCTCGATCTCATTGTGAAAATCACACCCACCTCATCCTATGGCCACAAATTCATCATCACCACCACAAAGTACTTTACAAAGTGGGTCGAAGCCATTTAGAAAATCAGATATCCAAGTTCATCCTAAACTACCTCATTTGCTGATATAGTGTCCCCCAAGCCATCATCTCCGATAATTGGACACCTTTCAAAAACTAGGATGTTCATGAATTATGTGAAAAATTCAATATCCAACATCACTTTTCCACTTTGTACTATCCCCAAGGCAATAGCCAAGCAAAAGCCACGAACAAAACCATCTTGAAAATCCTTAAGAAGACAGTCAATGACATTGGTCGTGAGTGGCATCTATAGCTAAATTCCACCTTATGGGCCTATCTTACCAATATTTGAACACCAACAGGTTCCACCCCATTCTCCCTGGTCTACAAATCAGAAGCCATTCTACCCATTGAGATTGAACTCCAATCCTTGAGAATATCATTGCAAAACCTCATCATAGTTGAATAATATAGGGTCTCACGACTAAATGAGCTAGAGTTACTTGATGAACAATGTATGGATGCCTTAAACCATCTATAGGTGTATCAGAACCAACTTAAGTAGAGTTATATTAAGAAGATCAGGAGGCGGACCTTCCAAGTTGGTGAACTTGTGCTAAAGGAGAACCAAAAGAATGTACCAAACCTTGAAAGCAAAGGAAAATTTAAGCCCAACTGGTTGGGACCTTTCTTCATCAAAAAAAGTGATAAATCAAGGGCATATCAATTATCAACACTAGAAGGTGAGCCTTACACTAGAAGGTGAGCCTTTGCAGGAGCCTATGAACAACTCCCATCTCAAAAAGTTTTATGCCTAAAATCTTGCAAGGTATAGAACCAAAAAATACAAAAAAATCAGAAAATGTCCTAAAAATATGGTTACCCTAATGAAAACATGGCAAACCATTGTCTTGGTGACAACAAAAAAGTAAATACAAAATAAAAAATCCAAAAAAAAATTAGAAAAAAGATTGAAAATAGTAAAGAAAAAAATCTTCCTCTAGTGAAAACCACTTCGGTGGCGCTTTGGACAAGTATGCTGTTGAAAACTTAGAAAATAGGAGCCAAGTGTAAATCAAGCATTCTCCATCCACCAAGATTTGCATGACTCACTTATCCATTAAATTCCATCCTTCCATCATCCATCCACATCCATACCATAGCTTGATCCTATGTTCGTATTAGGATCCACCCTAGTACTACTTGGCATATTACCAAGGTCAGTTTGTCCTACCTATATCGAAGTATTCTATCACATCATGCTAGGGGCATGTTCCTGTACCTACATTGGATCAGATTCGTGTATATTATTTTGATCTTCCTAAATATCATAAAATCAGAAAAAACCAAAAACATCCAAATCATGTCAAAATCCAAAACATGTCAAAAATATGGAAAATAAAAAATAGAGTCATCCAATCAAACTACATCATCTCTAAGCTTAAACATAGGCAATTTTGACCTATGATAATCCCTCGAGACATTTTAGGTCAGTCCTTTAGGCATTTGTCGCAATGGCAATCTGTTTGCCTATCTATCTCATCATTGAGTCAAGTTCGTCGTCAATCGAACTACGTGGTCTCTGCGTATATAACATAGGCAAGGCTAATCTATGGATCAACTCCTGAGACCCCTAGGATAGGTCCTTAATTTATTCTCTTGGTTAAATCTCAAAAATACCAAAAACAAAAAAATCTCAAAATCCAAAAAAATAGCCTTAAAACATTTCAAAAAACACCAAAAACATCCAAATATTTGAAAAACCCAAAATGGTGCATCTGTCTCATCTCATTTTCACCTGCAATAATCATCATCATAATAAATCAATCATCATCTTCATCCTTTGGTAAGTCAGTTGGAAACAAGTCTAGCAGGTCCAAAAGTGCGAACCTAATCATCAAAGTCTCAAGTCTAGATCACTGAGTCAGCAAGTTGATCAACTTAGAGTATCAATAGCTTATCATCCAATCAAAATCTCATTATCACCTAATCACAACATTTCCTAGAAATGTGACCTTCCTATGATGGACATCATCATCAACCATCACCGTAGTTTAGTCCTGGCTAGCGGTATGAAGAAAATCAACTTGTTTATTTACTTTATCTTTTCTTTGGATTTATCTTATTGCACTCATCGCAATGACCTCTCGATGATGTCTAAATAGAAATATTTAGAGAGAAAGGAATGGGGAAACAATCTTTATCTTTTTATTTGCTATGCTTGTTTGATGTACTTGTAAAATAACTTTGTCATGTGTGCTTTGCATGGTTTGTAGGGATGGTGTTTTAGATGTCTTATTGACCATATAAGAAGGGTTGCCTTTTAATGTTTTGGTCCGAGATGTCTAGAATATCTGAACTACACTCTGAATAGGGTTTCATTTGTAAAGTGTGAACAAGAGTACTCCTATCTAATTGTCTAGTCAAAGTCCATCACACTAGGTGCAACGCCATCCTGGTTCATTATACCTTGATGCATCGTACCTATGTGTGTTATCAAACATAAGGAAAGTTATTCTCTTTATCTCTCCCATCCCTGGTTAAGCAATACATCATCATTCATTGTCATATCTAATAAAGTCTCGATGACTAATGGACTTATGCATCTTCTTGGATTTAAGGGTTGATCTCTCTCATTCTTCTATCATCTTTCATGCTAACAATGCATCCATCTTGCATCTACACTCTCATCCTATATAATCATGTCATATCATTATAAGACAACATCATCCATCTCATCCAATCTCACATGCATTGCATAATCATTTAAAATGTTTAAAATAATATAGATTTGCTATTCTAAGCATTTTAAAAACATCTCATTTAAATCATCATTATCATATAGTCTAACCATCCATACATCCAATTTGAACCTCTTTGTCATGAGATCGACCCTCAAATTGAACTTCTCACTCAATCTCTCGAGGGGGCAATGTACCAATGTACTTCTTTCCGCCGGGGCATCTGAAAAATCAGAATTTTTTTTAATTTCGATGTCAACAACATCATTCTTTGAACCAATGCAACAAGTACATTGCTTCAAAGAGGGGAAAAATGTAAACATGCAAAATTGGCATCATGCATTTAATTAGGTCATTTTTCATCCATTTATCAAATAAATCAAGTTTATTTGATTAATTTCTAAAGTCCTCCATTTAAATTAAATAAATTCATCTTTAATACTAATGTCATCCCCTTTAGCTAAATAAATCAAAATATTTATTTAACTATGTCTAAATTATTTTCCATCTCCTTTTTGATTTATTTTAATCAATAAATCTAAATCAAATAGGTCAAATCATCTAATCCCTCATTAAATTAATCCATTCCTAATTAATTTAATCTAAACTCATGTCACATCCTCTAGCTTTTCCCACTTGCACAAATAAGTCATTTAATTGATTTATTAAATCGTCTAATTTCCCTCAACATGGCATAATAGAGAATATTCCCTCAAATTTGAATTCAAATCCAAGTGGAATTAGTCCTTCCAAAAAGGCATTTATTTCACCTTACAAGTCCTTTTGCATTGAGCCAAGTGGCCATTACTCCATTTGACTCTCCCTCCACCTTGTCATTTCAACATTTTCAAAATTCAAATTTATGCATTTATGGGCACATTCATCAAAACTTGCACATCCTTGGCCCATTCACATGGTGACAAGTTGGTTCTTCCTATTGGTTGGGTTTTTATGCCACATTCATCCCATTTTCTTCTTCTTGCATCAAACCCTTCTATAAATGGAGAGGCTATCCTTCATTTCAAACATCCACCTTAGAGAGAAGTTACTCCCTTCACATTGAGAGCTAATCTTGTCCACTTCATTGTCATTTGCATCTTAAGGAATTTTCATCATCATTTATCTTATCAAGGGTTGGGAAAGGGCTACTTTCCACACAAAGAGTAGCACCAATCCACTATGGGATAGGTATACATTATGCTTCTTTTATGCTTTCAATTAGTTTGTTTTTTATTTTGTTTATGAGGTATAATGTATTATTTCATAGGAGAATTAGTTTATTTTCTTAGTTTTGAACTCACCATGCTAACAAGTGTTGAAGTTTAAGCTATTTGCAGATTTAGGGTGCTCACAAATAATTTCAAATGAAACCCTTTCAACCAAAATACTTTCACTCAAAATGGTTTCAGCAAAAATATTACATACAAAGTAGTTTATTTTTAATTTTAAATTACTTTATATTTTCTAGTTCTTTCAAGAAAAAGGTTTTTCCCATAAACGCTTAGTACCATATAGTTTTGAGCAACCTTTTTCTCCCTAGACTATTTTATTTTTTGAAAGTGTGACAACAATCTATACAATCTATAAGTTTAGCTTGATATATGATTAAAAGATCTTCTTCATATGAATTTCTTTTATCAAATTGAACAATGCTACATTGGAAGTGTTAGTTTAAATATGCTATTTATCAAATTAGTTAGAATATCACCCTTTCTAGGCTAACCAATTCACACTTGTTAAGTGTTTACCCAAGGGAATTTTAGGTTTTCTCTCACTTCATGTGGTCAAGAATGTATTCAACTCTTGAGGCACCTAAATAATACACACCTATATATTCTTGCATACTTGTCATATGAGCTTATATGTGTTGCACATTTGGAGGGATATTCAAATGTTCAATCCTACCTTCCTACATCCTCTATCTTGCCTTTCTATGCATGGCATTCATTGTACATTTTACACAATCTCATTTTCATTGATAAGCATGCTTGTTTGTGTTCATCATTCACTTGTGGAAGGTATCATTATTATTGCATTTTGATATTGGTTAATCCAACATGGTATCAGAGTCATGAATAGAAGGTTGCTTCCCAAAATTTAGTTAATCCAGCACTCAACCTTATCAGTAGAGCATTATGGAGCCCAATGAACATCATGATTGACTCTAGAAGGTTTAAATAATGTTGAACAACATTTTATTTGTTAAAAAATCATCTTTGATTTCTAGCATTTTTTTTATGACTTGCCCTCTATGGTACTATATGTAATTTATATACATCTATACTATATGTTTTTTTTTTAATAAAAAAAATTAGAAGAGAATTGAAATTCCTTGTATCAAAATTTTTAATTATCTATCATCTTATTTTGTAGGTTTTACTATGGGATTTGTGGTTAGTCTTGTTTTAAGTTCTTCAAAAATCCATGAATCTTTCTATTGTCACTTGTAGCAAAATTTTTGGATTCAATTGAGCATAAAAGATAAAATAGTTTAGGTAAATTGATCTAGTCATACTATTTTTCTTATATGATGAAAAAAGGTGGAGGTGACTCACAACAACCTAATATGATCAGTCACAAGTAGAGTATTTACTCTTTCAATTGTCTTCATTTCTATTGGAAATCAACTCACCCTCAAAGGCTTGTAGCCTTTCAATCTTGAAAAATGACCATTAAACCCTGCCAACTCCTCAAGACACTAGACCATCCGAGCCTAAGACACCCTTAATCAAGTATAACAACATTTCCAAATATCTAACATGGTTCCTTTGCAACAATTATGGAAATCAATACAACACCCCTACTTTTAGGCACTAAAATAGCCCATTTTACAAAGGAGACATCTCCCAAACACCTAGTTTTCATAGGAACACATTGGGCAGTCCTTTTTTATGTATCAAAAATATTAGAATCAAACATGATCTGATACCATGTTAGAATTGGCTATGGATGCCAAGATCTATGGACCAAATGGAAAGCACAAAGAAGAGAGAAAATAATATGACAAGAATAAATTGTATTCAATGTCAATGATAATTGCTTGAAAAATGTGATTTTACAATGAGGGACCCCTTGGTTATATAGCCAAGGTGAGAACATAGGAGTGCATAAGATTATGACAAGTGTCGTAATCTTATGACATAAGGCAACAATGAAAAGCTATCACTCCACCTAAAGTGGAAAGGTGATAATGTGATAACCACCACAAATAGTGGATCTACCACAAAAGGTGGAACCCTAATCACATGATATGTCTATGAAAGGTGGAGGTGATAAAGTAATAAGAAGATAAGTCCACCAAAGGTGGAAATTATCCAACAACTCCTATGTGGTCCCTAAGTAAACTTAACTAAGGTGTAACTATGACCTAGGACAAGGTACAAAATATTTAATTACACCAACACCCCCCCTTAAGTGCAACTTAGGGAGAATGTACACAAATGCAAACAATGCAAGATGGGTCCTGACAACTAGGCCATGTTAGGTACCCATGTACAAATGTAGTGCAATCTCTCAAAAACGGAGAAAAGGAGAAAACCCAGTGGGACAAAACTATCACTCCACCTAAAGTGGAAAGGTGATAATGTGATAACCACCACAAATAGTGGATCTACCACAAAAGGTGGAACCCTAATCACATGATATGTCCATGAAAGGTGGAGGTGATAAAGTAATAAGCAAATAATTCCACCAAAGGTGGAAATTATCCAACAAATCCTATGTGGTCCCTAAGTAAACTTAACTAAGGTGTAATTATGACCTAGGACAAAGTACAAAACATTTAATTACACCAACAGCCCCCCTTAAGTGTAACTTAGGGAGAATGTACACAAATGCAAACAATGCAAGATGGGTCCCAACAACTAGGCCATGTTAGGTACCCATGTACAAATGCAATGCAATCTCTCAAAAATGGAGAAAAAGAGAAAACCCAGTGGGACAAAACTCCTCCCCAAAAGAGAGATGATACGATAAATGAAATGCTCTCAATGATGCATGAGAAGGTAGAAGAGAGACAAGGCAGCCCCCCCTCAATGTTGAGTCTCTTGCAATGATGGTAGAAGCTCGACATTGAATGCTGAAGATGATCCAATCTCATCGAACAACGTTCCTCCCCTTAGGAAGAAACAAAACCAAGGATGTATGCAGGATGTATGATGTCTTTGAATGATGCTCAAGTGTCTCCATGTCAATGCCAAAAGCTGACACACTCCAAATAGGTGTTCTAGGCCACAATGCTGAAGAGTACAATCCAACATCTAGTAGAGAAGAATGTAGAACATGATCCAAAGAGAAAGATATCCCCTCTAAAGACAAAGAAGCCTCCTCCAAATGTTGTCCAAAAGTATCCACACTCATGTCAAGCTGCAAAGAATGATCAAGTAGAGAATGAACAAGATGGTCAAAGTGTTCCCTCGCAACAACAGAAGAAGGAGCATCTTCCTCAAAGAGAAGATGAATGTTATCAATGATGTCCCCCAAATCTGCAAGATGAGACTCCACAAACGAGTCTGAAATACCTATCAAGAAGCCATCCAAAGTAGCCAAATCTGAAAGACAATGTATGTCCTACTGCACTGAATCACAAGGAACCCAAACTGTGGAATCACAAGCATCATCAATTGCAATAGTAGATGGAGGAGATGAAATACATGGCTGAAGTACTAGATCTGATGTGAGAACTCCCAAGTTCAAGTAGCCATATGTCTCCTCTGAATCATGGTTCACACTAGAAGTGTGATGAATAGCCGAAGGAACAATCTCACCATCAGAAGCAAAATCTGCAAAGGTATACAACCGAGATGAATGATCAACCACCCCAGTAGCAATGATCTCTCTACTCTCCAAGTCTCGAATGATGACTAAATCAGGTGTGAACTCCACAGTTCTCCCATTTCCACTATGTGTAATCTGATATATGGGAAGAAGATTATTCATCAAATGAGGAACACAAAAAACATCCTGGAAAGTGTTGTCCCCAAAACTAATAGATCCCTTCCCTATTACACTCATGTATGTATTGTTTCCCATCAAGATAGGAGACATAGAACAAGGTTGAAATGAAGAGAATATATATTGTGAAGATTCCATATGATGTGATGCTCTTGAATCTAGAATCCATCTACTTGATCCTGTACTTGAATAAGCACAAAGAGCTTGACCTTGATTTCCTGATGTAGATGAAAAATCAGCAAGACCTTTTCCCTTAGACTGTTTTGTAGAAGGAGAAGAAGATTCTGTCATTCTAGAAGGCAAACCAATTTGATTTCTTTTGAGAATAATTTTCAACTCATCAATATCCTTCTTATAACAATAATGTTCTTCATGTCCATCCTTCTTGCAATATGCACAAAAGTACCTCTCCTTCTTAGATGATTTTGAAAATGAATTTTTATGTTCTTCTATGGATTGTGTGCTCTTTTTAGACTTGTACTTATTATTTTCTTTGCTGCTTGAAGACTTCTCATCTTTTACAACCAAGGCATGTGATTTTGAAGACTTCAAAGTACCCATTTAAATAAGCTTATTTTGCTCTTGAATCAAAAGATCTGTGAGAGCCTCAAAAGATGGTGATGTGAAATTGCTATTTGTCAATTGTTGAGTCTGAAAACTTGAAACAAAGGCTGCATACTCAGCTGGAAGCTTGTCCAACAAGTTAAAGACCAATTGATCATCTTCTTTCTCAATACCATAATCTTGTAGTTGTGCTCTTAGCTCATTTTCTTTAGTGACATAATCTTGAATAGTGTCAAAATTCTTAGGATCAAGGCTTAAGAGATCATTTTCAAGTTTGTAACCCTTAACCTTATCAACCTTGCCATACAAAGTAGCAAGCTTATCCCAAGCTTCATTGGCTGAATTACATTTATCAACATGAAAAATGAGATCATCTGAAATGAACTTTCTAAGTGTACCCAATGCCATAGAAGTTTTAGTGAGCCAATCCATATACGCAGTTGGATCTGCCTTAGGATCTGCAGGTGCAGTTATGGTTCCATCAATGTAGTGAATTAAACCTTTTTCCATTAGTTTACTCCATGCACGTACTTTCCATGTAGCATAATTATGTGCAGTTAAGAGTGGAACTTTAGATGAACCCATGATGGAAGGCAAGAGGCACAAAATAGGCACAAGAGACACCCCCCCGAATTCACTCAATCATGAGACCCCCCAAGTAATATATGATTTGGCACTTTATAGTTAGTGCATTTACAAGCGTCACTGCCAAAAATAGAAAAGTGGACTTTGATCTTGGTACATGCAAATTGCCAAAATAGGCCTCAAACTCATAGTGAAAAAATTATAGTAGATGAGATAAATCTGATCACATCACTGGAAAGTACAGGAAAAATTATGCACTTTAAAAAAAAACGGCACCCAAAAATGTTACTGTAGGAGCAATTTATGGGCTCTCAAAGTTCCCAAAATGAGGACGAAGTAGCAACACCTGTGAGAATATGAAATTTCTAGAAAAACCAGAAGCCAAAACCAAAAACTGATTGCACCACTATGAAGAGCACGAAAAATTAGCCCAAATAAAAAAAAATTGCTTGAAAAAAGGAGCCAAAATGACTGAGTTATGAAGCTTCAAAGTCGGACTGCAAAATGAAAAACTCCAATGGTGAGGGGTCAAAAAATTTCTTGAAAATGCTGACATGGCCCTGATGTCACCAATATAAGAGGTTAAATTTGACGGTCTGCAGCCCATCATTGAAAAAAATGCCCTGCCGGTAAAAATTTTCCGATTACCGGAATATGCTTTCTGTCTCGGAATATTCTCCTATGTTTTACTGGAATCTTTTGCCGGCAAAATTTGTGGGAAAATTCATAATGGCCGGAATATTCTAGTTTTCCGCTATGTTTTTGCCACCGGTTGGAGGGAAGTGCGAAGCCCACGGGGGCGAACTAGAGGCTGCCACTTGGCAGCGCTACAGGAGTCGCAGTACCCTGCAGGTACCCTCGGGTACCACGGTACGCAGGTATAGTCTACGTCCGTAGACCTTAAAAATTTGATTTTTTTTATTTTTTTATTTTTAAATTTTTCAAAAAAAAAATTTCAAATTGAATTTGATAAAATCAAAATTTTCATAAAAAAATTGCGAAAAGTTCTTTTTATTTTTTAATTTTTTTCGAAAATAAATTGTACCTTGTCATAATGACACGACCGGGGGGTCGTACAGCTCTTTGGGCAAAAAAAATTTGCCTCACCGGATGACTTGCTCCGATTTGGACGATTGGATAGTTGATCTTAAGGTTTTTGGCCCTTCTAGACACAATGGCAAGGTTGGATTTGATCAAAAATGCTCCAAAAATGCAGCTACCTTCTAGATCTGGCAACCACAATGCAGCTTCAAACCCTCTTAGATTTGGCCTCGTATGTTCGATTTGGACGAAACAAAAGGCAAAATCGACTTTCTTAAATCTTTCGGATGCAATGGTGAGCTTAGATTTGCACCTGCAAGCTTTGATATAAACTTGCAATAAAGAGCCAAAAATGGAACCTCCCCAAATTTGGTACCTCTCTTCAGAAAAAGACTCTCCAATGGCACCCGACCCACTCTGATACCATGTTAGAATTGGCTATGGATGCCAAGATCTATGGACCAAATGGAAAGCACAAAGAAGAGAGAAAATAATATGACAAGAATAAACTATATTCAATGCCAATGATAATTGCTTAAAAAATGTGATTTTACAATGAGAGACCCCTTGGTTATACAGCCAAGGTGAGAACATAGGAGTGCATAAGATTATGACAAGTGTTGTAATCTTATGACATGAGACAACAATGAAAAGCTATCACTCCACCTAAAGTGGAAAGGTGATAATGTGATAACCACCACAAATAGTGGATCTACCACAAAAGGTGGAACCCTAATCACATGATATGTCCATGAAAGGTGGAGGTGATAAAGTAATAAGAAGATAAGTCCACCAAAGGTGGAAATTATCCAACAACTCCTATGTGGTCCCTAAGTAAACTTAACTAAGGTGTAATTATGACCTAGGACAAGGTACAAAACATTTAATTACACCAACAAAAACATTAGATTCCACATCTTATTCACTGGTTCAAGGCTTTTACAATGTCAAACCATAAAACCCTCCATTTGCATGCATTACACAAGGGTTTTAATGAAAATCCAATCTACAACACTTTCCCAACCAAGCCAATGCCTCAAACACCCCACATATTAGCTGCATATGCTCAATAAACCTTTACTCAGAAAACTCAATCAAAAATTTATCAAAACCATGCTTTAGTTACTCAATTTCATTCAAAATTTATTTTTCCCAACCCTTGGAATCACCTTCCAAGGGCCAAAACATATGACATGACTCTAAAAAAGTAAGAAATACGTAAAATAAAATTTTATAGGCTATTCCCCCAAGAAACAAGACACCATAGTAGGATGAATGAAACCAACATTAAACAAACTCCAAATTCAGACCTTGTTGGCATGTTACAATAGTGGCAACAAAAATGAAGTTTCCTTTTACAAAAACCAATTAAGCACCCTCAAAACAAATGGAAAATAATATCAAAACATATTCTCACAATATTATATGAGTTTCAGACCATAAATATTCCTATACAACCCATGCACAATAAGCAAAAGAAGAAAAACACAGAAACCAGTGAATTAGCAGCAAAAATGCATTGTTTATTGATAAAAATCTTCAAATAAAAACTTCACCAGCCCTAGCCCGAGCCTTTAAGGGCCTTTAAATACATTTCCCAATCATAACCAACCTTCCCAACAGACATAACTAACTATTTTAAATTCTTACCCCTTCCCATTCTCTCAAATATTGCATTTTGACAACTTTTAAATGACAATAGTACATTGTTTTGCAATTTTTCCCTCCTAGGCACCTATGACTACTAAAACCACTCAAAAAAATTTATTTCAACCCTATTAAATCTTCAAAACTCCATTATAGCACATCCTTTTACAAGTTCATGAAATTTCCTTCATAGGCTACAAGATCAACTTTGACAATTTTTGATACAAGAATGCATTTATTTGCACTATTGACCTCTAAGACCCAAAATGATGCATGAGTATCTAGTGGTGTAAGGGCAATCCTACATCACCCAAAAATATATTTACTTTCATTTAGCTTTTTGTAGATGTTTTTGCATTTCTGGATACCCTTTTCGTCAAAGAAGAATTTCAAACTTTCAGAGCTGATTTTCTAGTTTTTCTGTTCAACTGCTATTTTTAGCAGGTGTGAATTTGAAGGCATGCAGAGACAAAAATTTAAGAGAAGCTTCAGGACAGAAAGATAAGCACTTTGGCGAAAGAATCAGATCAAGATCATTCCCGGTTCAAAAGTTATTCAAGTTTCAGTTTCTTTTTTTTGCCTTATAAAATCTTCGGCACTAATTTTGAGGTACTTAGAGGCTCCGGATGAGCACAAAAATTGGCAAAAAATGAAAGTGGTTAGCCTTTAGGCCCCAATTCTTAGCACTTCATTTTCTGAAGAGCTTTCCGAAAAGGTATTATGATTGAAGATCCGATGGTTAGATCTTAAGTTAGGGCTTCCAGAAGTTTGTGCATAATTAGAATGTCGTTTTTGGTTCCAAATGGAGACAGGGGCTATTTATGGGCTAGTTTTTGTTTCTTTTGGGTAGTTTTTGGGGAAAGAAGATCCCATACTGCAAAAAAGATGAATTTATGTAGTTTCCTTTTATAATTTGCATGTATTGTAGAACTCGAGGATTTGAGATCCTCTGCATGTAAGATTTTCATATTCAGAATAATAATATTATTCTCTGGTTGTGTGTGTGATTTTTTGTGTTTTGGGTTGCACCCTCATCACAAAACTTAACCACATACATGTATAATGGTCTTGATTGACCTTATTTAGGATAAAAATAACACAAGAAAAACAAAACTTGACATAACCCTATTGTGGCTAGGCCTTGATGCAACTTCAAAAGTTCCCATTTGCCATTAAGGGTTGGGGTGCTCCTGCACCATACAACCCCCCTAAAAGGAATTCATGCCACATGAATTGGGAATTTTACCAGTCTTTCCATGCTGCATAGATCCTCCTATGATTTGTAAACTCCTAACATTGGCTCATATATTGTGTCCTTGCATCTTTGACTGTGGCTGCATATAGACATGGCTTCTCTATTATTTTCAGACTTGTTAAAGGTCTTTTCCCTATTCCTTGATCAAAACTAGATTGTACTCCTCCATTCACACTTGAAAAAAAACACTTTTCAATAGTCCCTTGATCTATTTTTACCCTTATCTCATCTCCATACTTGTATCCACTCTTAACCTCCTGTACACTCCGTCTTCCCATCACTATCACCAGACTAGTTGTCTTATCAACATATACCACTGTACCTTCCTTTCCATGACCCACTCTACTATCAAACACCTTACACCTTTCAACTCTAGTGTCTCTCAAAGAACACACAATGGCCCCCACCAATGCATTTTCATGCAAATTCACTGTCAAACAACATTTCAAACCTATTGTCCCTACATCTTCAATCTTTAAAGTGACATTAGGATCTGCCTTTTTGTCTTCACTCACAACATAATTTGTAGGTTCTCTTATGCCACACATTACCACCTTAGCTTTTCCTTTCACATCTTCTACAAGAGGAGTTAAAACAAAAGTGCACCCATCCTTGACTATGGTGTAGGTATTCTCCTTACCTTCATACAAATCACTCCTATCATACTGCCAAGCTCTACCTAAGAGTCTATGGAAACAATCCATTAGAAGGATAACACAAACCACAATGTCTTTGTAACCACCAATTTGGAAATCAACTACTGCTTTCTCATTCACCAACAGATATTGACTAACACTTAACCATGATACTTTGTAAGGAAACTCATGAGGTATTCTTTTCAAGTTTAACTTGTTCACCATTTCACATGACAAAATGTTTTCAGTTGAGCCAAAATCAATCACAATTTTGCATACCTTTCCCTTACTCTTGCAAATGGTTTAAAAAAGGATCTTCCTATGCACTAGTTCTACTTGTTTGGAGGTCTTCAAAAGTTGTTTTTGCAGCATCAAAGCTTCTCCTACTTCAAGGTCTACAACATGACTTGGTGAACTAACACTTTCCTCCTCATCCCCTTGCACAAGTTTTACTCTCTTCTCACCTTTACTTCCACTTGATGAAGCACCAAACTTCTCAAGACACTTGTAGAATGGATGGCCAATTTCATTGCAAGTATAAAATATACCTGAAAACACATTGAAACTCCGACCTCCTCCAAATCTGCCTCTTGTGCCTCTCCATCCACCTTTGAAATCAGAATTCTCTTGTCCCTTCATGGTAACTTCCTGATCATTTTTTGGCTTTGAATTATTCATAGTTTCTCTACCTCTACCTCTACCTCTAATTGCTTTGTCTTGTCTTCTCTTCATTTTCTCCTCCACCCTAATTGCCATTTGATAGCATAACTCTACATTCCTAGGGTTAGCCAAAACTAATTCTTCCTATATATGTTGAATCTCAAACCACCCATGTATCTAGAAAAATTTTCATCCTCATTTTCATGACGGCTAGACCTCAAACCTAGTTTATAAAATTCTTCAGTATAAGACTTAATGTCCATTTCCTTTTGTCTTAAGCCTTGCAATTTCTTAAACATTTGAACTTAATGATCCTTGGGTAAGAATTTACCTTTGAGTTTTGATACCATATTTTCCCATGAGGTAGTTTTGGAATTTCCTTGCTCCCTTCTCTCTGATTGAAGATAATCCCACCATACCAAAGCATAGCCTTGCAACTTTGTCTTTGAAATATTTACCCTCTACTCCTCAAGAACCTCATCACACTCAAAATGGTTATCTAATGCAAAAATCCAATCAAGTAACTCTTCATTGTTTAGGCTCCCACCATACTTTTGAACATCAATTTTTAACTTATGCTTGTCATTATTAACTGCCTTCAACAACTTTGCAATCCTTTGATCCTCAGGGTCAATCTCTTCTTCCATATTTTTAAACTCTTCTTCTTCCTCTTCATCTGACTCACTTTATTCCACATCCCTTATTTTGTTTATCTCCAAGGCTATGATTATTTCCTCCAACTCTTTGATTTCTCTATCATGTCTTCCTTTCATCTCCTTCATCTCTTTAGCCATATATTTGTTCTTTGGAGGCATCTTTGAACACTGAAATCCTCACTTCTTCCTTGCCCTTCACAACCTGCAAAATGCAAATAAAACCTACTCCTTGATGCTCTGATACAAATTTGATGCAAAAAAGTTGGAGGTGACTCACAACAACCTAATATGATCAGTCACAAGTAGGGTATTTACTCTTTCAATTGTCTTCATTTCTATTGGACATTAACTCACCCTCAAAGGCTTCTAGCCTTTCAATCTTGAAAAATGACCATTAAACCCTACCAACTCCTCAAGAATCTAGACCTTCTAAGCCTAATACACCCTTAATCAAGTATAACAACATTTCCAAAGATCTAACATGGTTCCTTCTCAATAATTATGGAAATCAATACAACACCCCTGCTTTTAGGCACTAAAATAGCCCATTTTACAAAGGAGACATCTCCCAAACACCTAGTTTTCACTAGAACTCATTGGACCATCCCTTTTTATGTATCAAAACATCATATTCCACATCTTATTTTATGGTTCAAGGCTTTTACAATGTCAAACCAGAAAAACCTTCATTTACATGCATTACACACGTGTTTCAATGAAAATCCTATCTATAAGGCTTTCCCAACCAAGATGGTGCTTCAAACACCCCACATATCACCTGCATATGCTCAATGAACCTTTACATAGAACATTCAATCAAAAATTTATCAAAAACATGCTTGAGTTACTCAATTTCATTCAAAATTTGCTTTGCCCAACCCTTGGCATCACCTTCCAAATGCCAAAACATATGACATGACTCTGAAAAAACAAGAAATACCTAAACTAACATTTTACAGGCCATTTCTCCAAGAAATGAGTCACCAAAATAAGAGGAATGGCACCAACCTTAAACAAACTCCAAGTTCAGACCTTGCTGGCATGTTACAACAGTGGGAAGAAAAATTAAGTTTCCATTTACAAAAACCAATTAAGGACCCTCAAATAAAATGGAAAATAATATCAAAGCATATTGTCACAATATTATATTAGTTTCAGACCATAAATATTCTTGTACAACCTATGCACAGTAAGAAAAATAAGGAAAACACATAAACCAATGAATTAGCAATAAAAATGCATTGTTTATTGATAGAAATATTTAAATACAAACTTCACCAGACCTAGCCCCAACCTTCAAGGGACTTTAAATACATTTCCCAATCATAGCCAACCTTCCCAACATACATAACTGACTTTTTGAAATGCTTACCCCTTCCTATTCCCTCAAAAATTGCATTTTGACAACTTTTAAATGACAATAGTACATTGTTTTGCAATTTCTCCCTCCTAGGCACCTATGACTACTAAAACCACTCAAAAAAATTTATTTCAACCCTATTATATCTTCAAAACTCCATTCTTGCACATCCTTTTACAAGTTCATGAATTTTCCTTCATAGGCTACAAGATCAACTTTGACAATTTTTGATATAGGAATGCATTTATTTGCACTATTGACCTCTAAGACCCAAAACTTAACTAGATACATGTCTAATGGTCTTGATTGACATTATTTAGGATAAAAATAACACAATAAGAAAAATTGACATAACCCTATTGTGGCTAGGCCTTGATGCAACTTCAAAAGTTCCAATTTATCATTAAGGGTTGGGGTGCTCCTGCACCATTATATCAAAGATATTTATTCATATGCTTAAATTCATGATTCACAATGAAGAAATACAAATATATTAATCCTAAAATTTTTATAATATCTTAGAAATATTTGTAAAATATTGAAATATAAAAGACCAATATGAGGGGGTCACCTCCAATTATCAGATAATACAATATGAATTCAATAATTGATGATATGATGATATGGGAGAGATTTCTCTTCCTTATTTAAAAAATAAACTATGTAGGGACACACCACTTCATCCTAATTAAGAGGTATTATTGTATTAAATTACATTTATGTTAGGGTTAAGCATGCCACAAGTGCTTATTCTTATTATAATTACAAATATATAATAAATACGTAGTAATATATCATATTAGGATGATCAAATTTCATCCACCTTTAGAAAATAATTTCACTCAATGCTTAGTAACTCTAAGATATTTTTTATGCATCGTTCATCTTTCTATATGGCATTTTCAATTGAAAAATTCTTCCACTTGATTACGAATTTTGAGATGACTGTATTTTGCAATTTGATTTTGGAAATTCCATAATATTAGCTGAAAATAGATGAGAGAGTCCATGAAAATATGCATTCTTAATTAGCCTATCCACAACAAGTAATATTACATCAATATTATTTGTGTTTTGTAGCCTCATAACAATGTCCTTTAATATTTTTTCCCAGTGTTGTATTGGAGTGCCTAATATTTGTAAGGGGCATGGAAACTTTATTATTTCCCTTTTATTTTGTTGTCATATCAAACATTTTACCACAAATTCGTGGATATTTACTCTAAAACCTTCCCAAAAGAAATTTTTCTTTATAGGATGATAGTTATGAATAAATATTCTATAGTATCATGTTAGACTAAAAAATTCTATCTTCTTAGGGTCAATCTTAAGACCTTTAATTGAAAAAAATTGTCTTGATTTTTCTACTTGTTTCACACTAAAGAAAAATTTGGATTGTTTTGCATAGATTTTATTTCATTCCATTTTATTAACAATTGGAATATGAATTTATATATCTCTAAGATGCAACATAGTTAAAGGGAGAGTGTCTTAGTAATATACTATCGTTATGGATTGCCACACCTTCAGCCCTTCCCACCCAACTAATATTTTGAATGATTGTCCTCCCTACTCCCTCATTGATTGCTTTCCCCCCCCTTCCTCTCTGCCTGGGTGGAACCTAGTGGTTGATCTCTCCTTTGCTACTGTAGACATCCAAATTTGATCACTTCCATATGATCAAAATCATCTATTATATTCATCTATTTCATTAATAGTGATTAAATAATTTATTTAATCATTATTTCATTTTCTGCCTAAGGTTCCTAAAGTATGTAATTAAATACTTTACCTTACCCCCCTCTTTTCTTCTCTAAATTAAATAAACATGACAAATTATTTAATTTAGTCATTTAGCCTATTTGGATTAAAATCAATTTTTAATTCCCCTTTTTTGTCTCTCCTTGTCACATTCTCCATAACCCTCTTTTAATCTAGATTAAATTAATTAATCTGTGATTAAGATGTGCATCACTTAATCTTGATTAAGTGTCACATCCTCCATAATCTCCCACTTGCCTCTAATCTCTTATTAATTATCCCAATCCTGTGTTTGCACAACCATAATCAGAATCATTAGCCACATTTGGCTTGCCTTTTCTGGTCAACCTTTCCACTTACCATTTTTAGCCTTGACTCTCTTTCCCATGTGAATTTTTAATTCACATTTATTTGCCCAAGGTTCCTCTCTTCCCCATGTGAATTTTTAATTCACTTTTGTCTTTCCAAGGTCTTCCCCATCCCCATGCAAGATTCTAGAAGCCTTTACTTGTCACTTCACATGTGCCAAGGGCTTCTAGAACCTTGGACTTGTCACATCACCCACATGTGACAAATCTCCAGCTTGTTGGAGACCCTCTCTTATCCACTAGATTTTTCCAATCATTATGAATTTTTAATTCACTTTTATTCCTCCAAAGAATCTTCTCATCCCCCAAGATCCATCTCATATACTTCCCTTCCACCTCATTTCCACATCACTCCACCCTAAGACATCTCACATTCTACATGTCAAGATGTGAGGCTTTGTGAGTCCTCAACTCACCATAGCCCTTCATCTTGATCTTGTTGGATCAATCTCAACTATTGAATTCTCTAGAGAATTTTAATTAGCTTATAAATATCCCCTCATTTCCCTCATTTTGGGGGATCAAGTCTTTTGCAACAAAACTCTTGCAAATTTGTCATTCAATCTCTCATCTATCATAGCACTTAGCATCATCAGTTCATCTTGCATCCATTCAACTCCATTGCCATCCAAGGAGCACACAATTCTTCAAGAATAAAAGGGCCAACCAAAGAATCAACATCAAAGGAAAGGGATCACATTTTTGGCACGCCTGACCAAGGAAGGAGCAACAAAGGAAAGGTATAACCAACTTCAACCATCAATTGTTTTATCTTGCTCCTTTGCTTCATGATTTTCTTAGGCTAATATTATTGAGGTGTCCTCTTTTAGTGTTATTGCTTTTGTTATTGCATCATTAGTTTTGTTTAGCATCTCACATTAGGAGTAGCATTTTAAAGGGTTCACATTTCTAGCACGTCCGGTGGGACCCACAAAAGGGTCTCTTTCTTTTACGTTTTCTGTTGTTTAGCTTATTTGCAGATTCAGGTCACAGAGGGGCTGATTTGCCCTTCTGGGCACTGTAGAGGGGCGGACACGCCCCTGCTGTTCAACATTTCTGACATTTTTTACTGCAGAAGTGTGGACACGCCTTTGCTGTTCAACGTTTCTGATTGTTTTTACTGCAGAAGTGCGGACACGCCCCTGCTATTCAACATTTCTGACAGTTTTTACTATAGAAGTGTGGACACACCCCTGTTGTTCAACGTTTTTGACAGTTTTTACTACAGAAGTGCGGACACGCCCGTGCTGTTCAATGTTTCTGACTATTTTTACTATAG
The DNA here is from genome assembly GCA_007115665.2 of Sequoiadendron giganteum. Taxonomy (NCBI): domain Eukaryota; kingdom Viridiplantae; phylum Streptophyta; class Pinopsida; order Cupressales; family Cupressaceae; genus Sequoiadendron; species Sequoiadendron giganteum. The sequence continues at coordinate 642,433,625 of CM021105.1, read as the reverse complement.
AAGTACGGACACACCCCTGCTTTTCAATGTTTCTGACTGTTTTTATTGCAGAAGTGCAGACACGCCCCTGCTGTTCAACGTTTCTTATAGTTTTTACTGCAGAAGTGTGGACACACCCCCTACTGTTCAACGTTTCTGATGGTTTTTATTGCAGAAGTGCGGACATGCCCCTACTATTCAACGTTTCTAATAGTTTTTATTGCAGAAGTGCGAACACACCCCTGCTGTTCAATGTTTCTGACTATTTTTACTGCAGAAGTGCGGACACGCCCCTACTATTCAATTTTTTTGACAGTTTTTATTGTAGAAGTGCAGACACGCCCCTGCTGTTCAACGTTTCTGACAATTTTTATTGTAGAAGTGCGGACACGCGCTTGCTGTTCAACGTTTCTGACAGATTTTACTATAGAAGTGTGGACACGCCCCTGCTGTTCAATGTTTGTGACAGTTTTTACTACAGAAGTACAAATACGCCCTCCCAGTTTAGCGTTTTCTAACCATTTTCTGCAAAGGGGCAGATTTGCCCACTCGGTTCAACATTTTTCACTGCAAAGGGGCGGATTTGCTCTTAACAGCATGTTCAAGAAGGTATAAAAGTGGCATTTTAGCTTCGTTTTTATCTATTTCTTTTGTTATTTTGTGCTCTAATCCTCTAATCATATTTGTTGGTGAGTGAATTCAGATTTCTTGCTGATATCTTGAGTATTTTGTTGCAAATCACAAAGGGAAAAAGATAAACAACTAACATTTGCTTGCAGGGCCTTTGTTTTATTCTTTGGAAATATTTCCTTACTGTTTTATCTATTTACTTAGTATAAGTAGGGGAAAGTAATATTGGCTGCTTGTTGTATTTTTTTTATTTGTATTACCCTAAGGGGAAATTAATTCGTTTTCACCTTCTCCCTTTGCACTTTTGTGTAGATCCGAAGGGGGTAGTGGGAAACGATTAGTGTCTTCTTCTTAGTGGGACCTGCTTGGGGATTTCATCACCCCAAGGGATGATCCCAACCACGTATACCAGTGGGGTATATAAAATGGGGAGAGCCAAAGTTGTACCCCAATCTAGTTGCATTGTAATTGGTGAAGAGTTGAAGCTAGGGTGATACTTAGATAGACGTGAAGAGTTGGTCTGAGCATCTCAATATCTCATTGGGGTTCCCAACTCATGCTTGTGATAGACTGGTGTTCACGGTTTATGCCTCATTTACCAAGCGTATATTGAAGACTCCTTATAAACTTTGTTCATCCTAGAGTAAGACCTTTGCTGGCCATACCCCTTAACACCAATCATAGGATTCTGCTTGTTCAAAGTATCTTTCTGTGAAGAACCAGTAAATTTTGATAAGTCAAACTGTCATTGATTCATTTTAAGTCCTTGCCCAAATCCCTCGTCCAAACCAAGTTGCATTTTCCACTACAGAGGGGCAAACTTGCCCCACTATTTCAGCATTTTTCACTGCAGAGGGGCGAACTTGCCCCACTATTTCAGCATTTTCCATTGTAGAGGGCAAACTTTCCCCCCTGTTTCAGCATTTTCTACTGTAAAGGGGCAAACTTGCCCCCCCTATTTCAACATTTTTTCTGCAGAAGTGCGGATACGCCCCTATGATTCAACGTTTCTGATAGTTTTTACTGTAGAAGTGTGGATACACCTCGTTGAATGAATGGTTTCATCCATTTGACCATTCCAAACCTCTGTTTAACCACCCCAAGTCTCCATTTGACCATTTGATCATCCTAAACATTCATCTATCCAAATCTAACATTATCCAAATCCAATCAAAATCCCATCATCCAATCAAATCCAATCCAATCCAAATCATCAAATTGATACATCATCAATTGATCCAAACAAATTCAATCAATTCAATCCGCATCTACATCATCAAATTGATCCATCCACCTAGGGTGCTATCACAATAATGGGTTACACCTTTTGGGACATCGTAATTTTTACTGAAATAACATATTTTTAGAAAATAAAATGATTTAAACCTTAAAAAGGTTCCATTTTAAGGGTTTTAATTGAAGAGGGTTTGATCAAACTCACTTATATCAAACCCCTTTGGATATAAAGCCGCTAGTTTTAAACTATACCTATAATGGAGTCTCCTCTAGACCTATCAAAATGCTGATAAAAGACCACTTTTGATTTACCTTTTAGGGGATCAAATTAATTTATTTAAAATTATTTTTTTGTAAACATGTAGTCCTTATTATAAGCTTCCCAAAAAGTATAATTTTAAATATATTTAATTTTATTACTATATTTATTTTTTATTTCTTGTGAATGTAGGTTTTTAAATGAACATCAAGGTCTTTATTTCACACATATGGAAAAATAGGAAAAGAGAGAAAAAAATTTATTAAAAATCAATGTACACTAGCTATTGATGTCCTAATTCCAACAAATAAAGAATAAGTTAATTCAAATGAATACAAAAAAAGTTACGCAGCTGAAAGTATAATATATCCAAATTATAATTACTTTGAATTAGAAAATTAATTAAAAAATATATATTCAACAAAAAATTATGAAAAAATATCCATCCCCTAGATAATGGTGTGAAAACACTGTATTTAAAAAAATAGAATTGTATGCTTTCTATAAAAAATATTATGCAGTCGAAAGTAAGCATCAATTTTTGAAAATAATGTTTAGTGAAAAAAATAAGTCAATAAAAACTACATAAAATAATTCACAATTTATTTTATATATATATATATATATAAAATTAGATTCTCAACACAAAATATCACAAATCACTAGTTTTCTTCATCTTCAAATTCTTAATGGTTTAGCTTCTATAGGCGTACGGAAGTGAAAATATAGTGAAAAATGTTGATTTCAATGTCAAGTTTGGCCAAAAAGTGTAACCCATTATTGTGGGATCACCCCCCATCCTCATCCAAATCATCAAATTGATACGTCATCAAATCATCCATTCCAATTATCAATTTTGAAGGTTTTGGCTTTTATGCAAAAACTTCCGGAGGCCATAACTTTTGACTCGGATGTGGGTTTTGGCTGAAATTTTATGGGTGGTTGCGTTACGAGCTAGCATGTGGATTCTCAACTATCTATGATAAGTTGGACCCTCTTTTAGCACATTTTTGAACCCCCAAAGTTTCATCTTGACCCTCAAAATCACAATTTAGTGTTTTTTTCTAGTTTTTGAAAAAATATTTTCGTTAATAACTATGAATCACTATCTCGGATTTGGGATCTTAGTGGGCAATTCATCCTATCTTAGTATTGGGTATTTTTTGGAAAAAACTTGGACTCTCAAACGTATTCCTATGAAGTTTCCTAAAATGGCAAAATTTAATAATTTTTTAAAATTGCCAAATTTGGCAAAACTCTAATTGTCAACACCTTACGTCCTCTAGTTAAAACCCATGATCTTGGTTTCTAATCAATCCTATCATATCCTTCAATCCAATCCCAATCTAAGCCTCAATCCAGTTCTAATCTGAGCGTTAATCCCATCATCCTAATATGAGTTTTCATCCAATCCTAATATGAGCTTTCATCCAATCCCCATATGAGCTTTCAATCCATCCTAGTTCTCCATCCATCATCTATTTTTTCCTGCTAATCTGTATCCATCATGAATCCTTATCCCCCTCTCACATGACCAATAATAGTAGTCAAGGGGAATCCTAACTCCATTGATGATGATAACGAGAATCTTGTTGATCATGAAGATTGTTATATAAATCCCCTTGATGCTATCATTGCTAGCAAACTCTTTCCAACCGCCTTCTAAAATACCACTACTTCTTCAAACTATCCCACCATGCCTTCATACACATCTAATAATGGTCCTTATTCTACCCTTGATAAGGGATATCCAACATCCTCACCATCGAAATATTCATCATGTCCTCCCTTTCAACCTCTATCCTATCCAACATCCACATCCTATTATCCTCATCATCATCAACAATCCCAATACCTCTACCTTAATATCACATTCCAATCTTCTCATCCTAATCCAACACTCACACATTCCTATCACAATCCCCCATACCAATATATCTCCTATCCTAATCCACCATCTCAATCCTCTCATCCTAATCTACCATCCATATTCTCCTATGCCAACCCACCATACATGTCTTCCTACGATGGTTCACCACCTCAATCTTCCTATTCTAATCCAACATCCACACCTTCCTATCACAATCCCCCATCCCAATACCCTTACATTAATTCTGCATCTCCCCATTCTAATCATTCATCCACATCTTCCTACCATCACTCACCATCCCCATCTTCCCAATCTAATCCAACATCCACATCCTCCTACGTCACTCTCCCTTTTCCAGCATTATATCTTAATCCTCCATCTAATCATAATCCTCCATCCCCTCCAACCACTCCAAGTCCCCCATCCATTCCCATCCCTAATCCTAGGCCTAATCCTTGATCCATCCTTGATCCTCCATCCATTCCCATCCCCACACCTAATCCTAATCCTCCAATCCCTAATCCTCATCCATTCCCATCCCTTCATCTAATTATAATCCTCCAATTCCTAATCCTAATCCTCCATCTCCTCCTAGTCCTCCATCCAATCCCATACCCACATCTAATCCTAATCCTCCATCTCCTCCTATTCCTCCACCCAATCCCATACCCACATCTAATCCTAATCCTCCATCTCCTCCTAGTCCTCCATCCAATCACATCCCCCCGTCTAATCCTAATCCTTCATCCATTCCCATCACTCTACCTAATCCTACATCCCTTCCAAATGTTGCCTAAGGACTCATGCAAGAAGAGACATCATGCCCTCCCACTCTATCATGTATTGTCACTAGTGATGAGGCCCTCCTCCATCCTACACCTATCCCTCCCATCACCATTCCTAACACCATCCAAACGATTGAGCCAGTCAAACCCATCAAATCCATTCAATCCCCATCTTCTACTACTAGATCCACCCAATCCATTGAAGACATCCAATCCCCTCCTCCTAGTCCTACTATTCACAAACTCCAATCCCATGAACTTCATGCATCCTCCATCCTCCTATCTCCCCCAATTGAGGAGTCCCTCCAACACTCTTCCATCATCATACATCCCACACAAGATGAGTCATGCCAAGAGCTTGATCCAAAGCATACAAGCATATCCCCTCCTCCAAATCAAGATCCTTCCATCCCATCTACTCCATCTAGAGAACATAGTCTTCTTTCATCTCATGATCCTATCCTCCCATCCCTCCCATCCATCCCATCTCAAGATCACACTATCTCACCCACATCATCCCATGATCCCCTTTGCATTCACAATCCAATCACTCTATCTCATGAGCCCTCATCATCCATTTCCATAAATCCAGATCCTATAATAACTAATCCCTTATCCCTCATTCGTCCTGATCAAGATGCTGCTATCCCCTCATCTCCATCACATGATCCTTCATCTCCATCTAGTCTTACCATCCCAATGCCACTTTTGTATCACCTTGGTAATATTACATGCATCCATGGTGGTCTTCTTATCGAAGAAAAACAAAGTCTATGCACCACCTTTCCTACTCCACCTGCTAACACACTTGCATCATGCTTCCAAAAGAATAAGCATCCTACCATAGATCATATTCTTGAGAACATGAACTATCAAGGAAAAGGTTTAGGCATTCATGAGCAAGGTATTTTAGAACCCATTCAAGTCCAAGAACATCTAGGCACACATGGTCTTGGATATGTCTCCCAAAACTTGCACTCTAAAGACGTTGGTACAACCTTCGTACATCCTAAAAGATCCTCTTCCAAAGGAACGAGACGCACTTCTCGTCACTCTACTGAATCCTTTGCCACCATCCCTCCTCCTCAGTCATATTACCTAAAAACAACCATCCATCTTCCTCCCTCATCCTCTCAATCCATTTTGGGTCCTTATGTCCCTCTATCCATCATTTCTCATCATCCATCTACTATGGGTTCTTATATCCCTCCATCACACCCCACACATCCTCCACATACTCCATCCATTTTGGCTCCTTATATCCCAAAATCACCCCCTCCATCTTATCCTATTCATCCTTTCATTCATCCACCCCCTCTCCCTCATACACAACATAAAAATCCTACCTTCATAACTCCTAATCAGGATCAACAAAGGCACATACCTACACATTCTCCATCTACACGTAATCCCTATAACCCTACCTCCATCGCTCCCCATCATCCATCTCCTCGCATCTATCCCCTTACTACTAAAAGCACTTTGGATGCCACAACTAAAATGTATAAATCCAAATGTCCACATGAATCTAAAGCTCCTGATGTCCCCTTCAAAAGACATGTTGCAGAAAATAAAAATCAAGTCCAAAATATAAATCAATCCAACTGGCCACAAATGCCCACAGAAGCAAAAATAAAAACCATGTGGATCCCAAGGAAAAAAGGTGTCATAACTTCAATTGAAACATCCATAATGACATCCAGAGTTGCTATTTCCCCACAAAATCATTCACCTCCTCCATCTCCTAAATCTGTTTTGGGTCCCTACATCCCAAAATTCACCATCCCAATGCCTCCATTATCGCCACACTCTCCATCCATTCATCCACCTCTCTTTTCGCATCCACCATCCCATGTGTGAATGTTGGTCCTAAACACCTTCCCCCATAACACATCCACTCCATCATTCCATCCATACACTTTCCAACATCCCATCCACTATCCCCTCTATCTCCCCCATCAAATCCCTTTAATCCATCTTCTTGCATAATCCATCCATTCTAATAGGGTTGTACCAACATCTGATACACATGGTCTCTTATTACCTCATCTGGAACTTGATGCTTATGTCTTCTGAATCCATATCCTCATCCATCTTCACCCGTATCCTAGTCCAGAAACTCAAAAAGTCAAAAAGTCAAAAAAAAAGAAAAAAAGGAAAAAGAAAAATAGTAAAGAGAAATTCATTCATCCAATGGTGAAAAATTGGAAAAAAAGCACCTTGGATAGGTAAACTGATAAAAACCTGGCAAACAGGCGTCATGTGTAAATCCCCCATCTAGTGTCCTTCCACAATTGGGGGCAACATCCACTTATGCATTCCTTTCCTCCATCTCTTACATCTGCCTATCTTCCACATCCTATCCCTCTAATCCCATTTATCCCAGACCCTCCATCATCCTTGTGATCTTGATAAATGTAGGGGCAAGCCTATATACATGCTTTGGACACCTCTTGGCATATATTCCCCTCATCCATTCACTATCATATTCCTTATACACCTATCTCTATCTTCCATTACCCATCTCACTCCCTTATCCACCCATCCTACTATCCCTCTTTTTTCGTCATACATGACACATCTAGAGCGGGGGCATCTCCTTATTTATGATTGAGTCCTTGGAGACATCGCCCATCCATCCCTCCAAGAAATCCTTTCCATCTCTCCATCCTGCCCATACTTACCTCCCCATCCATTTATCCATCTAGTCATCCCTTCCATCTACCAAATCCTTATCTTCCTATACTCCCATCCTACTACAATCCATATACATTCGCTCCTTTATTTCCCCATCCTTCTATCTTCCTTCCCTCTTGTATCATCACACATGACATCTAGAGTGGGGGCATCTCCTTCTTTGTGTCTTAGTCCTTGAGACATCATACATCCATTCCTAAGGGAATCCTCTACATCTCCCCATCTTGCCCATCCTTACCTCCCCATCCATTTACCCATCCAATAATCCATTCCATCCCTCCAAATTTGTATCCCTCTATCCACCTATCCTCACATCTTTCTACCTCCCCATCTTTCTCCATCCATCCATTTCCCTCTATCTCATCATCCCTTGTCATTGGTATCTAGCTATCAGCTACCCCCATGAAATCCAATGCCATGCTATCTCACTATCATCATTCCTATCTATTTATCACATCTTAACAATATCCTCTCAATCTTCATCTCATCTATCAGCCTACCCAAGCATCTTCTTATCCATCCATCCATTTCCCTCTATTATCCCTTGTCATTGGTATCTAGCTCTAGGCTACTCGCATGCAACCCAATGCCATTCACATTGTAATTCATCTCTCCTATCTATTTACCACATCTTTCTCACATCTTCATCACTCCTCTATCCATCGTCTCACCTTTCCAATTCATGTTCTAATGATCCGATTACTTGTCCCATCCTTGAGCTTCACATCCTACATATCTTACACATATCACCCATCATCCTATCCAATCCTACAAGTCTATCTTGTCTCATCATATCGTCTCCATCCTTTTTTTCCATTTCTCTTGGTCATTTCATCATCCCTTATCTATTGTCTAACATTGGTCTCTGGTCGAACTACGTTGCCTCTGTGCTTTCACATAGGAAAGGTCGATCATTTGATTCACCCTCGGGGTTTTTTCTTTTGTTTGTCTTGTCCTCTTCCATCGACTGTCTTTGGCCTTGTGTCACACTACGTTGCCCCTGCGCTTTCACGTAGGCAAGGTCAATCATTTGGTTTGCCCCCTAGGCATTTTTTTCGATTTGATCTTTGTCATCCATCGAGGTCTTAATTTTCCTCTTTCTTCTTTTACCATGGTCTTTTCTTGAACTACGAGGGCTCTACGCTTTCATGTAGGCAAGGTTGATCTTTGATCAACCCTCGAGCCCCTAGGTCTTTAGGTTGAGTCCTGTGTCATGTCATCTTGTGGTGTCATCAAGTATGTCCCTATTTGAGCTGGTGCTTATAAAACAAAGTCATTCGTATCATGAGATCCAATCGATTTTCGGTATCCTGCATCATGTTGATCAACCCATATATCCTCCATCTTTGGTCTGAATAGTATGTATCCTTCCTAATAGACCACATCAACCCCATCCATCCTCTTGATCCTATAGCAAAGGATGTTTGAAATTGATTATGATATTCTGATGTTTTTGAATTTTTTTAATCATTTGAGCTCCCTATCATCACTTTTCATGGTCACCTTGATCCATCATATCATGGTGTGCTTTGACTCGTAAACATAGGGGCATATTTTGATCTTTTTTCTTTGTTTTTGTCTTTTTGGTTGTCCCACGTAGTACCCACCAAGATCCCTGAGGTCTTGTGTTACGTTGGAGCATCCTTTTGTGCTTGTGGTTATTCCAATACCTAGATGAACCAAAGTCATCGTGACTTTGGGGTGTTGGGATAGCCATCTTGTTTGTTGTGCTTGTTTTATGCATTAGACACTAATTCATCTTGGTTTACATACCTTGATGCCTAGTGTCTTATGCTATAGAAAAGATCAATGCTCTAAGGATGGCAAATTGCATTAGGATTGCATTTCATTTTCCATTCCATCATCTTGCATATCTCCCTCATCCTCATCCATTCAAATAATCTAATCAAACTCTTGGTCTTAGCCTTGATCCAATCATCCTCATCATCATCCTTATCATCTATGGGTTGTATCCTTCCCTATCCTTGTGTTGTTTTAGGATGTATCCTTCCCTCATAAACAACACTCTCATCAAGATGTATCCTTCCCTATCCTTATGTTGTTTTGGGATGTATCATTCCATCGTCAAACAACACTCATCCTCATCCTCATCCGGATGTATCCTTCCCTATCCTTGTGTTATTTTCAGATGTATCATTCCCTCATCAACAAAAATAATCCTCATCCTCATCAGGATGTGTCATTCCCCATCCTTGTGTTGTGTTTTGATATATCATGTCCTTATCAAACAACACTCCATCAACCATCCGCCCAACCTGGCTTGTAGCTTGACTGGGGCAACATCATATGTGTCCTCACATCCATTTGTGCTCACCTTTATCTCCCATTGCTTATCATCATTTCTTATCCATCAACTTACATCATCCTCATATCTCCTTTCATCATCTCATCTCTCATCTTTTCCCACATCCCTTCATCCTTCATCACTCATCCGCTTTTCTGCCCCTTTTCTGGGGTGGACCTGCCCCTTTCTAGGGTGGATCCACCCTCCCAGGGTGGACCCACCTCTCTCGGGGCGGATTCACCCTTTCCAGGGTGGACCTGCCCCTTTTCCGGGGCAGACCTACCCCTTTCTGGGGCAGATCCACCCTCCCAGGGTGGACCCGCCCCTCTTGGGGCAGACCTGCCTTTCTGCAATGGGGCAAATCCGCTCCTCTGTAGACATTTTTTTCCCTTTTCTTCTCGGGGCCGCCATTTGCAAACCGTGCATCGGATTGACTTCGTTCAAAAGGAAAAATTTCTTATTTTTTGAGCTCTTTCCAACCATACCCTCCATTTCTTCCTACTTAAAATTTTTTTGGGACCCCTCTCTTTTCCCTCCCTTTTTAAGGGGTATTTTCTAACTTTTTATTTACCTTTTTATTCCTCTGATTAATCCCTTCACTTTCTGGGGCCACCATTTGCACCCCGTTTGTCCGATTAACTTCGTTTAAAAGGAAAACTTACCTAATTTTTTCCCCTCTTTTCAACCATACCATCTGTTTCTTCTTATCGAGATGTTGCCCAAGACCCTTCTTTTTCCCCCGTCACCCTCTCGAGGGGGCATACCCTTCACATTTACCAATTTTCTCGGCTGTAATCAACCCTTTCCTAGATTGGGGCATATTCATCCATTACTCTGCTAATTCAGACAGCTCAGGTCCTCCTCCCCTCGCTGGGGCATCATCTTTCGGTTATATCCTCTATAGAGTCATCTGCATTTTATTTTTCTTTGAAACACAGTTATTCTAATGGTACTTAGAAGAGGGGAAAAATGTAGACATCCAAATTTGATCACTTCCATATGATCAAAATCATCTATTTCATTAATAGTGATTAAATAATTTATTTAATCATTATTTCATTTTTTGCCTAAGGTTCCTAAAGTATGTAATTAAATAAATTAAATACTTTACCTTACCCCCCCCTTTCTTCTCTAAATTAAATAAAAATTATTTAATTTAGTCATTTAACCTATTTGGATTAAAATAAATTTTTAATTCCCCTTTTTTCTTTCTCTTTGTCACATTCTCCATAACCCTCTTTCAATCCAGATTAAATTAATTAATTTGTGATTAAGATGTGCATCAGTTAATCTTGATTAAGTGTCAAATCCTCCATAATCTCCCACTTGCCTCTAATCTCTCATTAATTATCCTAATCCTATGTTTGCACAACCATAATCAGAATCATTAGCCACATTTGACTTACCTTTTCTGGTCAACCTTTCCACTTACCATTTTTAGCCTGGACTCTCTTTCCCATGTGAATTATTAATTCACATTTATTTGTCCAAGGTTCCTCTCTTCCCCATGTGAATTTTTAATTCACTTTTTTCTTTCCAAGGTCTTACCCATCCCCATGCAAGATTCTAGAAGCCTTTACTTGTCACTTCACATGTGCCAAGGGCTTCTAGAACCTTGGACTTGTCACATCACCCACATGTGACAAATCTCCAGCTTTTTGGAGACCCTCTCTTATCCACTAGATTCTTCCAATCATTGTGAATTTTTAATTCACTTTTATTCCTCCAAGGAATCTTCTCATCCCCCAAGATCCACCTCATGTACTTCCCTTCCACCTCATTTCTACATCACTCCACCCTAAGACATCTCACATTCTACATGTCAAGATGTGAGGGCTTGTGAGTCCTCAACTCACCATAGCCCTTCATCTTGATCTTGTTGGATCAATCTCAACCGTTGAATTCTCTAGAGAATTTCAATTAGCCTATAAATATCCCCTCATTTCCCTCATTTTGGGGGATCAAGTCTTTTGCAACAAAACTCTTGCAAATTTGTCATTCAATCTCTCATCTATCATAGCACTTAGCATCATCAGTTCATCTTGCATCCATTCAACTCCATTGCCATCCAAGGAGCACACAATTCTTCAAGAATCAAAGGGCCAACCAAGGAAGGAGTTGCAAAGGAAAGGGATCACATTTTTGGCATGCCCGACCAAGGAAGGAGCAACAAAGGAAAGGTATAACTAACTTCAACCATCAATTGTTTTATCTTGCTTCTTTGCTTCATGATTTTATTAGGCTAATCTTATTGAGGTGTCCTCTTTTAGTGTTATTGCTTTTGTTATTGCATCATTAGTTTTGTTTAGCATCTCACATTAGGAGTAGCATTTTAAAGGGATCACAGCTACAACTTCAAAGATGTCTAAGCTAGTGGTTGTGACTAGGTGTCTGACTGTGGGGTTTTATGGTGGGTCTCATGCAGAGAAAATCCTTATTTTAGGTTCATTCATGGATGTTGTTTGAAATAGAAAGGTTGGGGAGGGCTTTGTGCACCCTTTCTAGTGTGCAGTTGTTTCTCTTGTGATTTATCTTGGCAAGGAAGTTTCAAAATGCATGGACTATTTTCCAAGACTACCCTTTTCTACATGTTTTGTCATTTGTGGCCTTCACTCCCTAAATTGAACCTTTGCATTTTGAGAAATTGGTCTCATTTTGTGGAAGGTATGATGGAGATTTATCCTTATAATAGAGGATTTTTTCCTATTGGTTTCTTTTCTTTTGAAGATAGACAGGTACTTTTAGATCATTTTTTTTGGGAATGAGATTCTCATTCGTTGTCCATAAAGCCTTGGGTCCATTCCTTTAACCATTTGAAGGAGTCTATTGATGTAATGCATGTTTGGGTGAGATTTCAACTTCTTTCCTTGAAATTTTGGTGCTCATTTGCTTATGATGGCAGTGGTAATGCTCTTGGTAGATTTTTAAAAGTGGATCATTCCTTCAAGAATTTTACTCATACATCTCTTTCTTAGATTTTGGTGGAGGTAGATTTTTTTGAGGCTTTACTTGGTGAGGTGGTGCTTGAGGTTAAACGTTGGTCTTGGAATCAACTTGTGGATTACAAAGCTATCCCCTTTTGTTGCATACACTATTTTCCTACTAGGCACTTGGCTCTTGATTACCCTAATGGCTCTCATCTTTTTTCTTCCTCCATTTGGTGGGAGAATTCTCTCCAAGAACATCTAATTATATACCTTGATGTAGGCTCTTCTTTTTATAGTGAGGTTTCCAAGCCTCATTTTCTTTCTACTCGAATAAATAGTCGTGCTACTAGTGATGATGTTTCTTCATTGGATTTTTCTATACTAGTTCAAAACAAGGTTATTCCTTCCATTGTGTGTGCTACCTCCCTTGAGGCCCCTATCTCTCCACTTCCTATTGTTTATGGTGTTATTTCTCTAGTGGCTCTTGCAACACTAGTTCATAACTTGGTTGTTCCCTTTGAGGTGTGTACTACCTCCCTTGAGGCCCCTCTTGATTACACTATTTTTAATCTTTTTTTTTATACTCCTTGGATAGTTGTGCAATAGAAGAATAAATGTACTTCTAAAAATACCTCTATTGCCATTTCTTTGGAGGAAATTCTTTTGGTTTCAAGCTCTAGATCTTAAACTATTTCTCTCTTATAGTTCATTTTTTTTTTGTTTTGTGTTGGTGGCTTTGTTATTGCTACTAGTCTATTTATTGTTATTTTTCTTGTCCCACTATTCCTGACCGGTTGTTATGTTTGGCCAATCTATTTTTTGGGTTGTTCTACCCTATTTTAAGCTTTGTATGGGGTAAGGGCCCTTCCCTAATTTTCTAATAAAATCAATAAGAATATGAAACTAATATTTTTGGGTGATTTTTTTTATCTTCTTTTAATGTGAGCACATTTTCCATGGATCATCCTTTTTGTTAATAATAAGTATATGGGATAGATAAGAATTTTTTTGGGGATGAACAATGCATTGTGGTATTAATTTAATTTGAGTATTATGGCCTCCAATTAGAGGTACAACATTGGATTATTTAAATACTTGTTGATGGTCTTGGATAATCTCTTGAAATTTTAGTTGGTCTTGAGTTATCCTATCTTGTGCTTCTAAAAAAAGTTATTGTGCTCCATATTATAAGAACATTTCTTTAGTAATTTCTCCATCCTATGGGAGCTAATGATTTTAATTGGTTATCTTATTCTCAAAAGTACTATAGATACAAAATTAGTTGGCTTCATATTATGAGCCCATATACACCTTGTGAACGTCCATCCATGACTTGAGATAGTTCATTTTATTTAATTAGTGACTTATTTTTTTCTATAATGGCATTTTCTTAGAACTTGGGGTTGAAAGTGCACAAGAGGGGCGATAACAAGGGGATTTCCTTTGATTTTTCTATACATATATGGTCCTTCAAAATGGTTTTCAAAGAGGAACTTACCCCCTCGACACTAAATTAGTAGTTAACATTACTTTTATTATAAAACCAATATATTAATTATATTATTGAATAACCTAAATTAATTACCTCCAAATGTGGAACTTGACTTGAACTCGCACAAACAACCACATTGTCCATGCCATGACACTAAAATGGTAGTTAACATTATTTTTATTTAAAAAAATATATATTAATTTCATTATTGAATAAGCTAAATTAATTACCTCCAAATGTTGCACTTGAATTGACTATTGGTCATGACTATTGGCATCTAATTTTATACTCTAACAATTCTATGTTACTCAAAAATCACCCACATATTTTTATTGTTAACTACTAGCAGTCAATAAACCATCTAGTAACTTTTAGTTTTTGGTTAGTAAACTACCAAGTTTACTATTGACTACTAGTTTACCTTTAAGAACTTATAAATAGTGGGGGAATTTTATTTTCTCCATAACTTACAAACTAAAACTCTTTTTTTTTCATGAATATTTGAGAGAAAGTTGGTTCCATCATAGACACAATCATGTAATCAAAGTTTTGAAATGAACTAATCTTAATTTTTTCCCTTCAAATTCATATTTTGTAACAAAATTTTGACAATGCATAAATTTTCGCTTGGTTATCAAACTTTTGCATATTTATTTTTGAAAAATATTAAAATTTCTTCAAGAATCCAATTTTACATGTAAAATTAAGATTTGGATAGTAAATTTTGTCAAAAATTATAAAAAGTATTTCTGTTATAAATGAAAAATTTAGCCATCCAATCTTAAATCATTTTAAAAAAAATTTCTTGCATATCCTTTTGCAGGATTCTAATTTTAGTTATCACCAAATTAGGGGGTAATGTAGGTGTTCCTATTTTGTATTTTCCTATTCATGTGATCATTTCTTTCACACTAAATACCTTCCATTTGAGTATTTCCTATAATCCTCATAATAAATGAAAAATCAAGTTTGGATATTCTAGAAATTAAAAAAGTAAAAAAAAATGTATTTATCATCAAATTATTGAAATGAAATGACTTCTTCTTGATCATGATATTGCTTTATGTGATCACAAAGTTATAACACATGCATAAAGATCATGTGGTCTCACTCAGACATCTTATGAGACATCACCATCAATTGGGGATGAAAAATGTAGCCCCATGTCTTACATTAAGATCTTATATCCTTCATTACCTATTGCTACATTTAAATAAAGTGTTACTATATCCATGGATTTTGATAGTTCTATACACTAGAACATTGATATAATTTTTCCAGATCTACCACATTGGGAAATATTTCTACAAGATATATCATTATTTTTTGTAGAATCTTGTATTAAATATTTGTAAGAAACTATGGAGAACAAGCATCTTATTGTTGATGACAACCACATCAATGCTATTATCCCCACTTATAAATATGTAGGTCATGCTCTATATTAACCTTCACTTGGAGAATGTAAGTAGTATATGAAGACATCATCATAGGAATTACCTCAGTATAAATTGACCATGTGAAAAATTTAGAAAAACTCATCCTTCTTGGACTACATATTCCTATCTAGAATGGGAAGTCATCTTCCATGCATTTGTGGTGTTGTTTCTTTCGAACAAGAGAAATGGAATTCCACATTTCTGGATCATATTTAGTATCTAATATGACTAGAATACTAGAAGGATAAGAGGCATTTTGAGGGGAGGTTGCATGGTTTTCCTACTCATCTCAATTATAGGGAGCATATATTCCAATGGATTTCTTTCTTTCTCAATTTTTGGGGGTCGCATAGACCTTCTCTCTTTTCTCTCCTATTGGAGGAATATTTACACTATGCTAGAAGTAGGCCTTGAAGTTTCATGATGACTCATATGTCTATCTTCCATCTTCATCATTTGTACATATTCATTGTATCATTTATCCTTTGGAGAGGGGTTTTACCTACTCAGTTTTTTCCTTTACTCCATTTATGAGAAATTTATACATAGGAACCTAATATGGTCTAGTAGACTAGACCTACTATCAATGTATTCATCTTCCCTAGTTGTTATACTTAAGGATCTGTGTTAATGTAAATAGGGTCTTTATCAAACTAGCTAGCATATCACACTTTTTAGGTTGACCCATTCACACTTGTTAAGTTTCTACTTTGGGATTTTTTATTTTTTGTTTCACTTCATGTGGTTGAGACATACGTACCCACCTTTTGGGACACCTATTTAATGCACACTTATATATTATCTCACACTTTTAATATGAGCTTACATGTTCTCCATATTCAGAGGGGTATTTAGACGTTCAATACTACATTCCTACCTCCTCTATCTTTACTTTTATGTAGGGATATGTGTAGGATTATGATGGGCCAAAAAGTGGTGATATGTAAGTGATATGATGGCCCATGTGGCTGACGACTTTTTTTTACCCAAAATTAATGAAATGAAAATGGTTTTTAAAGGAGACTCTCAACTTTCCACCAATATAAATTATTCTTTACTTTTAATTTAATAAATAATTATTATTCATTTTCTATTTGAATTATGACTAAAGTCTTGTTTAATAGGCTGATTGAAAAACATCTATATCTTGCAAACAGTATCATATTTTTTGAATATGAAACAAGCATCATATTATATGCTTCACATACTATAGGATTAAAAAAAAAAAATTCATGAAGTTTTGATCAAGTTAAGTTGGTTAGGCATACGATTTTTCATATTTTTTAAAAGTTGTAATAAAAAAATTATAATTAATTATTTAATTGGAAAAAATAACAAAAAAATATGCATCACATTTGGACATGAGTCCTCTACTTATATCTAAAATCTTATAAAAAAATATTATCATTTTATTGTGGTTAGGGTGGTCAGACAGACACCTACTTCTTATTTTACCCCTCAAATTTAAGTACTACTGCATTGAAATTTCAAATTTTCACCAAATAGATTTTTTTTGAAAAGAAATAAACCTAGTAGTTTAGAAACTACATTAAATTTTTTACAGATTCCATTGTTACATATTTTTGAAATAATATAGATAACTTATTCAATTTTTTACGTCAAGTTGCCTAACTCTAATTTTCTGAATTTTCATCGCCACTTAAGGGTCTGTTTTTTCCATGATGATCCTGGACATTCTTGTAGGGAAATCATTTTACATTTTAAACGCTCATTTTTATTGATATACATGCTTATTTTTTCTCATAATTCACTTATAGAAAATTTCATTACTCCTGCATTATGATCTTGGTTGCTCTAATAAAAAATACATAGATGAAATATTTGTTGGTTATTCTAGAAAAAATGGCATCTTCCCACACATGTGAGAATTTATCCATAGCTATTTCCTCCTTTTTATCTATAATATAGTTTTCAAATGTTTACTTAGTCCTATTCACTTCCATGTAGTAATGATGAATATAGCGATTGGCCATTTCATCTAGAAGTACTAAAATTTATGATAGGATATTTTGGAGTTGTAGTGTAGGAAAAAGTATCCTTTTTCACACTTAATTTTGGAATAAATATTAAATAAAAAGGACTATATTATGCCTCAATTTAGTGTTGTAAGGTGTACCTTTACACTTTCACACTTATCTAGGGCTTTATTAATTAATTGAGGTTAATTTTCCTTAATTTCCCCTTTCATTCAAATCCAAGCCCAATTAATTGCAATTTTCAAAGAGAAAAACCAAACATTAATTAATTCCATAACATAACATTTATCATTGAGAAATGTGTGTCATAGGTAAGTGACCTAGGACACATTCACCCAAGGGAAAATGGGTCCTCACTTAGACCTAGGACCCTAATTTAAATTATTTTTTTGATAGTATTTCAATGATTTTAAATATATATTCACATTTCGGCTTGTGTTATTTAAATTTCGGGAATTAATGTTAACATACCTATAAATAAGAGGTCATTTCACTATGTTTCATCCTAAGAATTTCAAGCAAGCTATGGAATTTTTATGAGCACCTAGAGAATTCAAGTGAACATTTTCAAGGCATTCAAGGGTAGATTATTGAAGAATTATTTAAGCAATCAAGATCCTATTATCATGTCAAATTATTCTTGTATCATACATGTTATTTGAGCTAATATGTTGATGTAGTGTTCAAGATTCATTCAAGCATGCAAATGCATTGTTTCTAATCAGGTTTCATGATTAAAATCCACATCCATGGAAGCCATTTTAAGCTAGTTGCATATCTACATTCCAAGGTGTATTCAAGGGTTTGGTGAGTTGTGACATAGGCTTGTTCGTTCATCATTCCTTCAGGCTATTTAATTTCATTACAATGTTTTATTACCAAAATGGGGTTTGACAACGAAAACACCCATTCAACAACAACAAAACGTTTTCCCCTCATGTTGTGTGTTTTCAGATTTTAGGTGGAAGATCTCTTGAAGGGAAAAATTAAAAAGTTGTCAAAGTTGAATTTGTTGTCATAATTGTTGAAATTTCATAGAAACTCACCTACAAGATTTATTTTTGATTGTCTAGTTGTGAAAATTACGGATTTGGGAGTGCAAACACATAAAAAGAGAACATAGAAACCATTTTTACAAAGCCCTAGCCAAGACCCATTCACCATAGGGTGAATGAGTCCTTAGTTACCTTTGAAAAATATTTTTTTGTGATTGGTACACATCATTTTCCCTTTCTCAAATCTGCAATTTAATTTTTGGTTCCAACAAAATTGAGTTTAATCTTTCAAATTCAAGTTATAGATTACATTTTGGAGTTAGTTTTCTATTTTTAATCTTTCTCCCCAAAGTGTTGTTTAATTAGGACCCCCATCCCTACATAAAAAGGAAACTTCTAGATTCTTATTTAGAATTGACACACCTCAAGGTTGATAGTCCTTTCATTGTGTTGATCTCATTTTCTATATGAAATTAGAGAAATAGGTCCATCATACCCCCTTTGGTATCAATCTCATTTTGGGGGTCTCCCTCCATAACCTATTTTTCTTTATTTCAAAGAAACTTACGTACATGATTTATTTATAGTTGTTTGACTATGAAAATCGAGGATCTGAAAGTGCAGACATAGTCGAAAGAGAACCCAGAAACCATTTTTACAGATCCCTAACAAGGATCCATTCACCATAGGGAAAATGACTCTTGAGTTAGATTTGAAAAAGAAATTTTGGTGATTGTTACACATCATTTTCACTCTCTCATATATTTAATTTAATTTCTAGTTACATCAGAATTGAGTTTAATCATCATAATTCAAGTTATAGATTGTATTTTGGAGATAGTTTTTTTCTATTTTTAATATTTCTCCCTAGAGTGTTGTTTAATCAGGACCCTCGTCCTTGCATAAAAAGGAAATTTGTAGATTCACACTTTGAATTGAATCACCTCAACGTTGAAATTTATTTCATTGTGTGAATCTCATTTCCTAAATGAAATTGGAGAAATAGGTCCATCATACCCCCTTTGGTATCAATCTCATTTTAGGGGTCTCCCTCCATAACCTATTTTTCTTTGTTTCATTATGGTGAACCTGAGTTTGAGCATTGCATTTTTAAAATTTTGGAGTAAATTTGCACCATAGATTTAGATCTTCAATTCATTTATATTTCATTGCATTGAATTCAATCTCATTTAGGATTTCCTATCTTGCATTAACTTCACATTTCATTTAGGGATTTTAGGATTGCATCTTTTTATTCTTTAAATATGAAAAATACATTAAAATTAGTCATTTTGCAAATCATTCACAAAGCATTGCATCATCATTCACCTGCATTTGAAAATTGAAACAAAACTACACATCAAACTAGGTCTTCTAGCTTGTCATTTTGTTACATTTTGCACTTGCATTTCACTTTAATTACACAAAAAAAATCAAACTATAACTTACTATTTTTTATCAGAGTTTGGAAACCACTAAGATCATCTCAGAAATCTATAAAAATAATTTTAAAAACCCTAACCTAGGACCCATTTTCCCCTGAGTGAATGAGTCCCTGATTAGGGTCATTTTTTGATTTTTTGGGCACTAAAACATCTACTTTTGCATTTCATTTTGTTGCTTTTAGTTTTTTGATTCATTTTAAAGAATTTATTTTACTTTAAATTGATCATATTTAGCTTCATTTGATAAAAAATAGTTCATTGTGTGATTTCAAAATTGCATTTACAACACATCATTTTCATGTTTTTGCATTGTGTATGTAGTGTAGAATAATGTATCCCTCTACATTTTCACACTTAATTTGGGGATGATTGACATTAAAATTAAACTAATGTTGCCTTGATTTAGTATTGTAATGTGTTTTACATATTCACGTTGGGTTAAGGGCCCTTTTAAGTTAAGATGACCTAAGTTTTCCTTAATTTAGTGTTGTAAAATGTATTTATTTACACCTTAACATTAAGTTTTGGGACCTCTTGCATTTATGACCTTCATATCATCATTAATAGGATCCTAAGATCCTTTATTATGTATTGTGAGGCTTATTTCAATTGAGATCCTAATATAATCAATAAATACACTTAATTTTCCAACTCCCCAACATCTCCTCCACCTGAAAAAGACCTAGTGGGACCCATATGCCACCTTGGGCATATGAGTCCCACCCAGATGGGACCTATATTCCACAAGGGGTGTATGAGTTCCATTTGCCCCCTTTTTAGGGTTTTGAATTTTAATTTCATGAATTTCAGCATTTGGGATCTAATAAACGGTAAATTGGATGGAATTCCTATATAAACAAGGTTTCAAATCATTATTTCACTCAAACATTCATGATATCATCCTAATAAATTAAGAGTTAAGTATCCTAAGAATTCACAAGAGTATTCAAGGAAATTCAAGAGCATCTTTAAAGAATTCAAGGGAAGATTTCTTCATCATTTGTTGCAACAATTCAAGATCCATCATCATGTCAAAGGCATAATGTATCAAGCATGTTGTTGAGCTAGTGTTGTGATGTAGTAGTCGATATCCAAGATTCAGCATTGTTAAATATCTAATTCAAAATCAAGATCTATATTCTCCATGGACATTTCATGTTAGATTGTTGATTCACATCTCAAGACATTATTCCAGGTATCATTTTTCATGTTTCATTGTTTCATCACAAGCTTTAATTACCTAAACGAGGTTTGACCTAGGAAAACCTCTATGTCGTAATAGTCAACAAGTTTTTCTCTCTCTACATGTGTGATTGTAGATCTAGGTGTCTTGGAGCTAAAAGATCCTTTGAAGATGAGGTTACAAGATTGAAAAAATTTGTTAGAGTTGTCTCCTTGCAAGATCACAAAAAGTCACTTATAAGCTAGAATACAAGCTTTCAGATCTAGAGATTTGGTAGTAGAAAAGCTACAAGAAATCATATGAGAATACAAGAATTTCAGCTAAATCCTAATAGTGGTAGTAAATCACCATTTGTTTTGTATGATTCTTAGTACTTCCATTTTCCATATTTTAGGAGATTCAAAGTAGTTATTGATAGATTCCAGTTTTGGCACAAAAATCCTAGTCTGGGACTAAATCGCTCAAACCGGTGTATGAGTCCCAATGGTTATCAAACAACATAATTTTATGGTTTTGGATCTTTTTTTGACCTCATCTCTTTTCAAGGTGCACTTCTATTCATTCTTAGTTTGCTAATTCTGCATTTTAGTTTCATATTCTATGTCATATAGTTAGGTTCTTCATGTTACATTCATTTCTTGTATTTTCTTGTTGGTGAACCCATTTATTGTCTTTAATCACACCCTAGGACACCCTTATAGAAGATATATTTCCTTCATTCCATCCTTGGATTGAGATCTCTAGGTTTTCCTTGAATGAAACTTGAAGAAAATTGCTTTAGGTCCCTAAACCCTAGTTTTTTCATTTGCATTAAAGTTAATTTGCATCTAGGGTTTGAAAATTTTGCATTAGTGAAAGTCCATATAGGTTGAATTTTTCCATCATAGATCATTCAATTTCATTGGAATTATGCAATTGTAAAAATTCAACATGAAAAACAATCTAGAAAACATAGACAAAACTTAAAATATAGTGAAATCAATGCGAAAACCCTAATCTAGGACTCATACACCCCTATGGGTGATTTAGTCCCTAAAACATAGAGAATATGGAGAAGACAATGAAGTCTAACCACCTTTAGTATAGTTAGGGTTTCATTGACAAGATGAGATCAATGAACCTTGAAATAACCATCAACCTAATAGGTAAATTAAGTCAAGATTAAGGGATCTTGCGCTCTTTCCTTTATGCAAGGATGGGGTGGTAGACTCAATCACAGCTTATGGAGAATAAATTCAAACAATATGAAAAACCTAATTATAGGTATAACACTTAAAATGACTAAATCCAATTAAAATCAACATGAATATGTAACTTTTCTAGTAAAACGAGGAGATGAAATTGTACACCTGGTTAAATTTGGCTTTTCTAGATTGCTGATAGGGACTCATTCATCACCAAAGGTGAATGGGTCCTAGTAGGATTTTTTGAGGAGCTCTAAACTTGAAACATAATCTTGTTGACTATAGAATCTATTACCCTCAAACCCTAAGAGGGACTCAGTCTTTTCTAAAGGTGAATAGGTCATGCTAGCTCCTTCCAAAAATCTCTAAATTTGGTCTTCAAATTCCTGTTTTCGGATTCGAATCTACCTAAAATCTGCAAGAAAAAATTGGTAGCTTGTTTGTGGATAGGGGTTTTCCTTAGTCAAACCCCTTGTTGGTAATTAAAACTTTGATGAAGAATAGAAATTTGGAACATGCAAATGTGTGTGTAATCTTAACCTTAAGTGTGTCTAAGATTAATATCTGTGAGATTGTAAAGGAAATTCTACCTAATTGTGTTATACCTCTTGTGGGCTACAAATAAGATCCCTCATTATTTTCCATAGGCATCTATCATCAACCTTCACTAATGCTTGTTCTTGGACACAAAATGAGCTTGAAAAATTTGCAATACTACTCCAAAATTCACTTTTGCTTGCTTCTTCAATATGAATTCTTTATCTCATGAAAGTTCTTTATCTCTTGCTTGCTTGAAATCTTCTTCTAGTTGAAATTATGTAAAAAAATCTTATATTTATACTAAATTAGAGAATTAACCCTGAAATTCAAACAAGTGAGGCAAAAACTAGATTTGTAAATGAATATTAATAAATTTCCACTGGGATTAAATTTAAGAAGGGGGTCCTCATTAAGGGAGGACCCATTTTCCACCTCAGGTGAATGGGTCCTGGCTCAGTTTTCCAGTACCTAACCCCGGGGGATGGAAAGAACACTAAAAACCCATTTTGAATCAACTAATAAAGGGGGGTCCTATTATGGAAGGACCCATTCACCACCTAGGGAAAATGGGTCCTAGCACCATTTTCCAAGACCTAAATTTTCCCCATTGATTATTATGTAATATGAATTGTGGGTGTTAAGATAGATCTTCGGGAAGTGTCACAAATAATGTTTAAATTTGAATTAAAGGTGCTAATTAAGTCCAATTAACAAAAATTGATTAAGAGGACCCTAGATAAATGTGAAAGTGTGCTAAAATACTTTACAACACTAAAATAAGGTACACATTAGGTACATTTTATTAAAAGGGGCCCATTAGGCTTAATTGATTAAATAAACCCTAGAAAATTGTGAAAGTGTTTTACAACACTCTTGCAAAGGAAAAATTAAGGTACAATATAGTCAAATAAGGACCCTAGAATGATGTGAATGTTACAACACATTAAAACACCATCCAAGATACAATTAATCCAAATTTATGTCAATTATTCAAATTAAGTGTGAAAAAGGATTACGTTTTTGACACTACATTTAGCCCCCACTTTAGCGGCGATATGATACTACATGAAAATACAAGCTAAAGGAAATAAATACTATGAACAAGGATATTCATATGGATTCATTAGGGAGAATGAAGCCCCCACTATAGCTACCTACAAAATCACAATGTTAGGAACCACACCCTGCAACACAGATTCATTAGATGTTCAAAAATACTCTTATCAAAATTTCATAGAGAATTGAATTCGAGGGTAGATGTATGCTCCCTGATTCCACTTAATTTATGGAGGTGGAATCAGGGTGAACATGAAATCACATCAAATCACCTAGGTCACATCATAGGGTATTTCCAAGTACCATACCACATAATGATAAATAATTGATGAGATCGAGAGTGAAATTACAATTCCAACACAACAAACAACATAAAAAATGGAGTCCTCTAGCTCCTTATATGTTATTTTGAATAAACTTATTTTTTAAACAAATAAGCTTTATTTCTAGGTTTTTATTATATACTATTGATAATGACTCTTTTCACTTTTCATTTGACATTTACCCTGGTGTAGAGTGAGTGAGAATGTTGAGCCCTAGAGAGTACAAGGCTCTGAGATTGGATGAGCTAACCAATGATGTAGCTCAGGGCGTGCTTCAACAAACATTGAGTGCATTCGTTTCTACTTTTTCATCATTTTTGTGCTTTTACTATACTTTTTTTAATGTAATTTGATTAATTTTAGGATGTTAGAATAGATTGACGCAAAGTGTCACACTTTGGCACAAATTTCCACAAAGTGTCCCACTTTTGCAAAAAGTGTCCCAAAATAGTTGAAAGTGTCTAGGACCCTCATCTAAAGATGGCCTAAATGTCCATATTATCTAAAAAATGTCTTAGAACAGATTTAGTGATGCTTATTATTTGATTTAGATCTTATTTTATATATTTTTCTCTAAGGTTCCCTCACAAGGCCATCAACATCTATGAGGGCAATTCTACTTCCTTTGTGAGTCGGTGACATGGATTTCAGTGGAGAAGAATCATTTGTTGTAAGAGGTTGATTTTTTTTGGGTGTACCTCATACCACCTATTAGGTACCATGATGGCATGCTTCTAGCCTTGGACAAGAGGTGGGATGTAGGTACTTGCACCTTCCATCTTCCAACTTGGGAGATGATGGTTATATTGGAGGACATGCACGACATCCTATAGATACCTATTTATGGCGAGCATGCCAGTTTATCTAGCAAGAGATCATTTACATAGATGAGAAATGATATTTGGTACTATCTAGAGAGGCCTATTCAACACTCACACATCAAACCATGTGTGGAGCTTTGTTGGATCCTAAATGTGTGGTCACCATTACTGCAAAGGATCACGATTATGACAATAGAGCTAACATTGGTGTCAGATGGTCAAGGGGCATACTTAGATGGTGGCCTAGTTTATACTATCAAAGGGATGGAGGAGTAGAAAATTGTTTATGCTTGGGGTCGTAGCATGCTCGCCCACCTATACTATGATTTGAGATGATTTATATCTAGAGAGCTACATAGCATCATGCATTGTATATTGCTATAGATATGGTGTTTTGAGCATATTACCTGCATGATTCCCACAAGCTTTCCTATCACACCAGCCCTGGGTGAGGTGAGGCTCTTCAAATATCCCCTTAGATGACCGTGGTAGGAGAGAGACCTTTTATATTGAAGGATTATATTTGATTGGTTAGACGAGGATGATATATGATGGAGACCATATCAGTGGACACTATAGTGGATAGATGACCGATATGAGATACACAAACTTTAGATTGAATGGTTTTGATTGGGTAGACACAGTTATATGGTTAGAAATTTCTATTAAGACCATGTGATGAGACAGTCTGGGCACATTTAGGTGCCTCCATGCCCTAGACTGACATATCAATGATCCACACAGAGTGCCACTAGTACTGAGGACATTGGTCATCTTACTAGGGCGGATGTATATTTCAGTTATTCAGATGATGAGGACCTTTATCTTCCCCCGGTCTCCAAGGAAGATGATGTAGGTGCAACCCTGATATATGAGGAGTGGTGGATTATAGTAAGGCCGAATCTAGTGTTCCCTCTACATCACCTTATGGGTTTTGTCAAACCTCTTCTAGGTTGCAGAGGGGACACAGATGATGATCATGTAGATGAACCCACATATGATGATGCTATCATGTCTAATGTCTTTTTTGGATCAAATGAGGATGATGACACTATTGTATTTGACTCCAATTTTCAACCAATGTTTGTTGGAATATCGACAATATATTATTGACATACGGAAGAACCACTGAAATAATTTTTGTCACTAATTTTTTGTCGCTTTCCCGACTAGCTTTAAAATGTTGAAATCATGACATAGCTTCATCAGTTTCCACCATAGCAAAGGGTTGTACTGTCTGTCAGAATATCAAAAATTATTTTGTCTATCTAGCAACGAACCGTAGCTAAAACACAAGTGGCATTCCTTTGCCAAAGTGTTAGATCAACAACAAAATTTTGTCAAACTTGCAACGAAATAGGAAATTCATTACGATGAAAGTTTTTCAGATGTATTGCAAATTCGTCGGATGTTTTTGGAGGTTTTTCAAAAGTTCAACGAAACAATGCAGTTCTAAAAAAAAAATCATGCACATTTCAACATTCCCTTGATATCGTGATAGTTAACTATCTTACAACTCTTGATCACATGATAGCAGAAAACTATAGATCTTGATCTTCAGCAAAATTGCTCATGCGGATGGTTGACAACTTTGACTTTAAATGTCGAGCACCTTTTTTGTTTAGATTAAAACATCTCCTTTGATTTTAAGCATGTGCATTTTAGATCTACTTTAGTAGCTCACTAGTTAATATATTAAGGTTGGCTTAATATATTAAAAAATTCATAATGTTCCTTCAACCTCTTTGAATGTGACAGATGGTGCCTTCCCATGATATCACAATCATTCAATACTCTATTGCGATATCACGAGAAGGCACCATTTGTCACATTCAGAGAGGTTGAAGGAAAATTATGAATGTTTTAATATATTAAGCCGACCTTAATATATTAACTGGTGAGCTACTAAAGCGGATCTAAAATGCGCATGCTTAAAATCGGCAGAGGATTTTTAATCTAAACAAAAAAGGTGCTCGACATTTAAAGTCAAAATTGTCAACCGTCCACACAAGCAAGTTTTTTGACGATCAAGATCTGTGGTTGCCCTCTATCATTTGTTCAAAAGTTAAAAGATGGTTAATGATCACGATATCAAGGGAATGTTGACACATGGATTTATTTGATGATGCGAGAGATGGTGGGGCCAAAAATGTGAGTTGTAAGGGTTCTTGAGCTGGAATTTTTTGTTTGGAGGAATTGTGGGCCATTTGCTATGATGGAAGTCAATGTTAGATTGACTGAAGAACAACCATTCGATGATCCATCCAAGATGAAGATCAATGGTTAAGATTCAAACCTGCTTCAAATGCGATTGGAGCCATTGGTGAGGCACGCTAGTGACCAATAATGGCGGATGAGATGTATTCTTGCCTGTTTTGGTGGAATAAGAGGATTATTTCCCTATTTTATTGTCACAAAAAGTATTTTGTTGAGCTATTGATTGGATCAGTAAGAAGAATCAAATAATTAGGGTTGGGCACTATATAAACCACTACTATCACAACTATTGAAAGATGCTCAGGTACTGGGTCCTCTCACCTAGATTAAATTAAGGAAAACATTATTGTAAACACAATATGTATAGAAGAATATGAATGTAAAGGAAAATGGATATTAGAAAAACATAAATATAAATAAAAGTAGTGTGAGCAGAAAATGAATCTAAATTGGTCTTGAACAAATAAAATCATACCCAATTAACATTAAGTTATACTGACATTGTACTCATTGCCATTGTCAATCTTGAAGGTTACTTTGATGTCTTTTGTAGAAAATATTTGGCCACGAGGCAAGAGAAGGCAGGAGAACCAAGTGTATATTGATGACTTCCTAACAATCAAAAAGAAACAAGCAACTAGTCAACCCTATTAGAACAAAATTATCTTATGAATTGATTTCATTTGTTTCACTAGCTAATGGATAGTGGACCTAGTTCTCTTGAATTGAGATACTACTAAGATGTGTTGACTGGTGATTTTAGACTATTAATATTCTACTTCAATCTCTATAAGTTAATTTTGTCTTAAATATATTCAAGATAACTCTGCAAAAAAAATCTCTGATCTCTTAGAAATTATGCAAATTATTTTGTTAATACTTCTCCATTTTGATATTTTATTTCAAAAATTCATAGAAAGATATGTAATGCCATATTTGAAACTTACATATTTTAATTTTACTAGTTCTGTAATTATAGGATATGATTCCAACAATTGTGAAACACATTGGCAATATGTTGGATGAATGAAGTAAACTATGCAATTGGGAGGTGTAAAGCTAGATTCCTTAACCCTTTCCAGTATCCTTCTTGCCTATTCTAAAACATGTGCTTTGGAATAGGGCATGAAAATCCATCTAAGTATAATGAAAAGGAGATTTTTGTCAGATATTATATTACAGTAAGTTGAATGAATGTAAGTAGAGAATTTTTTGCATACCTGCAAATGGTACAAAATTTCATGGTTAAGTGGAAGCCTCCCATCAACAACAAGATCCAAATATCCCTATATCTATCTCAATCGAGCCTCTAAACCCTTCAAAGATGTCAAATTTTCCACTAACCTGTTATGCACAAAAGTCAAAGT
This sequence comes from Sequoiadendron giganteum, assembly GCA_007115665.2. Taxonomy (NCBI): domain Eukaryota; kingdom Viridiplantae; phylum Streptophyta; class Pinopsida; order Cupressales; family Cupressaceae; genus Sequoiadendron; species Sequoiadendron giganteum. The sequence goes on along the minus strand of CM021105.1, from coordinate 642,404,878 downwards.
TTAGAGTTATGTCACCACTTAAAACAAAAGAAATAGAGCTTTGAAACCAAATCCACACACAACAAAATGTTCATAGTGAAAAGTTAGCACTTTCTTTCATCTTTGTATATTGGTTTGATGCTTCAAACGCTGCATTTCTTATATTGAAAAGTGCATTACCTTATTGAGATTCTCTTTGTTTCGAGAAAAGTTTAATAATATCTACTTACTAGAGCCAACCACGTGAAGGTGGAAGCTCATTTGGCCCCTCCACCCCCCTCACACCACTCTCAATTCCCCATACCTGATCGTATAACATTAATAATACATTCATCCATTAATAACATATAACATTCATTCATTCATCCTACATTAATAACATATAACATTCATTCATTAGCATATTCATATTCATTCATTCATCCATTAATAACATATAACATTCATTCATTAACATATAAAATTAATTCATTAACATATTCACATTCATTCATTAAAAAATAACATTCATTCTTTCAGCTTTTACATATTATCTAAAATATGGTTGTCATAATATGATTACAATCACTTTTTTTTTGTTTCATTTTTGTAGCTAGAAATAACTAAAGTGGAGTATCGTTTTCTAAATCATCTGCCCCCCCTTCAGTTGTTCTGAGCTCTTCTCATGATCTTAATATATGCCTCTTCGTGTACTCATGACGTGGACACCACTGCAAGGAGGGATCTGCTAAAATGTTAAATTGATATGTTTTATTATTATTGTTACAAGTATCTCATTAATTAAAATAAAATTAGAGTGGTGCTATTTACCTAATGGGGCCACATAATTTTCCTGATCTTGTCTTATAGCCTCATGCTCAACATGTTGAAAACCCTCTAAATCTTAATCTGGAGTTGAAACATGAAAGGTTACATTAATTAATACACCAATTGCAATTAAATATGTTTCAAAGAACATTAGAGTGGTCCTCTTTACCTGATAGGGCCACATCATGTTCCTGATCTTTTCTAGCTTGATCATGCTCAACATGTTGATCACACTCTACATGTTCTAAAGTTGAAACAAAAAAGGTTACATTAATTAATACACCAAATGCAATTAAAGATGTTTAATTGTGTTAATCCATACTGTATTTTGTATAGCATATGAATACATCTAGTACCAGGATGCACACCATGACCTTCATCTGCAAGTTTTTCTCCACCCTCACCAGGATGCATTCCAATGTCATGTGCAATATTATCATGGCTTGTTTGTTTAAAAAAAATAGACACATAATTACTTTATGGTGGAAATTAATATTGAATAGATTGCTGATGTATTCAATTTTAAATAAAATTTATTGAGTTTATTTACCTACGTGACAAATGTAGTGGAAGATTATGTTTTCCCAGTCGAGATTCTTACGTGTTCAGCCAGGGCTCCATAGCCTTGCTGGAAGGAAATATTCAGGTCCTCTTCTATGGGTACTCTATTGAATTCAGAGCCTTGCCTTTTTCATAAGATCTGAATTTTGCTTCTATGGTGTGATAAAACCAAAATTGTTTACAATTTATTATTTGGATTAAATATTTCATTTATTGATACTTACAATTTGTGTGGCTAATTTCATATAACCACCAGAGCCAAGATTGTGTTGCCCATATTTTTCTAGTCTTTCCTTTGTTTCCTTCGATGTGTCAGGAAACGTATGAAAAGTTTGAAATACGTTAGATTATGTAAAAATAAAGAGTAATTAGTATATAATTACATTGTTGATAGTATTACATACCTTCCTTGGCTTAGTGGTGTCTTTCCTTTTTTCTTTTTAGCCTTCTCCTTTCCATCTGAATCTAGGTCCTTCCACTCCCTCTCCAGAATCATGGGGGGACGCTCGTAATTTTTGTTCTTCTCTAAATGTGACCTATATTGGTCCCTCACATACTTTAGATAGGTACCAAATTTCTTAAGGACCTTGGTTTGGTTTAATTTTTTATCACCGAACAACACAACTAAACGGTTAATGAGCTTATCTTTTAAATCTTGATTTTGGGCATTCCACCGTGTGTGTATGGTGGGCCTGAAGAGCTCCAATGTAATATCACTTAGATGTTTATAAAAAACATCATTTCCTACAAAATTATAATGGAATCATTAGACTAAAAAGAGTGATCAATAAGTAAATTTAAATTGGATTATATATAATAATTAAAACATTTTAAAGTACCTAGGACCTTCTCTATCTTTATGGGAACAAAATCCTTGGTCGCCACAAATGTGATCGAAAATATTCCCGTACTAGTAATACAGGAAGATCCAGGAAATGCTACTAAAACATCACTAGTACTAGTGGCCTCTGCATCCCTAGGTACATGTCCCAACACATGTTCTGGCATGTGTTCAATGCTAGAGGGTGAACTACCAGATGCTTGCATGGTATGTGTTGATGACATTTCAGTTGACAATATAGGCATGGATGATGCATTCGAATGATGTGATGTATGTGCAAGAAGATCAAGATTGTCACTTGTACCAACATCATGAGGATGCAAATAATCCTATAAAAAAAACAAATATTTCAGTTCATGACATAAAAGAGTACAAAATCTAAAACCATGAATGAACTTATGTTATAATTAAAGATCTCATGACAGCTTAATTGCAATTTTTGTGCTCTCTCAGTCAATAATTTAATTCATTCTCTTATCTCATCTATTTGAGGCACTATGAATACCAACTTAAGGATTTCTTCATTGCATTTTTTTTGGGCCTTCCTCATCATATCCATAGGGTTTTGCAGAAAATACATCCATCATCACATAATAGTGACTGCACCTCCATATGGATTCTCTCCTCTACTGCTAGTGCCTTTCCTGTATCAACCGACACGAATATTAAAAACATTATCAGAATTAACCCAATAAACTCATGAAAAAAACATAATAATAAAACATTTTTCTCGTATCTAATTTGTAGAATTATAATGAGGTAAACCTGTCGAGTAGAAGTGCTTGAAGATGCATCATGATCTATGATCTAGGCCAGAGCCTTCCCCGTATGATCAATGTCTCGCTGTGAAAAAAAATTAAATATAAAAAACATTACCAAAATGAAACCAATAGACTTACGAAAATAATAATAATAATAAAATGGTATATTGGAGTCATTAATTAGAGGTTGGGTAAAATGGTATATAGTACATACCACCCCCATAATAACTATGTTTGTATCTAAGCGATTAGCAACTCCTCCCCTATAGTTATTGATTTTATCGCACATACGAATACATGATTTGCCTTGTGTACCTTGAATATGCAATTGGGTTGCTTATTTGTTGACCCAAGTCGTGTACTATTTATAAACCCTACAAAATTCCCTAATGCTTTTGGCCTTCCGTCAATGTACCTAGCCAGTCCTTTATTTTGATCCTTATCTTTTAGTTGTATAAAATTTGCTGACAGTGCATACCTACACATACTTCATGTATATTGAACCAGTTGCATCCAATCTTTGTAACTGTAATAGGGTCTGACATACTCCATCAATTTAGTAACTTTTTTGTAACATACCTTTATGTCGTCCATGCAAAATAGGCCCAAACCACGTAATGGCGATGGTGCTATGCGATATATCCTCTCGTTGACACAAAAATCAATTTTTTTTGGAGGAAGTTCATTGGGTACCCATTATTTTCATAGATTTTTGTACCTCAAGGGCACCTCGATGTCGCCTATGCTCTCATAATCATAAGAACATGAGCCCCCTTTAGCAAGAAAAACTTCCATGTGTTTACATAATTTTATTCTAATATTTTGACCTCTAGTTGATCTCCCTCTTTTAGACCTACTACATGTCTCGCTTTCCTCTTCTCTTCCTGAATTTCCCTCGCTCAAGGAAGACATATCTGAAAAATACCTATTTGGTGGTACCTACACTAATAAGGATGTTGGATGAAGTTCTTTCATGGTGATGTGATCCCAAGGTGACATTATGATTAATCTATGATTTCATCACTAGAATTTGATAGGTTATAAGGTAATCAAGTCTTGATAGATTGCAAGTTATTGTTACTACCATCCAAATGTGTCAATCACAAATCAAATATACTTAAAATTTTAACTCCCAAACTTTGTAACAAGTGTTAAATGTGACTATGGTCCACCAGTTACACAACAAAGGCCTCAAATGTATTCTCTAACTGTAACCAAAGGACTTTTTCTCTTCATTCAAGTAAATAAACTTGAAGGGAAACACCACCAAGTGGTTTATTGGACACCTACATGACTAATAATAGCAAAAAAATTACATTTAATTTCCATATGTCTAAGTGGTTAATGAGGAGGGAGTGTGTACTAGGCTTGGTTAATTCATCATAAGTTTATGCTTTGGCAATAATAATTGTTTAAGTCATCTTAAATCTTCCTATGTGTAATTGCTAGAAGACTTTTGGTATGTTTTAAGGGAGGATGAGTGGTTGCATCAATGTTCTAGTTCTTTATGACAAGGTTTCAACATCTTCAAATAGTGAAATTTAGTGCTCATAGTCATTTGAAACAACAAAATTTTGATTATGTATGATGGTAGGATTTGATAACTTAAAAGAATTGGCTACCCAACAAACTTAAAGTTAGAAGAATTCTTTTCAGTTTAAGGGGTTAGCACTTTCTTTCATCTTTGCATATTGGTTTGATGCTTCAAAAATTTCTTATCCCACTTCTGTCATATTGTATTCCCATCCCATTGCAATTTTTGCAATTGTTGGAGGAGTTGATACCAAAATTTCATATCAAATACCATGTTCTTGAAGCATTTTTCTATGTTTTTACTATTGTTTTGAAGTTCTTTTGTGTTGCATGTATCCGTACAAGCTTGAAATTCTCTGAGATCATGTTTTTAGATAAATATATGTTTTCCCTTTCATTTCTATTTTTTTTGAAGTGCTAAATCACTATTTTGTGGGAGAAAACAATCAAATACAAGGACTGTCCTGTTTTGCCTGTGTAAGGGTTTGAGGGCTAAATAGAAATGACATCCACCAATCCACCCACTGTCTTGGAACTGTAACTCGGTGGATTGGTTTGAAACATGGTATGATAGAGGTTCATTGTATTTAGGGGTCTGTTAAAGCAAGAAACTTGGCATTGAATTGATGCCCTAGGGCTGACAGGGGCATTTTTCTTGTGAATTTGTGGTTCTTAAGTTAGGGTTTATCAATTTGATGGATATCTTTGTAGAGTCATGGTAACACTATTTGATGGTCCAATCTCTACTTCAAAACAAAAATATCTCTAGCAAATCTAAGAGCTATAATGGGATAGCATTAAAGGAACCTTCATATGAAGGACCTTTGAATTAAGGTCTTCATTTGAAACTTTCCTTCATGCAAAGGTTCCTTTTATAAAGAATTTTGGATATGAAATATTTAAAATAAAAAATACCTTCATTTGAAAGTCTTGACATGGCACCATTTTTGAATGAAGGTTCTTCATTCAAAGGTCATGATGACATCATCTTCAAATGAAGGTTCTTCATTCAACCTAAGGTTTTCTCATAATGCCATCATTGGAAAAGTATGATCAAATTATTCTATTATGAAGAATTGGTCTATGTGCCTCTAGTAATCACTATAAATGTTTGTAAGGATAAAATGACTAAATATTGCATCAGGTAGGAGAGAATCATCTTTGAGTTCTTCAATCATTATATTCCTCTATTCATAATTTTTAAGGGTTGTGTGTGGAGGAGGTTATCACTACCAAGAACGAAGGAGACCTTTCCTTGCATATGTTTGTGGTGGAGGTATTAAATAATAATTGTATGCCTCTATTTCCATTCATTAGATCTAGCTTAGCCTAGCATATACTTGGGCTAATTTTCCCCTATAAAATTCCATTTGTTTGATTTTATGCTATGTAAGCGTAATTCCATGCTAGGCATGAAAATTGAAGGTTAAAGAGAATGTGGGTGCCAAACTTATAGTAATCATTGTCCCTTGGTCATTGATTTTCCCTGAGTTACCTCAACCTCGTCCTTGGTGCTAGTATTGACCTTGTTTTCACTCCTCCACACTCTTCCTCGGCACTGGTATTGACTTTGTTTTCACTTCTCCAAACACTTCGTCGATGCTCATATTGACCTTATTTTAACTCCAAAATCTTCCTCGGCGCTGATATTGACCTTGTTTTCAGTCCTCCAAACTCTTCCTTGGTGTTGGTATTGACCTTTCACTTCTCCAATTTGATGAGCTACAACCTGGTTTCGTTAGGTTTTAGAGTATGTTAATTAAATTCAAAATTATGGCACCATTTAGCTAGGTTGGACAAAAATTGAGGCTCATCAAAATTTTGACGAACTTTGGGGATAAAATTTAAAAAAAAATTAAATTACACATAAAATATCACAAGTACCCAATGATCATCTCATTTTACACCTTTCGTCATAAATTTTCATCAGATTTTGCAGTCAAATGAGTTAGTGTGATGAGGAGACATAGTCCATCAGTGACGATGCTGCTAAGAATGGGGAGGATCTAGTTTCCTCTGATAGAGTGGAGGTACCACCTATCACATCGAGTAGATCACATGCCTTAGTAAAATTAGAGATTCACATGTGTGAGCATGGAGAAGATAGTGGATCACCATTATACAGTTAGTCCTAGATCAATAGATTGGATAGCTAGGTGATGATTTAATGTGTACATTATTTATTTATTTATGAACGTTTTATATATATATATTATATGATTATGATGGTTATTAAATTCTTTATGGTATCTAATTTGCAGGATTGGGCTGAGAGTGGCATGATCTTTACCAATGAGCACTCACATCACTGATGCCTCAACTACATATAGATGAAAATGTACTTGAAGAGTATGTGCCCCCACTTTCTATGAGACCAGATGTAGACCTCTTCGAGCCTATAGAAAGGTTGGGTGCAACATATAAAAGGGATAGGAGCCACTCCGAGTAGATTCAAGCTAGGCTCTTGATAGTCCTATCCTCTAGAGTTACTTCTGATAAAAAAATAGAGAGTGAGCTATGAGAGGAGATCTTGAGGCTATAGAAGGAGCTCATGAGGGTACACGTAGATAGGGATTGTATTGATTAAGAGTGTGTCTAGGAAATTGTACGAGAGGCAGGAGCATTTTGAAGGGTATGCAACAGAACTCAAGCTGGTCACACACCACTATATCATGATGACCACAAAGATCACCAACCCTCGAGGGATTTGGTAGCCAGAGACCCTATTAGATTTTTGTATTCAAATATTCTTATGTACTAGAACTTTGGATGATGATTTATATATATGATCACTTTATGATTTCATGGTCTTGTGTTGATTTAAATGCCAATGTGATTTATCAAATATCCTATTTAAGAATATATAATAAATGTCTACATGATTTAATGCTTTATGTGATCTCATTAAACTATTTATAGTTTAGGTTAGATTCTACATTGTGATTAAATAATGCAATGTTAACTTAAATACTCCTATGATCTAATGATGATAAATTTATATAAGGATTTAAATTAACATAACACATGGAAGTTATGAATAGTATGGAAACTAAAGTAATTAAAAAATGAAGTTGAATAATTACCCTATAATCTAAGATAAAAACATGTTATTATGTATCAAAGAAGAAAGCAATGTGAGATAAATTAGAAAATATCTACTTAACCTTAACAACATCGCTCTAACATACTATTCAAAAGAGGAAATAATATATGTAATACCAATGTAAATGTGTGACATTTATAGTTTCTTTTAGAGGTGCACCATCCATTTTTGTGAATGCGTAAACTCCAAATCCATAGTTTTCCTTGATAATGTAAGGTCCTAATCAATTATGGCTAAATTTTCCTTTCTCATTTGAGAGGGAATTGACATTTCATTGATTTTTGTAAAACACTAAGTCACCTTTTTTGAATTCATGAGGGATGAAATTATTATTGTAACCACGTTGCAGCTTCTTAGAGTAAGCTTGTAGATGCTCAAGAGATTGATACATTGTTCATCAAGAATTTCAAGTTGATGCAATCATTATTCCTTGTAAGTAGTGTCATCACAGAGCCCTCTAAGAGCAATTATTAGGGAAGGAATCTCTAACTTCAAGGGCATTATTTCTTTGGGATGATAGACTAGGTTATACAAAGTATTTGTAGTTGATGTGCCAATGCTTGTGCAATAAGCCCATAATGCATAGGTTTGTTGTGTATGCCAATATTTATTGTGTTTATTTACTATTTTTTGGAATATTTGTTCAATAGTTTTGTAATTAGCTTATGCTTGTCTATTTGATTGTGGATAGTAGGGTTTTAAAAAATGATGTTGAATTTTGAATGTCTCCAATAATTTCTTCATGTCATTATTTTTGAATGGAGTTTCATTATCTAAAACTAATACAAAAGGGAGACTGAAGCAAAAAATAACATGTGTTGCAATAGGAAATGACATATTGCATCAACTAAATTGTGGAATGAAGGGGGATAGCTTCTACCCATTTCATGAAGTAATTGGTTGTGGTAATGATAAATGTATTTCCAATAGAAGAAGGTGGTGATATCTTCCCAATAAGGTCCAAACCCCAAACCGAAAAATGGCCAAATAGGAACTTGAGCATGAAGTTCGGAGGTAGGGGCATGCATCAAATTGTTATGCTCTTGACATTTATGACATTATTTATGTACTCAAAACAATCTTGTTCCATGTGTCTCCAATAATAGTCAATGGGAATTAATTTTTGAAAAAAGGATCTTCCTCAAAAATGTCCCCCACAAGCACCTGCATGAGCTTCTTCAAGTGATATAGGGATTTCAGATTGTTTAAGTCACCAAAGTAAGAAGTCGTTAAAGGATTTTAGTTATAGGCTTAGAAAAGGTACCATCTTTCAAATAGTTGAATATTATTGTATACCATTCACTAGAACTATTAGTATCAATTGATAAAACCTCTTTATGCTCATCGTCTATTGATGGTTTAGGGATCATTTGAACTTTAAATGTGAAGTCAACTAGAGGATCATTGGTAGATACAAGGGAAGTGAATCTTTCCATTGCATTTGTTTGTCGATTTTCCTTTTGTGGGATGTTGTCTATCATGTATGATTTAAATTTGTCTAATAATATCATTGTAAGATCTCTATACCAGACATGCTTATCATGATTTGCTTGATATGTGCCATTTATTTGTTAAATAATTAAGAGTGAATCCCCAAATATAGAGATGTGTTTGACTTTTAATGCTAACGTGACATGTATAACAGCTACTAAAGCTTCATACTTTGCAGTATTATTTGTACATAGGAAATTTAAATGGAAAGATAAGGGAATAGGCCTAAAGGAGGAATTAATATAAATCCTACTCCAGAGCCCGTTCTACACTTAGAACCATTGAAATACAATTCCTATATTTCTTTGTCTTTTTGAATAGCCAACACATTTTCATTTATAAATTAGTCTATATTAGGTAATGCTAGGGGAGAAGGAGCATTAGCTAAGTGTTTGGTCAAGTCTTGTCCTAAAATTTCTTTTTGTGGATCAAACTTAAGGTCAAACTTAGTTAACAACATAACCCACTTAGTTAGGTGTCCTGATAACTCTGTCTTAGTAAAAATATGTTTTAAGGGATCAAACTTTGTCATGACATGGATTTTGGTGTTCAGTAAATAATGTCTTAGTTTACTAGTAGCAAACACAAGAGCTAAACATTGTTTCTCTATCATCATGTAACGAGTTTCAAAATCAATCAAAGTTTGGCTAATGTAATATAGACAGGATTTTCTTTACTGTTATCATCCTATTGAGCCAACAATGTTGCAAGAGCACAGGTCGATGTAGTAGTGTAAAGGATGAATGGCTTATGTTGCAGAGTGGGTTACAAAATAGGTGGAGTAATAAGATAATATTTCAAAATCTTAAAGGCTTGTTTGCAATCCTCATTCTAGATGAATTGAACATCTTTCTTAAGGACTTGTGTGAATGGTAATGTTCAATGTGCTAAGGAAGCTTTAAAATGTCAAATAGCTTGAATCCTAAACCTTGTAATGTATTTAATTGACAATTTTTTTTCTAGGAGGTAGCATGCTAATAATAGCATCAATCTTCTTCGTATCCACCTCAATGCCCCTATGAGATACAATAAAACCTATTTTTTTTTTTCTATCTACACCAAAGACACACTTTTTTGGGTTCATTCTCATGTTATATTTTTGCATTCACTCAAAGATTTTACGAAGAAAATTCACATGGTCTTTTCAAATCAAATATTTGGCTATAATGTCATCAACATAATCTACGAAAATCTTATGTATGTAATCATGACATATCAATGTCATTTCCCATTGATATGTTGGACAGGTCTACATTTTTCAATCCAAAAGGCATCATGACCCAACAAAATGTTCCCCAAGTAGTCGTAAAAGTACTTTTGTACTGATCTTGAGGGTTGATAAGTATTTGGTTATATCTAAAAAATCCATCCATGAATGATAAAAAATAATTTCCCTTTGTCGAGTCTACAATCATGTCGATATTAGGAAGGGAAAAGTCATCTTTTAAAGATGATTTATTCAAATATCTAAATTTTGTACACATCCTAATATGATTATCAAGTTTGAAAACTATGACAATATTTGACATCCATGGAGAATAATCAATAGGTCAAATAAATCCAACATCAAGAAGTTTCTCAATTTTAGCTTTAACCAGTAAGGCTATCTTAGGATTTATCTTTCATATTTCTTGTCGCACTGGTTTAACATCCTCTGCAAGGACTATGTTATGTGTTACAATCTTAGCATCAATTCCTAGCAAGTATGAGTATGTCCAAGCAAAGAGTTCATGAAAATCATGAATTAAAGTTGCATGATCCTCTTGCCCATCTTCATCAAGGTACTTCCCTACTTGAATTACTTTATCTTCTCTATTGATATCCATCGGTATGTTGATTGTATATCCCAAAGGAAGCACTTTTGGTTTTTCTATCTCAGAATTATATTCCTCTTAATCCATGACACTTTCATTGTTTTCCTTTTCTTTGCTCTCTTGTTTAGTACTAACCATAGCACATGTAACTCATTTCTTTGTGAGGGGTGAATGATTTATCATGGAATTTTATAAAAAAAAATTCAAAGCTTCATCATCTTCATAGACTCCTAAAATTTATATTAATCAACTCAAGATGCTTCAAGGTGAGAGATGATTAGCTAGAGTTACACATGATAATGCTGATATTGAGTGAAGGTCATTTCATTGCTTGAGTTATATTAGAATGGTGATATCCCAAACCACTTATTATTTATTATGTGTTAGGATCTATAGGAATACAAATGCCTTTCTCTTTCTTAATTCCTCATTTTCCATTGTAACCAAGTTTCTTCATAAGATCATAACCTATCCCATAAAGGCTTTCTATTTCTTTCTAGTTTAGTGGTTGGTGATGGTCTATCTCATCAAAAAAAATTGTATAGCTTGTCTCTTCTTCTACAGTAGATGAGGTAGATGGTTGTGAGATGTCCCCTGAATTTTGGATTGGAATTACCATTGGTTTCTTTTACTTTTCATTATCTTTTGTTGTTATCTTATATTCTCCCATGAATTTTGGTGTGAAATCCAAGGAACCCCAATCATCTTCCAAAAACTTAGTGAGTTCATCAATGTTCATTTCATGTTCTTTCTATTTTTTCATAACTTCTTACGATGTACTAGATTCCAGTGCTTCTAAAGGGCCTCTTCCTTCTCTTTCGATCATCAAAAGCCTTTCAAGCTCAGGATCATCTTTTAATGTGTAATTTTTTTTGTTATACACATATACTTCATGACACATATACTTCATGAATCCACGGTCTCCCTAAAAGGAGGCTGTAAGAAAGATCTATAGGCATGACATGGACTGTAGTTTGCAATGTTACATTCCTAAATCTGATACGTAATGTGATGACTTTGAGTGGTTGTTTCCCTATGTTATCGAATCCATGAATGGATAAAGAATCAGGTTTAATATTGATTTTACTCACTTTGATATTTTCCAAAAGGCTCACACTACACATTCAAGGTTGAACCATTGTCAACAAGGGTTCGTTTTATCATGATTTTATCAATATGGACTATTATGTTGAAGGCTTCATACTTATTCTAAATTTCTAAGGGAGGTAACTTACTCTGGTGAAAAACTATTTCTAAGTTCATTTCATTCATCCCTTGAATTAGCGTTTCTACATCGTGTGAACTAGTGTTAGAAGGAAGTGTAACTGGTTGCAAAGTCGATATGATAACTAGGTGATACTTTAAGTAGTTCCCATACATAAATCTTAATAGGAGTACCTTAAGGTGTTCAAGAAGATTATATTTCTTTCCATTGTTTTCCATCAAATGAGGAGCACTAGGCAAGATGGGATTAGTTAATGGCAATGAAAAGAGAGTTATTTTTGTTGCCTATTTTTCATTTTATTGTAGGTATGTGCAATAGTATTATAGCTCATTTACTGTGAAGAATTACCATTGTCAAGTGAATTCTTATTTTTTGGTGGTTCAAGGATAAGCTCGGGTTTTTTTTGAACATGCGGTTTGTGTGAAGGAGGGTAAATTATGAGTTGTGGTGTGATGGTATTGGTGTCTTTGTACTTTTTTTTTTTCATGAAAAGCCTTATTATATGAACCTTGTGAGATGAATTCCTTGAGAGCTTCATATAACATGTTGAAGTCATCGCTACTAAAAGGATTGAGGGATAGGTCAACCTTTAAAAGGAAACTTGTCATAACTTTGTTTGATGTTAGTGTTTTTTTTTTTTTTTTCTAATGAATACAGAATGTGATCTAATATATATATGAATGCAATAATATTGAAAATGTAGATATATAATGCCACTTGTAATTCAAAGATGCAATAAAATATTTTCCCAATTTTTCTAAATCTATCTAAATAAACAAGAAATTAAATGCAAAGATAGTCTATTTCAGACTATCACTTCACAAAATTCAAAATTTTGACAAAATTTCTTAGCAAAAACTAAAAATAAATTAGAATTTTTTCTATCAAAAGTGGTATAGGGACTCACTCACCACCAAGGGGGAATGGGTCCTGGTGCAAGTATTTTCAAAGATAAAAAAGGGGTCTAATACACCATAACATACCCAAAAATATTTTTTCTTAGGGTGTCCTGAGACTCATTCACCACTAAAGCTGAATGGGTCTTAGTTTTAGGGTTTTTTGTATTTGATTTTAGATATTCTGGGTTATTTTTGTGTATGTGTCATCTCAGATCTATAACAGTGAGTTTTGTAGCATATTTTCTAGATATGATGTCTCTAAATGAAATCTCTACTATGATTAAATGGTGACTAAGATGACTAAATCTACAATACAACTTGAATCTAAATACTTGAATGATGATTCTAATGTGAACAAAAGGGAAAACTAAATCATATTTAAAGTACCTTTTTAGATTTTTAAGGAATAAAAGAAATGCAAACATCTAATTTTATTCTACATGCAATGTTCACTAATGCACAATAAAGAAAACCTTAAATGCAATGCAAACTTAATGAAAACTAGAACCAAGGGTTTGGATGCACTCGAAATCAGAAACTAAGATGCTCAAAAGGGGTCCGGTTCACCAAAATGAAACATAGAGAAAAGAGAGAAGGAAATGAAGTATAACCCCCTTTAGTCTAGTTAGGGTTTCATTCACAAGACGAGATCTAAGAAGCTTGAAATAACCATCAAACCAAGAGGTAAATTAAGTCAATATTAAGGGATCTTGCACTCTTTCATTTATGCAAGGACGAGGTGGTAAAATCAATAAGAAATTATGGAGAATAAATTCAAATAATATGCAAACCATAATTATAGTTCTAACACTTAAAATGCCTAAATCTAATACAAAATAGTATGAATCTGTAACTTTCTAGTAGAACAAAGAGGAGATGAAATTGTGTACCTGGTCAAATCTATCTTTTCAGGATTGCTGACAAGGACTCATTCGCCACAAAAGGTGAATGGGTCATGGTAGGCTTGTTTAGGGAGCTCTGAACTTGAAACAAAAGCTTGTTGACTATAAAATCTATTTCCCTTCAAACCCTAATAGGGACTTATTCGCAACTAAAGGCGAATGGGTCCTGGTAGGTCCTTTTGGAAATCTCTAAATTTGGTCTTCAAATTTTTGTTTTTGAATCCATATCTACTTGAAATTTGCAAAAAAACAATTGGTAGCCTACTGGTGGAAGGGGTTTGCCTTAGTCAAAACCCTTCTTCGTAATTAAACCTTTGATGAAGAATAGAAATATAAAACATTAAAATATGTGTGTGATCTTAACCTTAAGTGTGTCTAAGATTAAGATCTATGAGCATGTAAAGGCAGTTCTATCCAATTGAATCCAATATGAACTATGCAAATGACTCACTAAAGAAGATGTCTAATCCCTCCAATAAGCCATAAATCTGAAAATACCTCTTGTAGGCCACAAATAGGATGATAATAGAAGATGGAATCACTTAGGAAACATGTCCTTATGGTTGGTTTTATGTCTCGTGCATTTCCCATCACCTAGAATCACTCATGATTCTCCATAGGAATCTATCATCAACCTTCACTAATGCTTCTTCTTAGACACAAAATGAGCTTGAAGACCTTGCAATGCTACTCCAAACTTTACTTTTGTTTGCTTCTTGACTATTGAGGCTGACACCAAATTTGGAAATGAATATTATTAAATTCTTGCTACGATGAAATTTAAAAACGGGATTCTCATTAAGGGAGGACCCATTCGCCACCTAAGGCAAATCAGTCCTGGCTCAATTTTCCAGGACCTAACCCCGAGGGATGGAAAAAACACTAAAAACCCATTTAGAATCAACTCATAAAGGGGGATCCTATTAAGGGAGGACCCATTTTCCAACTAGGGTGAACAAGTCGTAGCACCATTTTATCAGACCTAAATTTTTCACATTAATTGTTATGTAATTTGAATTGTGGGTTTTGAGATAGGTCTTCAAGAGGTGTCACAAATAGGGTTTAAATTTGAATTAAAGGGGCTAACTAACTCCAATTAACCATAATTAATTAAGAGGACCCTATATAAATGTGAAAGTGTGTTACAACACTTAAATAAACTATACATAAGGTACATTTTATTAAAAAGGGCCCATTAGGCTTAATTCATTAAATAAACCCTAGAAAAGTGTGAAAGTGTGTTACAACACTTTACAACACTCTTGCAAAGGACATAGTAAGATAAAATTTAGTCAAATAAGAACCCTAGAATGATGTGAATGTGTACAACACATTACATCACTATTCCAAGATACAATTAATCCAAATTTATGTCAATTATCCAAATTAAGTGTGAAAAAGGATTACTCTTTTTGATAGTACAATCCTAGTGCATTTACCTGGGCATTTATCTACAAATAGTTCACATGCCTCTTCTCCTCACCGCACCCCAATTTCTGTGTATATTTCGGTTATTGGAAAGTTTCTAAAACATTTTTCATTTTGTGTATACCACGTAATCATGGCATAAAATCTCATTAACTTCCTCCATGGGCGTGATAGATAGTCCACTTCCAATTGAAATTTTATAAAGCTATTTCAATTGAATTACTTTGGTGATTTCTTGATTTGCATTTGCCTAAAAGTTGCAAAGGAATTTTCAAAACATCATTTTTTGTATGTCCTGGCAATGACTGCGTTCTAGGTAGACCTCCTTTTTTTCTGCATCCCTTTTGAATTGGCAAGTGAGTGGTCCATGGAATGAATGCCCTCTTATTAATGCGCAAACATCTCTATTGATTGTATTTGCTAGGGAGTTTTAAAATGATTTCTATAAATACACTTTGTGCTTTTCCATGCTTCCTCATTTTGCCTTATGTGATGGTGTGGGGCTCCCTTCATCATCTATTTCAAATACTCAAGCCCCCTCCCACAACATGCTAGGTGCGGTATTGCACAAGCTAGAAAGCTTCTGAAGCCCTTTAAATAGGATTTCCTCAAATAACTTTGATACAATTTTATGTGAACACTTATTGCCCTACCTATGAAATGTATTCTAAAGGAAAAAATAACTGAGGTTATGTAATTATATTAACATGCTACAACTGACTCTGCATTGGATTCTATAAATATGATCATCATGGCGCGAAGGTGCAGACTCAAAAAAGCAACTAGAATTTGCTTTCTCTCTTTGAGAAATCCTTTGGCAATTTGAGTGAGACACTAGTTGTTCAATTTAAAGCATTGTTCACAAATCAAGTTGAAAGTCCTATAATATTGAACTATGTCCTATGTTAGAGTGTCTCTCTCCCTGATTAAAATTGAAGTTATTTGAAAATTATCGCAAATTTCAATCCTTGATTACACATTCATTTACTACTATTTCCCTTGAGACCTATATCCAGAAGCACCATTTTGGATGCATAACATTATCATTGATTTTTGTTGACACTCTCTCTTTATACTTATGTTGAGTAGGATTTCTTGCCTTCGAACTCTGACCTACCATTAGGCTTTGTTCATACACAATATACATAAGACATTCTTTCTCTTTTAAATGGGAATATTCATTTCGTTGTCAGATTCAAACCACATCTCCTACTAATTACTTCTCCCTAGAGACCTTCACTGAAACATTCCTTTGCTTCTATGCCACATCCATACTTAAAAAATATATCATCATCCATTTGATGGCAAGGTTATGATGAAGGTAAACATGGAACCTTCAAGTAGATAACCTATTTAAAGTAACTTACATGAAGGGATTGCAACATTACAACATTACAACCTCATAATCGGGCAAAGCATGTTGGGTTCCCGAGTGTGCCCGGTTAATAAAAATTCATTTACAAACAACTTTTCTACTCAAATTGATCTAAGATGACATTTTTTGGGAGTGGAAACTTGAACTGGGTCGTGATCAAAATTTATTTTCAGGCACATTTGAAAAATGAGCAGAACTGGTAAACTTAGCTTTGGAATCGGCTTGGGAAATAGGTCAAATGACCTCTTGGAGTCACAAAAACTTGCAGACATGTAGACATTTGATCCAAGAGTGCAGTGCAACAAGTGGATCGAAAAAAAAAAAAAATATGAGGTGGAATATATTAATCCGCAAAGTTGCTTAGTTCAACTTTTCTGAAATTGCACCTGTTCTGAACCAATTAAAACTCACTCAACTACCAATTTGAAAAAATAGCAAATCAACTCCTGGTGAGCTACCATCAAACAGATAAGTTCATTTAGGTACCCTGAGCACGTGTGCAAAATTAATTTGCTTGAACCATCATTGATCAAAATTTATTCAAGGTCAAAGTTGACCACTCAGAAAGATTTCTAAAAGTGCAGGTGTAAAACAGGAGAAATTGCATTTGGTTTTGATATGCTAAAAATAGCAAATCAAATTATGACACTCTGAAAACTGACACACGAGATCATTTAGGTGGGGAGAATACAGATAAATAATCATTTTGACATGACAATCAACCAATTTCAAAATGCAAGCTCAAACAGGAGCTACTTTGTAAAACTGATAGTTTGCAAACAACAGAAAAGTGCAAAAACCCTCCAGCTTCACCTTTTGAAACCCTGACAAAACTTATTGTGGGAAGCTACAAATTGACATTTACATTCACATATGTGAATTGAATGTTTTTGGAAATTGGTTTTGCACGAAAATCAATAGGCTTCAAATTTCGACCATCCAAAGTAGGTCACTCAGACTGACCCTTCAAGTGTACTTCTGAAAGTGCAGAGGCAATTTTTTTGAAATGGGCACCTCAAATTTTAAAATTTTTAGAGTACCATTAGTGGCTTCGACTGAGGATGTATTTCCCCTGTGGGCATAGAAAGATTCCACATCTCTAGGGAGTAGACCAAAAATTGAATCCATTAGGTGTCCTTAAAATGCTTCTTTATTGATTCTTCCTTTCCAGCTTCATCTAGTGACCCCATGCCACCAAATGAAAAAATGGGATTCATCATTTACCTCTGTCAAACACTCGATTTTGTATTGTCTTCCTTAGGCCAAATCTGAGAACACTACCATAGACCATCCACAAACTAGCCTAGTTATTGACATGTACCATTATATCACTGTGCTTTCCAATGTCACTTACAATTCTATCAAACTACAATGTGCAATCAAACATTGACTGAAATTTATCATCATCATGACATTTTACTTTGGCTACTTTATCATCATGTTCCACTAAATGCTCATTCTCTTGAACTGAGATATAGAAGCATTCAAAATCCATTTGATCTTTGATATCACCAATTTTGACATCAAAATTAGTTTGCACATCAAGATGAAAGCTCCCATAAACAACTTGTTCTATGTTATACAAGTCCTTTTCAAATATGTCAAGGATAAAAGCTCCATATTCAGGAGCACTCTTGTATGGATCACTGCAATATGGGCACATTTTTTGACACTTCTGTTCAGGTACATCAGAACACACCTCAAATAAGGGCTCAAGAAAATAATTATCAATAGGGACATTAGGAAGACAACCATTTGAACTAGTAACTTCATGTACAATACTAGCTGGTATGTGTGCCAATCCAAAAGTGAAAGACTCATTTATAACTGAAAAATCCTCCTTAGCAATAGAACTAGAATCTTCACTTTCTTTCACATGGTGACAACATTTCCATGTTCATGTTATGAAAATAAGGAACATCAAATAAGAAGTAGTTGCACTCAAATTCATGCTCACTAACACAAGATTCACCATTATTTTCACTTCTTGGCTGCTCTACACATGGATTAACAACTTCTAGAGTATTAACACCATTTGCAACTTTATTGGCATATGGATCAGAAAACTTCTCAATATCATCAATGGGTAATGATATTTATTCAAGATCCATATACAGACTTGACGAATCCATTATTTCATCATCATGATCATCATGCATCATAAACCTTTCCATCTTAGCTCCATACAAACAATCATGAAGAGCAGAGGCAAACACACACTCATCAACATCTTCATCATATTCAACATTATGTTTTGAGTAAACATATTGATCACACACATGTTTGTCTTAAAAATATGCATCACTCTCACAATGAACATGCTCTATTTATTGTGAACCCGAATTACATTTGGTGTATTTATCACATGTAATTTTTTCCTTCACTTGTGGACAAGTGACTTCATGAACATCTATATCATCACATTCTTCAAGTGAAGAATATGCTTCCATATCATCCTCAGAAAATAAATCACAATTTTTAGAGAAGCAATCAGAACTATCAACCTCATCATTACTGTCATCACAAGAAAAATCCTCAATACACAAACCATGTTCAAAATCTTCAGAACAAATACTTGAGGCTGCACTTTCAAAGTCATAGCCATTGTTTTCTAATGAAATATCAGTAGTACATTCCTTGTAATTGTTGGTCACAACATGACATGAAGTAGCACTTTGTATCTCATCTTCATCTCCATTATCTGAAATATCACAAGAGAAACATCCTTGCATATCTACTCTATTATCATCCCATGTGTTATCATCTTCTTCACTGCTGCAAGGATCTACACATGTACTGATTGTGAGTTGATCACAATACTCATCCTCTAACATACTCTTTTCACTTATTTGCATTGTTGTTTGATTTTCTTCAAGAGGACAGTTTTTGTTTACATTTTGAGAATCCACACTTTGTGCATGACCACATTTGGCTGATTCTACACTCCTTATCCAATCAGGTACTTGATCAAAGCTATGGGGCTTCAATTCCTCTAGAAAAGTACTCAACCCAAAGTCAAAAAATTTAGAAAATAAATCAATGCACATGGAATCCTCAAGTCTAAAATCTTTGCGAACTTCTATCAAAGCATCCAAAAATCTCGAAAATAATTTGAATGGTGATTCCCCTTCTTGTCTTGTCATTTCATACAATTCTTGCAAAAAATATTTTTTATCAACAATGCTCAAAATTTGTTGACATTCAACTTGGGGCTCACTATGATCTTCATACTTTGATGATGGAGAGATCATAACAGAAAAAGCATTGTCATCTTGACAATCATTTGCATTACCTGATCCTTGAACTCTATTTACATGAGTTTTATGTTGATAATCAACACTTGTAGCCAAATACCCTTTCATCATAGAGTATTTTAAATTGTTCTCAATGTCCACGGTAGTTTGATATGCCTAACGTAATGTTGCAGGCTATTTATACCTTAAAAAGAATCCCATCTCATTGTCAAATGCACCAAGATACACAACCAAGCATGCAACATCATTTGACTTTATGTACTTTGGGATCTCTCTCATTGCCTTTGCAAATCGAAGATTGAAAATAGGGACCAACTCATTTTCATTTATATGGATCTCCATAAAGTTTTTCCTCACCTCACTTGGATTTACCCTTTCACCAAATTTATCAACAAAATATGTCATAAATTGATTCCATCAAGCTATAGAACATGATAGTAAATATGAGAACCAATCCCTGACATCATCCTTCAATGATTGAACAAACAGTTTCATAACAACGTCCTCATGATTTACCTCATAGTCGCCCATCAAATCCATGAATTCTTGTAGATGCTTAGAGACTAATTTTGAACTTTTCCCTATGAATTTGGGCAAGTATTGCCTAACATTTTTAGGGATTAGGTTCGGGAAACCTCCAATACCACCGAAAACCAATGGCATGTACCTTTCAATAGAAAAATCCCTTTGAGGGCTTGGGACAACTTGTTTTCCTTGCATACTTTTACTTTCCATTTCACAGGGAAACCCTCTTGTATACAAATTCAATCATTATCAACTGCATACATGGTTATCAATTACATCATCTACAAAGTCAACCATGATACTAAAACATTGACTGAATACTTATACCTTAAGCTTTTCTAGAGACATAATTCAAAATAAACATGCTTCTGAAATCATATTACATATTACATTTTAGAAGTATGGAAAGAAATACTATTGTTCCCTTTCTGAATGCACATTCATCTAATAGGGAACAAAATTTTTCCTAAACTATTCACATATGGTTTCCATACACAATTTCTTGAAAAACAAGAGTGAAAATTGCCTGAAATTGTTGTAGCTGCTGCAAATTGTTCTTCTTATTAGAAATATTGGTAAATTTGGAACTGTATTCACCTCTTCATCAAGTTTTTTGCTAGAGTCGCCACCTCTTTTTAGAGGACAAAAATTTGATCAATTGGAATTTCTTCACAGGTCAAATTTGTTTAAGAACCAACATGCGCACTGCAACACCTCCTTATCCAACAATATGACATCATATGGATTCCTTCCTCAAACTTTTTAGGGTACTTCATCACAAGAGCTTGAATCTCTTCATCTCTACTACAAATTATTCGGTCAAATAGTGGACATTGGTGCATAGATCTTGGAGTCGCCACTCACAATTTGTGAGGTATTATAAAATAATCATGAAATATGGACAAATCTAGACAAAAATTACATTGAAAAATGAATTACAATAGATTCTTTGGCAACATTTATGAGAATTGACTCACTTGAAAAGGATATTGATCCTATCATAACAAGCTCATGACTCTATATGGTAGAATAATATTCAACAATGGTCCCTAGTAGAGTTGCCATTTTTTTTGTTACTTTTTCAACTGTTACCAAGTTGGTCTTCTATTCTACCTATGGAATTGTCAATTCCAATGAAGGGCAGCTCGAAGTACCTGGACCAACTAACGAGGATTTTAACAAACCTCCTACACTTTGGGCTTTGCACTACTATCATAAACAACATTAACAATAATAGATGGTCTCACATAATAGCTCATCAGAATGGGATAATACTGAATAGAATTGGTTGTTCATCAATAATATCAACTATTTGGAGAGTGAGATAATTACAACAACACCTCATAGTAAAAGATATTCATTGATTTTTTTTAATTTGTTGCAAGCTCCAGGTGAACACAAAAAAATAGTGAATTACAAAGAACCAATGCAACTCAGATCAGTGCCTCACTTCCATTGGAGGAGTCAAATTTATGAATTCATAATGGTTTATAACAGATTCAACTCATAACATATAAGATCTTTGATAATACTACCTTGCAACATCACAAATCTACAACCCTAACTCAATACTACTTATTAGATCCTTGTACAAAACACATCAACCTACAATCTCATTTAAGCAGTTTAATTAATTCATTGAATTAAAGCTAAAATAAGAATTGCACACACCACAACAGTGAGATGAAGAAAATAACCCTTGATCACTTTATTCAAAGTTCAAATACACTTGCACACAAGACAGACATGAGCTTGAATTTATCAGTATGATTCAAATGCTACTGTTATAAAATATCATATCTCCATGAATTCAAAACCTACAATAAAATGACTCAGAACTTAATTTTCATTTTCTCTGTCACTATATATTTTACAATTTTCTCTGCAACTTCACCTAGACTCGACCAAATATTTCTAACTTGCTAACCCTTTACAATGAGAGAAGAAGAGAATATGTAGAGGAAAGGAATGTTCCAGAAGAAGCCCTAAAGCTAATCCGGAAATGCCATATGGAAACACCTTCACTGTTGATCATCAAACTGAAAAGAATCTTCTCCTCTCCCTCGAACAAACCTATTTTGTTCCCAAAAATTCCTTTTCTCAAGTTGTTCTCCAACATAAAATATGCCCATGTGATAAAATTCTTCCATTTACCTGTAGCTAGAAAAAAAAAGTTTGCCTTGTTTTCTCATGAAAGCATTTTATCTCTATTTTTTACAATGTTGTTGACTATGTTTCCTTTACTTTATTTCCTAGCAAAGTAAAATATCTCACCACAAAGTGAATATTAAATTCACTTCACAAAAATCCATCATGCACTTTCATATTCAGTTTTCCCAGCAAAAAGGCCCTAGATAGCGAATATTTATTCACCCTACAAATATTCACCTGGGAAAATAACATATTTACCCGTCCACATTTAACCCTCACAATACATTAAAAAATATTTCCATAAACCTCAGGAGCATCCACTTTTAAAACTTTACCATTTTAAAACATGGTGGCAAAATATTAAATCGGGCCAGGCTAATACATTATTTTCACTTTTACAAAATTGAAAATCATGTCGAGCAAAATAAAAAAATTACCTCCTTGGGCCCACCCTAACCTCCTTTCATTTATAGCCCACACATGTTAATGTATTTTATTTTCATGGGCAACATTTAAATTTTAAAGGTTTTATTCCATTTGAAATAAAAAGCCTCCATATATTTTAATGGGCTACCATAGAACTATTATCCATGTCTTCAAATTTTATTGTTGGGACCCACTGCACACTTTCCTTTCTTGTCCTGCCATCCCACAATCACTAATGACTGAACACCTTGGGATCACAACCTTGGGCAACAATGGAGATTGAGCTACATTTTCTAGTGCTTTATCTGTCGTTGATCTCATTTGCTCTCCATTTTGTGCCCTAATTTTTATTCCTCTTGCTAGTTCATGCTCTCTTCGTTTGACAATGGCTACCAAGGATTCTTCATTCTGTTTGAGTCCCCCTACATCTACAATCAAAAATTTCTCTCCAAGCTATGGCGGCATTCCTCCCTCAAGCAACTCAATCTTCTTAGAATTTGATGGACGTCCTTGTTCATGACATTCGTTCTCACTACATGTGCTTTATGAAATTTCTAAATCATTTTCCACAATCCATTTTTTTCTTCTTTGATGGATGCATATAACCTGTTCCAAATCTTCCTCATACTAGAAAAGGCATGGGGTATGCTGGTGGAGATCAACCAAACCTGCATTTCCTGATAGTTTCTGGAATGGTGGCTGCTTCATCCTTTTAAGATTGTTGCAAGCCTTTTAAACAAATCCATTTCAAGTACGCTGCCCTCTTACCTCTTCATGGGTGCCCAATCTAGTGGCATCTAAGGCCCTTTCAACAGATTCATATTATGTGCATCTGCAATCATGGCGTTTCATGGGATCACATTTACCTAGGCATTCATCTACAAATAGTTCAAACGCCTCTTCTCCTGGTCGTGCCCCTGTTTCTGTGTCTATTTCGGTTGCTGGAAAGTTTCTAAAAAAAATTCATTTTGTGTATACCACGTAATAATGGAAAAAACTCTCATTAACTTCCTCCATGGGAGCAACAGATACTCCACTTCCAATTGAAATTTTCTAAAGCCATTTCAACAAAATCACTTTGGTTCTTTCTTCATTTGCATTCCCTTGAAAGTTGCAAAGGAATTTTCAATACATCATTATGTGTATATCCTGGCAATGTCTGTTTTCCATGTAGACCTCCTTTTGTTCTACATCCCTTCGGCATCGAAAAATGAAATAGATCCCCTCAAAAAGTGTGTGACTCATGGAATGAATGCCCTCTTCTTACTACGCAAAGGTATATGTTGATTGCTTTTGCTAGGGAGTTTTAAAACGTTTTCAATAAATACACTTTATGCTTTTCCATGCTTCCTCATTTTGTCTTATGTGATGGCGTGGACCTCCCTTCATCATCTATTTCAAGTACTCGAGCCCCCTCCCACAACATGCTGGGTGTGGTATTGCACATGCTAGAAATCTTCTGAATTCCTTTAAATATGATTTCCTCAAACAATTTTGATACAATTTTTTGTGAACACTTACTGCCCTGCCTATGAAAGGCATTCTAAAGGAAAAATTAACTGAGGTTTTTATATGATTATATTAACATGCTACAACTGACTCTGCATTGGATTCTAAAAATATGATCATCATGGCGTGAAGGGGCAGACTCAAAAAAGCAACTAGAATTTTCTTTCTCTCTTTGAGAAACCCTTTGGCAATTTGATTAAGACACGAGTTGTTGAATTTGAAGCATTGCTCACAATTCATGTTGAAAGTCCTTATAATATTGAACTATGTCCTATGTTAGAGTGTCTCTCTCCCTGATTAAAATTGAAGTTACTTGAAAATGATCCCAAATTTCAATCCTTGACTACACATTCATCTACTACTATTTCCCTAGAGACTTATATCTAGAAGCACCATTTTGAATGTATAACATTGTCATTGATTTTTGTTGACACTCTCTCCTTATACTTATGTTGAGTAGGATTTCTTTCCTTCGAACTTTGATCTACCATTAGGCTTTGTTCATACACAATATACATAAGACATTATTTCTCTTTTAAATGCAAATATAGATTTTGTTTTCACATTCAAATCACAACTCCTACTAATTACTTCTCCATATAGACCTTCACTGAAACATTCCTTTGCTTCTATGCCACATCCCTACTTAAAAATAATATCACCATACATTTGATGGCAAGGTTATGATGAAGAAAGCATGGAACCTTCAAGTAGATACCTTGTTTAAAATAACTTACTTGAAGGGACTACAACATTACAACATTACAACATTACAACCTCATAACCAGGCAAAGCATGTCGAGTCCCCGAGTGGGCCCAGCTAAAAAAAATCATTTTGAAACAAATTTTATGTTCAAATTGATCTAAGATGAAAATTGAATGCACCGAGAATGGAAATATGAATTTGATCATGATCAAAATTTATTTTTAGGCACATTTGAAAAATGAGTAGAACTGGTCAACTTAGCTCTAGAATCAGCTTGGGAAATAGGTCAAATGACCTCTTAGAGTCACAAAAACTTGCAGACATGTAGACATTTGATCCAAGAGTGCAGTGAAAGAAGTGGATAGAAAAAATAGTTCATGAGGTGGAAGATATTAATCCACAAAGCTGCTTAGTTCAACTTTTCTGAAACTGCACCTGTTCTGAACCAATTAAAACTCACTCAACTGCCAATTTGAAAAAATAGAAAATCAACTCCTAGCGAGTTGCCATCAAACACATAAGTTCATTTAGGTGCCCTGAGAACATGTGCAAAATGAATTCACTTGAACAATCATTGGTCAAAATTTATTCAGGGTCAAAGTTGACCACTAAGAAAGATTTATAAAAATGCAAGTGTAAAACAGGAGAAATTATATTTGGTTTTGATTTGCCGAAAATAGAAAATCAGATCATGAGGCTTTGAAAAATGACACACGAGATCATTTAGGTGGGGAGAATGCAGAGAAACAATCATTTTGGCATGACAATCAACCAATTTCAAAATGCAAGCTCAAACAAGAGGCTACTTTGCAAAACTGATAGTTTGCAAACAATAGAAAAGTGCAAAAACCGTCTAGCTTCACCTTTTGAAACCCTGACAAAACTTATCATGGGAAGCTGAAAATTGACATGCACATTCACATATGTCAATTAAATGTTTCTAGAAATGGGTTTTGCATGAAAATCAACATTCTTCAAATTCTGACCATCCAAAATAGGTCATTCAAACCGACCCTTCAAGTGCACTTTTGAAAGTGTAGAGGCAAAAACTTTGAAATGGGCACCTCAAATTTTCAAAATTTTAGAGTACCATCAAGACTAAGTCTCCACTTGGGGTGACTGAGTCCCATTTGTCTAAAAAATTAAAACAAGTTCAAAATTCTAGTAGATTTTTATTTTCTAATACCTAAAGTTGGCCTGTGATGTGGCATTTTCAAGAATTAGGGCATAATTGTGTATAAATATAAAATTTTATACTCATTCTCAAGACCTAGAAGCCCTAATTTTGTCTATCCCCTCTTCATTTATTATTCATCTCAAGTAAAGTAAGCTAGAGTTTTGGCATACTAAGTCATCAAGATAGCTTTCTAATGCATCCAAGGGAAAATTCTTCATCCATTATTGCAAAAATTCAAGATCTATCATCATGGAAAGCTTCTAATCCCTTTATTTCATGTTCATGTTTCATCTTATTTCTTCATTTGGCTTAATTACATAAAAGGGGTTTGACCAAGGCAAACCCCCAAGCCCTAACATCCAACATTTCTCTCTCATTCTTTGTGTGTTTGCAAAGTTGTTGAAGACATCTCTTTCTTGGCTAGGGAAAAACATCCACAAAAAGTCACTTACAGTGCTAGAAATCAGGGTTTTGGATTGAGACACTCGTAGGAATAGAAAGGGTAGACAACAAACTTTTGTTTCCACTTTTAGATTTTTAGAAAAGCTAAAGTGGGCGAAGTTACCATCAATGGTGACTTAGTCCCACTGTACATGTTTTCTAGAAACTTCTATAGATTCAAATACCCATTTGACTGAAACCTGGTCCAATGCAGTTTTCCAAATTTGGGACTAAGTCACCCAGAATGGCGTAAGTGTCCTAGTAGGCCAAAATTCCAAAATCAGTAACATTTCTAGTCTCCGTTCCAACCTCTATAAGTTTCCAGGTGCACACTTTCTATTTCACAGCTTTTGTTTAGTTTAGTTTGCATTTCTAGGTCATTTAGTTATGTTTGCATATCACATTGTGTTTTAAAAAATTCTATGTTTTCCAAGTTTACACTTGGTGGTGAACCTGTTTTACTAGTTTTTAGCATTTAGGACCTTTTATTTAGACACACTTAACCACATTTGCATTAGTTTTGAGTGAACCATCAAGGTTTTTTGGATTCCTCTCTCCTTTTAGGTGCAAAACCCTAGAAGTGCAAGGGAGCTCTATCCCCAAAAATCTACAGTTCATTTTGGTGAACCCACATATTGAACATCATATTTTTGATAAATAGTGCTTTTACATCCTTGAAATAGCATACATTAGCATTGCATTGTTTAAACTGCATTCCAGGGTTTTACAATTTTGCATTAGTGAAGGTGCATATAGGTTGCACTTTTGTATCTCAAATCATTACAAATTTCTGAAATTCTACATTTGCATCTTAGGTCTACATCATATAGCCTAGAAAACATAAAAATCAATCAAAAAATCTATTTTTTTTTTTTAAAATCCCCACTAGGACTAATTCGCCACCTTGGGCGACTTAGTCCCTTTTCACCCCTAAAAGTTCCTTTCATAGCACTAAAATTTTTAACCTTATGTTTGTTGCCATTAATTATCTGTATTAGTTGGCTGAGTTTCTATAACATGCATTTCATTAGATCTAGCTTAAATTAGCTTATTTCATGCATTGCTCAAATTCAATTTTGCATCTACAAAATTTCTTTTTCAGATCATTACATTGTGTAACTAGATAGTTATCTTGCTTGAAAACTAAAATTTGCATTTCATTTTGCATTCTTACATTGTATCTCAAGTTTGCATAGATTACCTTTTTTTCAAATGTTAGTTTCACTCTTCTCAAAGTTTGTAAAGGCCAAGTTAGTAAATAAACATGATAGTCATTCATTCAATGTATTCCCTAGTTATGAGAGTCTCTTAGTGCAAGAGAGTGAAAATGATAATACTTGCCTTAAACTTACACCCTCTCCTATCTCTCCTATTCATGTGGATGATGTGATAGAAGAGCATACAAACGTAGATAACCATGATAATCATATTTTTTCTTCTCACGATACCTCTTCTTTTAATTATGAAGGTATCTTGGGGAAAGAAGATACAATCATTGAGAATCATGAGGATCTTGTTTGTCCTTCTCATCATTTCCTTTGGGAAGATATTTTAGCACAAGAAAATAAAACCATAGACACATTCCTAAAAATCACCTTACCTATTTTCCATTCTCCTTTGGCTTGTGAGAGTGATTTCGAGGAAGATGATATTATAAATGATGAGGATATGTTGATGCTAGATGATGAAATATTTAAGGACTAGGGTGATCCCATAATGCTGGTTTACAAATTTTTGGAGATTTTGTTTTTTGATGAAATCACATATTTTTAGAAAATATAATGATTTAAGCCTTAAAATTTTCTATTTTAAGGATTCCACTTGAAGAAGGTTTGATCAAACCACCCTAGATAAAATCCCCTTGGATACAACCCTGCTAGTATTAAACCATACCTATAACTGAGTCTCATTTACACCTATCAAAATTCTAATAAAAAACCACCTTTGATTTACCTTTTGGGGGATCAAATGAATTCATTTAAAATTTATTTTTTGTAAGTATGTAGTACTTATTATAAGCTTCCCAAAAATTATATTTTTCAATAAATTTAATTTAATTATTGTATTTATTTTTTATTTCTTCTGAATGTAGGTTTTTCACCAAAAATCAAGCTCATTGTTATGTACATGTGGAAAAATAGAATATTATCAACTTTTGTTTTTGAAAAATATGAGTGCATCATATATTGAATTCCTTGATCCAACAAAAAAATAAATTGAATTTCGATACATACAAAAAGAGTTATGTGTTATACGGTCCGCCTATGTCTGACTTGTAATTTGGTTTGACTTCAAAACTTAATTAAGGAAAAAATATTCAATAAAAAACTATGAAACAAATTGTAAGCACTAGATATCATAGTTACAAATCTAAATTAAAAAAAAAAAGAATTTAATCCTTCATGGAAAAAATTTATGTATTATACAGTGAGCGTCACTCCTTAAAAATGATGTTTATTGAAAAAAACTAGTTTTTGAAAAAAAAAAAACTTAGAATCGACAAGTAAAATTTCACAAATCATTAGTTTGCATCATCTTCAAATTCCTCATGTTTTAGCCCCTATAGGTGCTCGAAAGTGAAGATTTAGTTTTAAAAAATCAGTTAAGTGTCTAGTTTGGCCAAAAATTGTAAACCAGTATTGTGGGATCACCCACTATAACAACCCTCTTTATGATCCTTCCCCTACCTATCCTATTTTGGAAGACATTAGGCAACAAAGGAATTAAGTTTTAAATGATCATGATAATTATACTTGTTATTCTCATGGTATCTCCCCTAGTTGTAAGGAAGATGCTTTGATGTTAGACAACACAACCAATGAGAGTGATGAGAATCTTGGTTGTCCCCTTTCACCTAAGGAAACCCTTATTGAGCAATAAAATTCAACCATTGATCATTCCCCTGCTTGAAATGAAGTTATTTTAGAAGAACCAATCCTTGCATATGAAGAACATTTGGTTTGTAGTTCTCCTAACAACTCTCCTCCTAGGGAGGATATCATGGGACGAGAAAATGATGACCATAAAAATAATGATATAGTGGACCCTTATCAGAAGATGATGAGGCAACATTAGACCCTCATTCAGTAAGGGAAATTAATATTATTCAATCTCAACTCATCCTATACCCCCCCTCACACAAACCAAAAACTCAAAGAAAACCCGAACTTATCCTTTACCAACCTAAGAAAAATATTTTGCAACAACTGAGTTACAATACCGTTGCTCATACATATCACACTAGGAACAATCTGCAACCGCAACAACCAACCTCAACACCCTTACCTCTGCCTAACTCCATCTTACCAGGTCCTTCTTGTGGAAAGGAGTATGATCTTGTTGAACAACTAAAGAACACTCCTACTAAGATATCATTATGGGACCTTATTCAAGCCTCCCATCACTACCATAACATGATTCAACATGCCTTACAACAAGTTCATATCCCTTATAATGCACAACCAAATGACATAGCAGCTATAACGCAAGGAATCAATGCTGATATTGTTTTTCAGCAAGGTGAGCTCCCTCCTTTGGAAGTGCAAAAAAAAAATGAAGCTTTCATAATAATATCTCAATACAAAATAAAAGGTATCAAGAGAACTCTTGTAGATGCCGGCTATGCCCTTAATGTGTGTAGTGTGAGCATTCTAGATAGGCTTGGAATTGATAGATCAAACATTCAACTTGATTTTTTATCCATTAAGGGATTTGACAACGTTGAAAAGACACTTCTATGTGTGGTTACTTTACCTCTTATGATTGGGAAGGCCACATTGGAAACACCAATCCATGTTACGATTCATGAACTTTCCTATAATCTTCTTTTAGGAAGGTATTGGATTCACACAATGAGTGGGGTGCCTTCTAGTTTTCATCATAAAAATATATACATCTACAAAAATAAAGTGTACACACTTGACATTGATCCTAAGCATTATAGTGTCTTACAACTTGAGAAAAACAAAGAAACTCCCTTGAACACATTACCACCAACTACATAAGTGGAACTTGTGCAACAACAAGAAAAATACAAACACATAGACGAAGTTACAAACGTATTAGCATATAACAAGGCTTCCTTGAATTTTGAACATACATTCATGGGAGAATACAAGATCATAAACAAAGAATCTAAAAAGGGAAAAGTAGTCTTGTCAACACAAAACTTGGTAGATCCTTCAAGAGAATCTGCCTCAACCAATTTAGACAAAAAGATAACCAATTATACAAAAAAATTTGATGAACTCAACCATGAACAACCACTAAATCCAATAGAGATGAGAAAGCTTTATGGAAAAGGTTATGATCTTATGAAACAACTTGGATAGTGTGGAAAAGGATGTAGTGCTAGAGAAAAAGGTATTTTTGTCCCTATCAATCCTAACATGTAAAAAATGACTCACAATCTTGGTTATTGTCATTTGATAGAATTCACCAAGCCTTCATTCAACATCAACACTATCACACAATATTCCTCTAAACCAAATTTAACAGTATTGCATCCTGAACTGATGGAAACTAGTGGTCTCAAAAGTGATCCTTTGCAACACTTGAAACACATAGATAAATCTTCACTTAATGTCTATGTCATCTCTTAAAACACTAATAATTTGAATTTCACACACTCCTCTAA
Organism: Sequoiadendron giganteum; assembly: GCA_007115665.2. Taxonomy (NCBI): domain Eukaryota; kingdom Viridiplantae; phylum Streptophyta; class Pinopsida; order Cupressales; family Cupressaceae; genus Sequoiadendron; species Sequoiadendron giganteum. The sequence continues at coordinate 642,373,334 of CM021105.1, read as the reverse complement.
AGGAGCATACAAAATCTCACAATCTATAGAGCCTTGTGTAGGTATGACATCCTATACTAGTTAAGACGCATCTTTGTCACAAGATAGAGGAACACCTTCTAGCTTTGATCAAGAGGGTATCTTGTTGAGACTCCAAGATCACTTGATATCCCTTCCTCCACGAAGTTGAAAGAAATTCTACTACAAACATTCATCTCATGCATATAATAGAGTTCATGGTCATTCTACTAATGAATGTAAGGCTTTGAGTCGTAAAATTCAACATCTTAAGGTGTTGGGTGCTCTCCATTATGAGGGGACACCTAATTCCTCTAATTGATACTGATTTTCACTCTACCATTTGCATTTCATCAATAATTTTGGCTCATCCTTTTCTTTCACTAAGTGGGGGAAATGGGTTAGATAGCATTGTCCTCGTATGTCCCTTGGCATTGTCTCTTTTGGCTAGTCATTAACCTTTCATGAACATATAATCTAGCAAACTTGGGATGTGGATGACATGTCTTAAGTTAACTCGCATGTGACATACTACCTTTTCATGATGTCACTTCATTTGGAAACATATGACTTAGCATAAGGCTTTTAGAATAAGCTCTTGTGTCCTCTTCTACTTTAAAGAAATTGCTTAGTAATGGTGTTAGCAATCACTTTCAAGTGGGGGCATACATCGACACTCATATTTCATTGTGCGATTTTCTTTTTCTTGCGATTTCCTCTCTTGGAAACATTAGGTACAATGTTGCTCAGGATGAGACCTTGTAGTTGTCCTCTCTTGGAAACAAGATGAGACCATTTGAACTTTTCCTCTCTAGGAGATATTAAGCATGATGTTCCTTAAGATGAGATCTTGCCTGAACAAAGACAAAACCCCTTTAACAAAATATTTACATGACATTCAAAAGAATTCTCATTGTGGCACCTTTTTAAAGTTATCAAGAGGTATAAATTTGGTATGGTTGATTGGGAAGCCCATTCCAAGGCATGACTTTCCCCATATCCACCTACATGTGTGTGAGTGCATACCAGCCATGAGTGCATGTTTCTCACCTTTTTGGATTTCTCACCCGACGGATAGTCAAGAGCTTCATCGCCTCAGAGTGAGTATGCATTTTTGGAAAAATAGCCTAGATCTGATCCACAACATGTTGGACAAATGGTCAAAGCTTGATCCATCCTTTTATCTTTTCTCATTTGTAGTTCTTGTCATTGCCTGATTGTATATCTTGTTTTATTGCAAATCATTCACCCTTGTGTGCGTCCTCTTGCGCTTATGTTGGTTTGACGTAGGATCTTTGATCCTGGGGGCTTGCACTACCTCCTTTGATCTTTTTCATCCTTTTCCATCCAAATTGGTACAATTGGACCCCTCTTCTGAATGTATACATTAGTGTGACTTTGAAGAAAATTCATCATCTCACTAAAATGGGAGCTAAATGTAATGTAGACAAAGGTATCCTTGGAAATTTTCATGCTCATTTGGGTCTTTCTTATGGATGTTGGCCTAGTTTTGCCTTGATTTAATGTTGTAATAACCTTGTATTTATACTTATTTGTGCCCAATTTCTAGAAATTGCAACACTACAAGCTAACATCAGATCTAGGATAATAAAACTTGACATTCATTAGTTCAATAAGAACCCTTTAGTTCAAATCCAAGCCTAATAATTGCAATTTTTGAAGATGAAAACTTGACATTCATTAATTCCATAAAATTTATCATTGATCAATGTGTGTCCTAGGTAATTGACCTAGGACCCATTTTCTCAAGGGTGAATGGATCCTCACTTAAACCTAGGACACTAATTTAAATTATGTTTTTGATGGTATTTCAATGATTTGAAATGTATATATACATGTCCGCTTGAGTTATTTGAATTTCAAGAATTAATGTTAACATACATATAAATAAGAGGTCATTCCACTATGTTTCATCCTAAGACTTTCAAGGAAGCTATTAAATATTCATGAGAACCTAGACCATTCAAGTGAGTATTATCAAGTGCATTTTTAAGAGAAATTTCAAGGCATTCGAGGGAAAATTATTGAAGAATTATTTCAACAATCAAGATCATATTGCCATGTCAAAGTCTTTTTGCATCATGCATGTTATTTGAGCTAATATATTTTTGTAGTGTTCAAGATCCATTTAATAATTCAAAGGCATTACTTCTAATCAAGTTTCATGATCAAGATCTACATTCATTGAAGCCATTTCATGCTAGTTGCACATGTACATTCCAAGGTATATTCAAGGGTTTGGTGAGTTGTGACATAGACTTGTTCATTTATCATTCCTTCATGCAATTTCATTTTATTACAAGATTTAATTACCAAAATGAGGTTTGAAAAAGGAAAACCCCCTTTCATCAATAACAGAACATTTTTCCCTCTTGATGTGTTTTTGCAGATTTTAGGTGGAAGATCTCTTGAAAAGTAAAATTGCAAAGTTTCCAAAGTTTCATTTGTTGTCATCATTGTTGTAATTTCACAGAAACTCGCCTATAATATTTATTTCCTACTATCCATCTATGAAAATCGAGGATGTAGGAGTGCAAACGCAGTATAAGAGAACCCAAAAACCATTTTTATAGAGCCCTAGCCCATTTTCTCAAATCTACAATTTAATTTGCAATTCCATTAAAATTGAGTTTAATCTTCCAAATTCAAGTTATAGATTGCATTTTGGAGTTAATTTATATTTTTAATATTTCTCCCCAAAGTGTTGTGTAATCAAGACCCCTGTCCTTGGATAAAAAGGAAATTTGCAGATTCACATTTTGATTTGACTTACCTCAAGGTTGACATTCCTTTCATTGTGTGGATCTCATTTCCTGAATGAAATTAGAGAAATAGGTCCATTATAACCCCTTTGGTATCAATCTCATTTTGGGGGTCTCCCTCCATAACCAATTTTTCTTAATTTCATGAGCTTCCACTTAGTTATACTTTTCTTCATCGTAAAATTAATTTTAAATAAGGAATCCTTTATATATCTATATCTCTAATGTATTTTCATGCACAAAATTTTAGATGAACAAAAGGTTCTTGGAATTGGGTTTCAATATTTATGTTCAAACATGTAGCTTTTTGATATTATATATTGGTCTCTATTTCTAATTTTGAATGATGCAATTGGTATTAAAAGAACCTTGAATATTGTAAGAGGAAATATTAAATTTTAGCTTAATGCTTCCTCTTAGAGGTGGATATCATTTTATTTTTCTCTATTTACCTTCTTGCATTTCTTTAACTCACCAACCCTATGAACAAGGGGACACCTAAATATATCCCATATGTTCAAATTGAACTTACCCCATTTTATGAAATTTGAAACACTCCTAGATGTATCTACAATCAAAATTTCCACTTTAAAAATATTGATATAATTTTTATATAACCTCTTCAACTTGTAAGGCTTTTTCAGGAAAATATTATAATTTCTTTCATTTTTTTTACATAAAAATCAAGAATGAAAGGAGATAGTGTCTAAATATTAGGCCACATAAAATTGATTTATAATTTATGCCAATAAATATATACTTCTAATAGATTATTTTTTAAGGGACCTAACCAAATTATTTAATTGCACAATGACGTCTAGTAATTACCAATAAATTTAAAATAGGTGAGAATGTGCTAGGTGGATTCTTCCACCTCTCTACATAATAAAAATATAGATGAGCCTTGAATTTTATTATTTTTGAATATATATCCAATCAATATTTTCTTATGGATAGTGATCTATGCAAATGAATGAGACTTGGAGACCCTCATAGATAGCTTAAACATAAAAATATTGGCCAATTAGGTACACTACCCATTGAGTTTAAAATGTAATATTTTAGCTTCATTGAGTAAATTGATAATTTGGAAATAACCCAAATGGTTTCATCTTCTTTATAATTGATGAATATATTATTCTTTCTTATTACCTTCTATTAATTTGTGAAACATAGAAAAAGGAAACACTAAGTTTTAATGTATAGAACCTAGGGTTGATTGCCTCCTTTTCTAGGGTTTCGTTAAGATGGAGATCAACAAGGCATATAGATTAAATTTCAGCCATGAAAGTGAGACAATCAGACTTGGACCTCCATCCTAGTAAGGAATGGAATGTATTGGAATTGATTGACTAATATTAACCTAATTAGACTATGTGCCCTAATATCAAAGTTGCAAGAATCTGACAATTGATAAATAGAAATAGTGAATTGCAAGTGGATCCAGGAAGTTTGGTATCTCCATTCTATTATTTTAGGAAAAATTCAATTAGTTACAACACTTTAGATTCTAAATTTTTTCAATTGAACATATTGCAGTTCTTCAAAATCATAAAAAAAAATGTGTATATGTGCTTCAATTAGAAAAATTAGGTGTTCATGCATTTCCACAAATATGTTTTCTTTCAAACTTGAACCTCTAAAACTGTAGATCTTCAAACATTGTTATTTAGTTTCAAATTTTAGTATTAAAACAAAATTTAACTCCTCTATTCTAGGGTGTCCATGCCCCTATCCAAAAAGTTGAGCTTAAATTTTATGTGTGAAAACCTCTATGTGGTCTTTGCCCATGTCTCATTTCATTTTATGAAAATTAGTCATTATATTTTTTGATTTTAGTGTGGATTACTAGTTTGATTTGGGGGAAATAAAAAAAATCCCTACAAAAATTTGTTTTGTCATAATTAATATCTTATTATAAAACTTTGGTACATAATTTAGAGAACCTTTCTTACAAGCATGTAAAAATGAGTTCCTCTATCCTCTTTTATTAATTTTCTTTGATCTCTCTCCCAATATCTCTCCTACTTATGAGGGTATCTTGGTGTAAGAGGATGAAATCATTGATAATAATGGAAATCATGTTTATCTTTCTCTCAATATCTCTCCTAGTTGCAAGGGTATCTTTGTGGAAGAGGATCCAATAATTGGTAGTCATGAGGATTATGTTTGTTCCTCTCCCAATATCTCTCCTACTTGGGAGGATATCTTGGTGCAAGATTATGTAATCATTGACACATTTGCTCGAAATTATAGTAAGGTGGCTTGCTTAACTAAATATTCAAAAATTGACATTAGATCCTCCATTGATAGAAGATCATTAATAAGTAGTTAACTTAGTTGAAATTGTGGACCTTCAACTGATTATTGGACCTCCCTCTAAACCTCCTCTCATTATAGGATCTCCAAAACCTCCAAGACATACCCTAAACTTTATAAAAAAATCACTGAAAGCAATCATGTGCACCAAGGTGTGTTGCAGCAACCAAGTTATCCTATTGTTTCTTACATATATAGTACTAGAAATAATAAGAAACCAAAATAAACATAAACCTCTATTCTATTTCCATAGCCATATCTCCCCACTACACCTCATCTTCCTTAACATAGTGTCAAAGAGTAGAATCTTGTTGAGAAACTTCATAATTCTCCAACAATGCTCCCTTTAGTTCCTCCTTCAAAGGAAGAAACGAGACCAATGTTCGGGAACATCTTAATTACCCCTTCACAAGTTGAAATATTTGTGAAAATAAATGAAAGTACAAAAGAGAATAAAATATCTCATGCTATGGCTCGCCAACTTCTCTTGCATAATATAAACCGGTTTCTCTATAAACACAACAATGTGGTCAATGCATGAAGATAGAGGCAAGGGAAAACCACATAATTTAACCCAAAAATGGACATAAAGAGATTGTTCTTAAAACATTATAAAGTCTCATGTTCAAGGAGAGAAGATGGGCAAACATGACTAAATATACCAAAGGCCATGCTTGAAAATAGTAATGACAAACTCAACCTCAAAAAAATAGAAAAATAAGAAACATAAGATTTTTGATAGCCTCCACATTGACAACATGCAAGACCTAAATAGATTTGACCATAGCTATGTATCCTACCTTCAAATGGGATACAACTCATGAAAATAATTTTCAGTCTAGATATATGCATTTTCATAATCATGAATTGACAAAACAACTCCAGAAACAATAGCATTTACTCATATACTAGATTCAAAATGAACTTTTGTGGGTTTTTTTTTGGAGTTACTTTCCTGTGCATTGAAACTTGAAACCCCTATATCAACTATGGGGCCATTTGGACTAGTTGAACATAAATGAGAAGAAAAATATCACCCAATGATGAGGAAACTGAAAAAAACTTACAATAAATGTGAAGATTGCTTGCTATAAAAACAATATGACACAAAGATGACAAGAGAATGAAATAGCAAAATGCACATCAAGCGAAACCAAAATACCTAAAACCTAACAGCTGTTCACACTCAAATTGAAAAATTAACAGCTTGTTAAAATTAAATGAAGTGTATCCCATATTTAAATTTTATTTAAAACAATTCAAAGTTAAAACCAAAACTACGATTCTGAACTAATTTAGTACCTACAATCTGGAGCAATTAAAAGAATTGGATATCTAGCCACATTTAACTGTTATATTCTCTATTGACTATGAACTTTAATGTATCAGATGAAGATGAACGCATGTTTGGTGGGGAGGAGATATCAGCTTGGTGACCAAAACGGAAGTCACCATGAATACAGAGAGAGTAAGAGTGGAGCGCAACAGATATTTTTGAGAAAGTGATCGTTACCTGTCCTACGCGTTGCCTGAGTCGGCTAATTACTTGCAAGGAAACAAAACATTCGGTGTTGTTTATAGAGGCGGGCCATTCCAAGTTTTTGTTTTGACGATGAAATGGTCCATCCAAATCGAGCTTCCTACAAGCATCTCAAATATGAAAGGCAACATAACTCCATGAAGTCAAGGAACAGCTGTATCTTGACTCTTGAGTCTTGTATGCTGGAATGGAGAGCACCTTGCAGCTTTGAAGTAAAGTGCTTGCGTTGATTTGACCTTGGTACCAACTATACAGCATAAAAGCTTTCAATATTTCAACATTCTCTTAATTTTCAACTTCAACAATGTATTAGTATTTCTTTTATTGAATACAACTTATTACAATAAAATGAGGAGTTCATGCATTTACTTAGCTTCATAGTAGTTTAAAATCTCTTTATAACAATATGGCTAGGAAGAAGCGTATCCCAATATTTATCATTGTATCTTACAAAAGTATATAAAGTAAGGAAAACACATGGTAAGATCAACATAGTGCTTATAAATACTCCTCCCACATTTTCCTACTAAGGAAAATGTGCCACATCAAACTTTGTTTAATGATGCATCTCATCTTTATAATGTTAGAGAGCAAACTTCAACTATAATGAAAAATCTTCTAGTGTAGGGTAAGGCATTTTCTCATAAAATAAATTATACTAAAATTTGTTTTATAATTTTAAGATAAGTAAATAGATTATTATAAAATTTAAAAGTGGCTTTTTTATTATAATTTAGTTTTCTAACAATAATATTCTTAATGTTTTTAATTCAATATTTTCTTATGAATTTATATCTATTTCAACATTTCATATTATTTTGACATATTTGAATTAGGAAATTGAAAAGAGTTTTAAATAATTATAAAACTATAATTCTCGGTGAAATGAAGGAAAAACGGGGGGAATAGGATAGGGGATAGTAAGATCTAGAAATGAGGGACCTATGCAAAAAAACACAAAAGGGGTTGTCCACCTAATCACAAATACACCTTTTCCAATTTCATTAGGAAGAAGGTTAGTGCCACAAGGAATTAGAATTGACCTACAACCCTTAAGGTGAGTCAATTCCAAGTTTTGTGACACTATGTGGTCTCTTCTTCCTTATGATAGAGAACTACCAAATATGACTAATTTTATTTTTTTTGGAGAAGAATAAAAGTGCATTAACAATCTAATATCAGAGATATATCACTTGAAATGTTCAACGTTATGATAATACTATCAAAAACAACAATCAATTGGAAGATTTGAGAAGATTAAGAGATTTTGTACCTAGCTTCAAAAATGTCGTAAAACATCATGTTTAGGCGAATATGTCCTTGTATCTTTTTCTGAAAATTCTTTTTGTAGTCCTTTGATGTTCGATCTAAGGCTCTGATTTCTCCAAGTTTGACTCTCGAAAGGGTGAAAATAAATTTTGTATATGAGTTTACGTGTCTTGACAACTTTGATGATAACTTTGACAACTTTTGTAAAATTACACTTTTGATCCAATTTCAATTCTTCTTCACCTGCAAATTTGCACATACAGAAAAAGGAAAAAAATGTTTTTATTTTTTTATGTGTAAGGGTTTTCCTTGGTCAAACCCTAGTTTGGTAATTAAACCTTGAAATGAAATAATGATAAAAAGAAGGGATGATGAATGAAAACAAGATTGTTGAAACTCACCAAACCCTTTAGTGGCTACCCTTGGAGGATTGGAGCCTAACACATCTCTCTAAGGATTGAATCTTGCATGAAATGGCTTGATTGATGATGGATCTTGATGATTGAATTGATGCTCGAAAACTTGAAACCTACATCACAATTATGTTAGCTCTAAAAATATGCATGAACATACATAAATCTTGACATCATGATGGGATCTTGAATGCTACAATAATTGATTGATAAATCTGTTCTCCAATGCTCTTGACAATAAAATTTTCTCTTGTGAAATTTTTCTTAATGCTAGATGTTTTTAATTGTTAAAAATACTATGTATTTATAGGTGAATTTCTAATTTCATGACAATTAAATATAAAAATCCGTCGATTGCAATTTTAATTTGAATCATGAAAATACTACAAAAAACATATAAAAAAATGGGATTCTAAACTTAAGGAGGACCCATTCGCCCTAAAACTAGGACACACATTTTCCAAGATGTATAATTTGATGCTTGCAATTGTTTAATGTAGGCTCCCCCTTCACAAAATGAAATTAATTAGGTTTTTAAATGCATAATTGGGTCAATTAGAGGATTAATTAAGTTCAATTAATTAAAGGATGCAAACATAGTGTGAAAATGTAAAGGTGTACATTTTTCAACACTACAGTTAGATGTATCTTGAGTAAGTTATTTAATAAATGAAATTAGAAAAATAATAAATTTTAAGGGAGATATTCTAATAGATCCACAATACATGGAAAGGTGTGTCTTTTACATGATACATGACACTTTGTGATTAAATATAGTTTAAATTTTAACATCAATACTTTCTCCAAAGTATATAAACTTATCTTTGTTTTAAATATCCTTGATTACTTTTATCCATGATTATCCATAGTAAGAAATTCTTCATAGTTATATTAAGAAAAGAAGTGAAGCATCCCCAATTATATTTATGATCAAAACCTTCATATATTTAGCAAAGATATCTACAATCAATTTCAAAAATGATATTTACGATGAATTTCAACAATGATATTTACAATCAATTTCAACAATGATATTTACGATCAATTTCAACAATGATCTTTGCAACCAAAACCTTCATAAATTTAGCAATAATCTTTGTGATCAATTTCAACAATGATCTTTGTGATAAAAAACTTCACATATTTAGCAATTTGATCTTTGTGATCAACACTACAACTATTCAATAATGATCTCTACGATCAATTTCAACAATGACCTTTGTGATAAAAACCTTCAAAAAATTAGCAATGATCTTTGCAATCAACACTGCAACTATTAAACAATGATCTTTGTGATCATTACTATAAATTTTTAGGTTTAATAATGATATTTGAAATCAATGTTACAACCATTTATCAATAATCTTTGTGATCAATAGTATAAATTTTAGGTTCAATAATGATCTTTTAGATCAATAGTAAAACTTTTAGGTTCAAAAATGATCTTTGTGATTAAAATTACTTATTCTGCATATATGAGTGCTCCAACTTTAAATCTCACAACACTACACTGATAGAATTAAATTATATGGTTTCTAGGATAATATCGGGGCTTGCATGATTGATATTTTGTTTGATATGAGAATATTTATGCTTGTAAAAAAATTTGAACATATATGTGACTTTTCTATATAATTAGATACACTAATCCATCTACAATCCATCTATATACTATCTTGTAGAGGTTGTTTCTTTCACTTGTTTTTCCAACACAATTTCTCATAATATATTTTCAATCCATAGATACTACAATGATGAAGATCCAAACACAACTCTTTTTATGTCCATGCCTATGATATACTTTGTGTTCCTTGAGATAATTTTTTTGAACTTATAACACATGTAACTTCATTTTTATTTTTAATTGCATATCCAAGGTTTTCATTATTTGGACTAACTATTGGCTCAATAAGATATATAGTTATTTGTCCATAGTTTCCCAAACCTTTTCCTTCATATCCCATTTTCTTATTATCTTAAAATATACATTCTTTGAAGAACAACATTTCTCATTTTCCTCACAAGTAGCAAGATTTGTAAATTCAAAAATATTATTGTCTTCCTTACACTTTGTATCAAAAGAGGCTTTAGCTATATCAAATTTATCAAACAATTTATCTAATGAATAAAAAAATCACTTGTATCACATGACATATTACATAGTATAGACTTAGACTTTAGGCATTGATTTTCCTTTACGTAAGCATCAAATAATTAATTGAACAAATTATTTTCTTCTCTTCATTCCAATATATATTCCTTTTGTGAGCTATTTTCCTCTTCTAATTTTTCATTTATCTTTCTAAATTTCTCTACTTATTTATCCATAAAATATTTTACAAAAAATAATGTTTCATTCTCCTTCTTCACTCTTTTACTAGTCTTTCCCATTGCAAAAAATAGTTTCCTTATACAATTAAAATTTAACAAAAAAATCACTTGTGTAATACCTTATGACAATTGATTTTGGTAGATTTACCACCTTCACTATTCCATGATTTGAAATGATCTGCCACTTTCTTCATACCTTTTCATGATTAGACTTTAAAAATATTATAAATTTCATCAAAGTTTATAAAAAATGTAATAATATTTCTTTGTTCAAATGTGAATAATGGAAGTAGATATGATTTCTTCTAAAGTTACAATCTTGTTTCACTTGTCTTTTCCACATGTAATTTTTCTCTCGAATTGGTGGCTTTGTTTCAAACTTCAACCTTTTCAACATATGTGATCTTCTCCTTTAAAAGATGTCGCTTCATACACAAAACAAGAACTATAGTTTATTTTACTTCAAACCTTTTACTTAGTAGCTTGTAGAAAATTGCCAACTTCTTCTTATCAACGAGATAACTCAAAAAATATTACCACCTTCAAGTTCCTTCTAGATGGTTTGGGTTTTTGCATACAAATGATCTCTTTTAGTGATGACTACACCTTCTATAACTATTCCTATTGTTTCAATCTCACTTGTTAATAATATCTTTTGAAAATTTGGATTTTTTTATGTTAGGTTCAACTATTTGTGAACATGATTAAATACTATAACTTTAAACTATTATACCTAATATACTTTTATGTTGGTTTATTTATTTCTTGATAGTTGTTCCTTTTGTATCAAACTACTATTGGGATATTAATTGTATTCCTTCTTTTATGTGACCAATTCATCATTATCTTAGATGATTTTATCTATTCAGGTTACTGCTATTTTTTGTGGATTCAAAATAGCAATAGTTATCTCTCTCAATTGTGAAATATTCAAGTACTGGCTTCTTCCAACTTCTATGATAGTCTTGTTTAGTGCATGTCAACTCCTTCCTTCAATGTAGAAACTTAATCACCTTCAACATTATATTTATCTTTGAAATTGATGGATTCTCACTAAATAATTTGGTGAACTTATTTTTTCAATTACAAAATAAAAATCTTATGTACTTATAAAATTTAAAACCATAACTATTTGAGTGATCCCACAATAGTGGTTTACACTTTTTGGGACATCCTATTTTTTGTTGAAATCAAATATTTTGGGAAAATATAATAATTTAAGCCTTGAATAGTTCTATCTAAAGTATTTTAATTGAAGATGGTTTGATAAAACCACCTTAGATCAAACCCCCTTGTATAGAACCCTACTAGTTTTAAACCATATCCATAAAAGAGTCTCTTGAACACACCTATCAAAATGTTGATAAGAAACCATACCTTTTGGGTGATCAAATGAATTCATTTAAAACTTATTATTTATAATCATGTAGTCCTTATTATAATATTCCCAAAAATTATAATTTTAAATATATTTAATTTGATTATTATATTTATTTTTTATTTTTTGTAGATGTAGGTTTTCCACCTAAAATCAAGCTCTATATTTTGCACATATGGAAAAATAGTAGATTATTAAAAAAAATCTAAAAAATAGGTTATGGCTAGGTATTAATGTCCTTGATCTAGTAAAAAAAGAAAAATTGAAATTTGATACATAAAAAAAGTTATGTTGTTTATGGTCTTCCTATGTTTAAATTGTAATTGGTTTGACTTCAAAACATGACTAAGAAAAAAAAAATCTATAAAACACTATTAAACCAAATGAACATGCTAGATATCATAGTTACAAATATAAATTTGAAAAAAATGGAATTTTATCCTTCATAGAAAAAAAGTTATGTTGTTTACGGTGAACATCACTCTTTGAAAATGGTGTTTATTGCTAAAAACTAATTCTCGAAGGAGATGGAAAAATAAATGAAATCTAATTCAAAAAGAATATATATATATATATAGAATCTATAGATAAAATATCACAAATCACTAATTTGTATCATCTTCAAATTCTTCATGGTTTAGAAGCTATAGGTGCCCGAAAGTGAAGATTTAGTTAAAACAATTTAGTTCGATGTCTAGTTTGGTCAAAAATTGTAAACCAATATTATGGTATCACCCATTCACAACTGATTTTTTTGTAATAATATCTTATAACAAGCCTTCAATGCATCAATCTTACTCCAATATTCATCCCAAAATAAAAACTAACAAAATTTTATCCCCAACACCCTTATATTTGTATACATTCAGACTTAAGTGTAAGAGTATACTAGCCTTAAAAAACTCATTAATATTCCATTATGTATGTTTATTCATGTATACAATGCAACCAAAGCTAATAAGATTTTGGTTTTTAATAGTGACTTCAAGAACTTCGAATATGAACAAAAATTTAAAAGTTTCCAAATCATTTTTCTCAAAAAATATGTCATCTTTTTAATACTATGATGAATATGAAAAGTGAACAATCATTTATCAAGATAAAAAATGCCGCCTCTTTCTAATTTGGATTCTTATTTCTATGCTCCTTTCTTTCCTATCTACATTCAATCACAACACTACCAAGTTTCTCTTCCACATGTTCTTCTTCTCTTTGTGCCTTCTCCCATTGGTGTTGGATGCATCTATTCATTTACACCATGGAGAGTCCCTCATTATTGTTTTAAATCTCCCCTTTAGTCATTTCCTCATCTCCTACCCCTTTTTTAAATAATTCACACAACTATATTCATCACCATTTTCTCTAAACACCATGAATAAATTGGAAAAATTAAATTGATATTGCTAGTTATCTACAATAAAAAAATATGGATCCAAAGACCTTTAAATAGATATTATACATAGAAAGGTTTATCTCTTACATGAGCCATGACTCGTGATTAAATAAAATTTATATTTTAACAATATGAAAAATATAAAATATTTATAATGTTTTGACCTTGCTTCTTCAATATGTGCTCTAGTTATACCTATTTCTACAATTGATTATCCAACTAGCTTATCTTATTTCATTCTAATAACACCATGTCTTTAGATTAATACTAGTTCACTAGAACTAGTATGTTCTCCCTAGTACTAATCAAATACCATCATAACCTCCTTGAAACTTATTATAACTCCATGGTGCATAAAGTATAATATCGAAGTTATTTTATATATTAGCACACAAACCTAAGTAAAAAAAAACCCATGCAAACTTTAATGCCCCATTTGGAGATTCATTTCCATGTGGAAGAAAATAATGGGTACAACTCCTAATATAGGATCAATACTAGGTTAAGAGATTCTCTACAAAGATACTCAAATACAACTAGCTAAAGGTCTACATGTCAACAATGTCTTGTTTAAACATAATTTTTAACTTATAATGTAATAGATAATATTATGTTATTATTCTCATGGCATATGTACTCTTATAATGTAGCTTTTATGTCACCATTATCTCAACATGTAACTCTTTCATTATAGATTCTATCATAAAGGGTCTTTAATTTTTGAAATTAATTAAAGAGGAGAGTTAAAAATTCCTTCTTCAACTCTAAAAACCAGTTATAGATAAGTTATACACATTATCATATATTATATGCAAGGTATGCAATGCATTCCTAATAATCTCTCATTGTTGTATACATTGAAAAGGGGCTACAAAAACATAGACAAGTAGCTCACTCCACTAAGAAAATTTTCCAACAGTCAAGTTACCTTCTTTATGGAACCAACAATACCTTCTAAGATATATAACTTATTCATAGGAAAAATAATCTCTCTAATCCTAGGAAAAATAAATCAATCACTCCTAATAATTTCATCAATCTTCAATAATGATTGAACATAAAATTCTCTTACTACCGTAATTTTTTTGAAAACAATGATCTATATATCTCTATTGGCAAGTTGTTATTCAACTTTTAACTTCTATAGATCAAAGTTCAAACCATTGAAATTATTATATTCATATATGTAGATCTCCCACTCAAATAAAATAGGTGAGTTAATTATTCTACTTGGGTGTCTAATTTAGTCAGTGTAAGGAAAAGTAATTTTAACATTAGCGTTTGTGTGGACTTAAGAAATATTCACATCGCTTCTGTATAGATAAATACCCCACACCAAAATAAATTCTTCCTCTTCATGTACATCTAAATAATCTTGCTTTGATACCAAATAAATTGAAATACACATATCCTAATAAAAATTAAGATATAAATTAAAATAAAAAAATATACATTGCAATGAAAATTAAATAATGACACTCCTATCAAACACAAGATTTCTCCAAAAAAATTTTTTTTATGAAAACCTTCAAGAAGTATAGAAATAATCACTATATTCTTACATTTTATACACTTTATTTGATATAAAATAGCATTATTGATGGTATGTATCTATCCTTACATTAGGAGTTAATAATGTTAGATATTCATGTTGGATGTTGTGGTTGAGTTGCTGATATGTGGTTGTCATTGATGTCAACACTATTAGCATTGGTGTTTTGAAGGGTGTATGTGTTGAGGATATTGAGAAAATTATATTAAATATGTTGAAGGTTGTCTCTGAAGCTGTGAAGTTCAACATGTTGGAAAGTTCAGTATGTTGGTATTTAGGAGTTGCGGATTAAAGGGTTTGTTGTTGAGCCTATCTAGCTTATCTGGCGGAAGTTTCAGAGGTGTGCATCAAGGTTTGAGCAATTTGTGAGTTTATGTGTTCCTATAGTTATTCTATTACTATAGCTAGTGTTTCTGGAAGAAGAGAACATGACTCTGGTAATTTGAGTTGTTGTGTATTATCTTGAAATGTTCGTTGATGTTTCTAGGTCATGCATTATCTTTGTTGCATGTTTGCATTGATCGGTGTGCTCGTGATCGAATATTTTTCCTTTGCATGTTCGAGTTTCCATGTTCTTGGCCAACATGGTGATTGTAGCATGTTATGGATCCTTGTGGATTAATTTTTGAATGTTTGGCACATCCAAGGATGTTGTTTTAGGTATTCATTATGTTGTGACCAACTTCGATTGGTGCACATTGAGATTTATTCATGAATTGGGCCAACAATTTGTATTCATTTATCATTTTATTTTTGGTTGACAAAATTGTTGATGTAATTCCATGTAGCAGATATATAAGAGCGATTGTCTTCTTCATTTGATATGTGTATGTGTGTGTAATACGAAGTATGCAAGTGCTATATGTGAATAAAGATCGAATCATTTGATTGTAGAGCAAAGTGTGAAGAAGGTTGAGCAAAGTGTGAAGAAGTGTTTATGTGCTTAATCAGAACTATAATTAAGCTTTTGAAGAAGCTAATTTCTAAGTTCAAATCCTTTAGATGGTTTTAATTTGAATATTTTTGTAAGACAGTGTGTCTTCTTTGAGTAGTGAGCTCTAGGAAATGTGGTTGAATGCATGTGCATTCTCATTATTCATCTCTATACTTTTAATAGGGTATAATATTGTGGACTGACATCCACCATGGTTTTTCCCCTAACAGGGTTTCCACGTATAGAATCCTGGTGTTCTTTTTGTTTTTGATGTGGTGATTGTTTATGATTAATGTTCTTTCATTAGATCTGAGAATAATTTGAGTAAGGTTTAATAAGTTAGAATAATCTAAGACAACTGATTCACCCCCCCTCTTAGTTGTCTCTCCTTTTTTTGCCAACAATTGGTATTAGAGAAAGTTCCTCTAAAGAAGTTTAATAGCTTGAGGTGATCTGAGATGGCATCATACAAGAAGGATAGTCCTAGATTCAATGGAACAAACTACTCTCTTTGGAAGGCTAGAATGGAGTTTCATTTCAAGTGCATTGGTGAACCCTTCAGGAAGATTACAAACAACAAGTATGTTATTCCTCAGATTTGTGGCAGAGGCACTATTTCTCTCAAGGTGGTAAACATAATACTAATGATGTCCTTTATGTAGAAGGATTGAAGCATAATTTTTTGAGTGTTGGATAAATGGTTGACAAAGGGTGCAATCTTCAATCCAAAGATGGAAAGTGCATGATGCTGGGAAGTTCTAGAAATGTAGTTGCTTTAGGTACAAAGACAAGAAATAATATTTTTCACCTAAGTGTTGCTAGTGAAATTTGTTTAATTGCTCAAGTTGATGAAAGTTGGTTATGGCATAAAAGGTTGTTTCATGTGAATTTTGACAACATTGTTAAGATAAGCTCCACTCAAGAAGTAAGATATCTTCCTAAGCTAGTGAAGTCTACTAACACCATATGCAAGGAATGTCAGATGGGAAAGCAAACTAGAGTTTCTTTTCAGAGCAAACTTCATTCTAATGGAGTACTAGAGCTAGTGCATACTCATCTATGTGGTACCTCCTTAATCAGAATTCTACAAGGACAAAGGTACTTTATGTTGCTTATTGATGATTACTCTAGGATGATATGGGTTGCTTTCTTGAGAGAAAAACATGAAGAATTAGAGAAATTCAAAAGTTTCAAAGCTATGGCCAAGAATGAGACAAATGGAATCAAAAGATAGTTATCTTCTCTTTGGACTCCTCAACATAATGGAGTTGTAGAGAGAAAAAATAGAAAAATTCTAGATTCTACTAGAACTATGAAGTTGGAAGGTAATGCATCTCATATCTATTGGAGAGAATTTGTAAGCATTGCTATGTATACTCTTAATTAGGTAAATGTCAATGGTAATTCTGGTAAGAATATTTTTAAGTTGTGGTTTGATTATAAGGCTACTGTTAAATATTTCAAAATATTTGGAAGTAGATGTTACATCAAGAGAGATGAAGATATAGGAAATTTTGATGCTAGGAGTGATGAAGGAATCTTTTTGGGGTACTCTACTAAAAGAAGGCCTATCGGTGCTATAATAGAAGATTGGGGGAAATGGTTAAAAGTGCAAATTTCAAAGTTGATGAAGTCACTACTAGATCATCCAGATACTATGGATATGGTTCAAATGACCAACTTGATAGTACTGAGAAAAGAAAAAATGCTCAGACGCATAATCAAATCCAAATTATTGTGGTGAATCAAGAGAATAAAAAAGGAGAGACCAATGGAAGTGCAGAAGGGAGAACAAAAGAACCAAAAGTTTGAGAGAATCCTAAAGTTCCAAGGTATGTAAAGATAAATCATTCTGAAGATCAGATTATAGGAGATAAGAACAAAGGTGTGCAGACTAGAAGAACAATTGCATAAGAGTATTGTCTAATTTCCAAGACTAAGCCCAACAATTTCAATGAAGCATGTAAAGATGACTATTGGATGGAAGCAATGAAGGAAGAACTAATGCATATAGAGAAAAATGATACATGGATTCTTGTTCCCAGACCTCAGGACAAAAATATGATTGGAACTAAATGGGTCTTTTAGAATAAGCTAAATGAACAAGGTGAAGTGGTTAGCAATAAAGAAAGACTGGTATGTAAAGGGTACTCATAGATGGAAGGTATTCATTTTGAAGAAACCTTTGCCCCTACTGCTAGAATTGAAGTTGTAAGATTGTTTCTTGCTTATGTTTCTTTTAGAAACTACAAAGTCTATCAAATGGATGTAAATTCAACATTTCTAAGTGGTGATCTAGACGAAGAAGTATGTGTTGAGCAACCAAATGGATTTCAATTGACTAATAAGGGAGATATGATTTTTCGATTGAAGAAAGCATTATATGAACTCAAGCAAGCCCCCAGAGCCTGGTATGCCAAACTAGATAAATAATTGTTGAGGCTTGGATTTAATAAAGGCATTGTTAACAGTAATGTATATTTTAAGATGGATCATGATAAATAATTTATTATTGAAGTATTTGTTGATGACATCATTTTTGGAGGTGATTTGTGTATGAAGTTTGTTGATAAAATGAAGAGTGAATTTGAAATGTCTATGATTGGAGAGAAGTTATTTTTGGGATTGCAAATCACTCAGTAAGATAATGGAATTTTTATATCTTAGTCAAAATATGTAAGAGAGCTACTAAAAAAGTTTGGCTTGGAAGACTCAAAGCCTATTGGTACATCCATGGTAACTAGATGCAAGTTAACATAGAACCATGATTCTTCTAAGAAAATTAGACAAGACATAGGTCAATGATTAGTGGATTGCTTTATTTGACTTGAACCAGACCTGACATCATGAATGTTGTATGTATGGTTGCTATACATCAAGCTGATCCAAAGGAATCCCATGTGACTACTGTAAAGAGAATTTTTAGATACTTCAAAGGGATAGTTGATTTTGGCCTTTGGTATCCTAAAGATGACGATATTACTTTGAGAGCCTTTATTGATGCATATTGGGTAGGTGATGTGGATGATACGAAAAGTAAGAGTGGTGGTGCCTTATTATTGGGGAAGAAGTTGCTGGCTTGGTTAAGTAAAAATTAGAATTCCATTTCCTTATCTACTGCTAAGGTAGAATATATTGTTGTTGGAAACAACTATACTCAAGTAATATGGATGAAGTAGATGCTGAGAGATATTAGAATTGAGTATGATGAGCCTATTGCTATATTTTTTGATAATTCAAGTGCAATAAACATTATATCTATCAAATATCACTTGTTGAGAGACAAAGTGAGTGACAAAGAAATCAGACTGGAGTATGTGTCTACTGAGGAATAGATTGCAAACATCTTTACTAATAATTTTCCTAAAGAAAATTTTGAGTATCTGAAAGAGAAGTTAGGGGTGATTATCCCTCCTAATTAGAACTAAGATGCATAGTCTTTGCATCATTTTATGCATTCATAGTCATATCTTGATCCGGATTGATGTTGTGGTGGTTGCTACTCAGGGGGAGTAGTCAAATGATTTAGATATGTGATTCAGAGAATGTGTACCTTTTCCATTAATGTCAAAGGGGGAGAAGAGTAATGTGAAAAACTATGGAAGAGCTAAAAGTAAGAGGGAGAAGAATAGTATGAGAAGAGCAATGTGTAAAGGGGAGATTGTTGGAAGAAGAGTTAGTTGCGTTGATGGTGTATTTTTCACATCATGTGTTGCCATCAATGCCAAAGGGGGATATTGTTGGATATTATGGTTGAGTTGTTGATATGTAGTTGTCATTGATGCCAACACTATTAGCGTTGGTGTCATGAAGGTTGTATATGTCAAGGATATTGATAAAATTATAATAAATATGTTGAAGGTTGTATGTGAAGCTGTGAAATTCAACATGTTGGAAAGTTTAGTATGTTGGTATTCAGAAGTTGTGGATTAAAGGGTTTTTTGCTGAGCTTATTTAGCTTATCTGCCAGAATTTTTAGAGGTGTGCATCAAGATTTGAGCAAGTTGTGAGTTTTAGTGTTCCTACAATTATTTTGTTACTGTAACTAGTGTTTCTGGAAGAAGAGACGTGACTCTAGCAATTTGAGTTGTTGTGTATCTTCATGTGATGTTCGTTGATCTTTCTAGATCATGCTCTATCTTTGTTGCACGCTCATGTTGATCGATCTGCTCATGATTAGAGATTTTTCCTTTACATGTGGGTGATCCCACAATACTGGTTCACTATTTTGGGACAAACTGGACATTGAATTTATTTTTTTAACTAAATCTTCACTTTTGGGCTACTATAGCGGCTAAACCATGAGAAATTTGAAGATGATGCAAACTAATGATTTGTTAAGTTTTGTCTATAGATTCTAAATATTTTTTTTTCAATTTTTTTTAATCAAATTGCACTTTTTTTTCACTACCTTCGAAAACTAGTTTTTATCTGTAAACAACAGTTTTTAAGGAGTGATGCTCACCATATACAACATAAATTTTTTTGGATGAAGGATTAAATTCTTTTTTTTCTGAATTTAGATTTTTAACTACGATATCTAACGAGTTCATTTGGTTTCATAGTGTTTTATTAAATATTTTTTCCTTAATCAAGTTTCAAAGTCAAACCAATTACAATTCAGACATAGGTAGACTATATACAACATAATTTTTTCTATATGTATCAAAATTAAAAAAATTTAATAGATCAAGGAGATCAATACCCATCCTGAACATATTTTTCAAAATTTTATTTTGATAATTTACTATTTTTCCACATGTGTAGAACATAGAACTTGATTTTCAGTGAAAAACTACATTCACAAGAAATAAAAAATAAATATAATAATCAAATTAAATTAAATTAAAATTATAATTTTTTGGAAGCTTATAATAAGGAATACATACTTACAAAAAAATAAATTAAATGAACTCATTTTATCCCCCAAAAGCTAAATCAAAAGTGGTTTTTTATCAGCGTTTTGATAGGTGTAAAGGAGACTTTGTTATATGTATGGTTAAAAAATAGCGGGGTTCTATCCAAGGGGGCTTGGTCTAAGGTGGTTTGATCAAAACCTCTTCAATTGGAATCCTTTAAATGAAACTTTTCAAGGCTTAAATCATTATATTTTCTAAAAATATACGATTTCAGCAAAAAATAGGATCTCCCAGAAAGTGTAAACCAGTATTGTGGCAGCACCCATGCTCAGGTTTTCATGTTCTTGGTTGACATGGTGATTGTAGCATGTTGTGGATCCTTGTGGATTAATTTTTGAATGTTTGGTGTGTTTGAGGATGTTGTTTTAGGTTTTCTTTATGTTGTGATTAACTTTGGTTGGTGTGCATTGGGATTTGTTCATCAATTGGGCTCACAATTTGTATTCATTTATCATTTTAGTTTTGGCTGACAAAGTTGTTGATGTAATTACATGTAGCATATATATAAGAGTGATTGTATTCTTCATTTGAGATGTGTATGTGTGTGTAATACGAAGTATGCAATTTTTATATGCGAATAAAGAGCAGATCATTTGGTTGCATAGAAAAGTGTGAAGAAGATTGAATGAAGTGTGAAGAAGTATTTTTGTGCTTGACCAGAATTGTAATCAAGCTTTTGAAGAAGCTAATTTCTGCGTTCAAATCCTTCAGATGGTTTTAATCTAAATATTTTTGTAAGACAATGTGTCTTCTTTGAGCAATGAGCTCTAGGTAGTGTGCCTAAATGCTTGTGCATTCTCATTATTCATCTCTATAATTTTAACATGGTATAATATTGTAGACTAACATTCAACGTGGTTTTTCCCCTACCAGGATTTCCATGTATAAAATATTGGTTTTCATTTTGTTTCTGATGTGGTGATTATTTATGCTTCATGTTCTTTCATCAAATTTGAGAATAAGCTGAGTAAGGTTTGATAAGTTAGAATAATATTTGACAACTAATTCACCTCCCCTCTCAGTTTTTTGTCCTTGTTTTACAAACAATTCAAGGTAAAACTTTTAGCAATATAAACTTAATAAAGTGGTTACAAATCTAAAATTATGTGTATTCAAGATTACCAATAATGTTTATGTGATTAGAAATTGCAACAATGAAAGAAAATCAACAATACCAAAAGTTGAGAATCACAAGCGACACAAGATATATGTGGAGAAACCCTTGAAGGAAAAAGCTCCACACCAAAATAGATCCAATTTTTTTTTATTAATCTTCAAATGAGATACAACAATAAACTCCTCTTTTAATTCTGGTAACACTTTGTTACTTTGACAACTTGCAAAAAAATCTTTAGAAAAACACCAACTCAAGGCTCCAATATATAGAATTTTGTAAGAGAGAATACCAAAAATGGTATCTCAAAACACCAAGAAAAAATAACCTAGAAAAAACCACAGCCCCCTTAGTTGATAGCCCAGAAACATGGTGAAAAAGATGAAATTTTCACATGGCCTTTACATGGGTACCTAGCCCATAACCATTTGATGGCTCCGATGGATTAAAACTAGAACATGCAAGCTGGGGCACCCAACCCAAGATAACATGCAAATAACATGTAAGAGCATGCACTTTTGGGAGGTTCCCACCTAGAAGTTGGATTCCCAAAAAGGAACATGCTCCTAGGATGCTCTATAATCGTCACTATAGTGGGTCCACCTCTTTGAATGCAATTACAATTTATCACAAGAAAATAAATAACAAATATTTTATCCCTTGTGTTGTCTAGAATACTTTCCAAAGAATATGGAGACACACAATTATCAACTTAGGATAACAATTATAACGTTACCTATCCTAAAATTCTCCCACTTTACATTATACATTGCAATTACATCCATGAGATACAAATAAAATATAATCAACTATAGTGATCAAGGCTCATGGCCTTCCTGCACCAAGATAACTTATTTGTAGTCACTAGCTTCATGAGAGAATCTACAAAATTATCCAAAGTGTCAACCTTCTCAATCAAGACCTTACCATCCTCAACAACCTCTCACACAAATTTATATTGGACAACAACATGCTTTCTATCAGCATGATACATAGTATTTTTGGCTAAATATATGACACTCTAATTGTCACATCCAATCCTTATTATTCTACAATCAAAACCAATGTCATTACTAAGTATTTGTAACCAACCCACCTCCTTAGAGGAATGTGTAGCAATCATATACTCTATTTTAGTGGTGGAAAATTCAATAGTAGTTTGTGTTTTACTCATCCAGCTCATTGCACCTCCAAATAATTTAAAAACATAATTACTAGCTGACCTTCGATTGTCAAAGTCACCTACCCAATCTACATCAACATTAACCTATATTTCCAATGACTTAACTACATCATCCTTACCATGATAAAACAAATAGTAATATAAAGTACCACAAAAATATCTGAACACCCTCTTAACAAAATTTCAATGCTCTCTACCAAGGTTAGACATTAACCTACTTACAACTTCCACTACTTGGGCTATATTTGGTCTAGTGCAAACTATTGCATACATTAAACTATTGGTCAAAAAATTCCTTCACATCCTCCAATATGGAACCTATGGAATAAAAAGGAACATGCCAAGATGAAACATGTCAACTATCACATATTTAAATGAACACAAGCATCAAATTAAAATGATAATAAAGGATCTTAGTAGCTTCCTTACTCATACCAACTTGAATAGCAACCAAAAAAAATTCAACTCATCCAAGCTAGTAACCATACATCAAACCAAGGTATAGAAATCATATATATAGATCCATGAAATCAACATATCAACTTAAAATATATAATAAAGTCTCCATATATCTATCCTCCTATCTTAAATCCAACATACCAATGCACAAATGACCACAAATAGGGCCAACTAACAATTTTTTGTATATAAACTAAAATAATCTCCTATATATAGACAATCCATATTCTATTCATCCCACTATAATAAAATGGCTATCTAATCTACAACTTACATAACTTGTAGATCCAAATCCAATGAAACATGAAATTTCATCATCACATTACTAAACAACAAACCAAGATATCAAAAAGGATAACTAGACATATATCTAGAAACACCCCTGGTGCTACAAAATTAATATTAAATTTGAAAATAGATCAAGGCATATCAAATCTACCTATACTATCTCACATTGAGGATGTGTCTAATTCCTCTATTAAATAGTCTTAATGAGGCATACGATGATATACAAATCCTGCAAACAAATATGTTGCAATACTTCTCTCACCACTAGTATCCATACCTCTCCCAAGTTCATCACACTCAACCATGTGAAAAAAAACATCTAGGAAGATAAGACCAAAGAGGGAATATACAAACAGAACCATATCCTTGTTCCACACCAACATGTACCAGGTTGTGTAAAGTAATATCTCCTTCACCATTCCCAAAATTAAAGGATATCAAAATAAAAAATTTAAATGAAATGAAAATATTATAGAAATAGATGTAAACCTCTCATACTAAAGGTGGATCAAATAAAAAAAAATTCCCATAAAAAATGGAATATGTCCAAAGCTACAAACCATTTCCTGTACGTCTCCAAATAAGTCCTTGGAACTAGATCCATAGCTCCAAACCAAAACATGGAGAACAATGGAAATCCATATAACCATGCATCTTCTTCTTAACAAGTCCTTATAATTTTTATATTGAAGACTAACTCATATGAGAAGAAAAGATACAAAAATAAATAATGTGTCTAATATTCAAGTAGGCAATACCTCTAGAAGAAATCACCTACCAAGTATACCAAGAGTGAGGTACATCCATAACAAGGTGTAGGATCCTTTGTCTTTTTGTTGAAATCCTTATCAAAGAGTAACCATTTCAATATACGATTTCATAAAATAAGAGATCTTGTAGCCTCACCCAAGCCTCTTTAGTTTTCATGAGAAACCACTTATCAATCCATGCAAACTTCAAATAAAATCATGGAAAATAAAACTCCAAGAAAATAATTAATACTCAAAACCAAAGAGAATAAACAAGACCATTGTCAAAGTTCCAATCATAGAACTAAGAACATTTCATGACATCATTATCTAACATCACCTCCTAGGAGATTCACATGAATATAAAAATCTATCATCAAATGATGAATCAACATATCTTCCAAAGCTCCCACTAAAATATGTAAGGTCAAGATCTCAAGGCATCAAGATAAACATATCCTAACTAAACATATCCAAGGCTTCAATACAACTGAAGAACTCAAGACCATGAGCTCCCTAAACATAAATTCAACCCTCATTCTCTAAACCAAGAAGATACAAATACCACACATCCTTTCTCAATAGAACCAAAGATTTCATTAAAGTCTCATTGCAATATGAAATTAGAATCTAAGAGCTCCTTATGACACAAAAATACTATTGCAAAAGACCATACATCTTCTAATCAAACATTATGCATGTCTCACTACATACTATAACAACTTAGAACCAAAACCATGAAATAAATAATATAGAAACACATTAAATATAACTACATAAAGCTCCCACTAAAAGTGATTCCAATTTATACATGGCATCATGACCAATCTCATTTCCAACACTCTACTGAAAGTTAAAAAATCTTCACATGCAACATAAACTATTGCTATAGATTCAAATGAATAACTATATCAGGTACTCGCAATAACCATCACTCGCTATAGTAAGCATACCAATGTAATAATGGTGACCACATATATTCCTTATGAAATAGAATCCATGTAAAAAAATTTAGAAGATCTACACATATACAACATCTCAAAAGAGAAATACATAATCAACGCTCTAATCTAAAATAACTAAAAAATAGATTCAACCTTGAACATGCTCATAACATGCATAATAGAGATAATTATATAAAAAATGTGGATTTCTAAGACCCAAACACCAATATCAATGCTAGATCTAACTTACCACACAAACCCACATAAGATTAACCATAGATAAATAAGAACCCTCAAAGAAGCCATGTAAAACTATAATTGTCTTCATCTAGAAAACTTTGAATATAGTCTTATCACATATCTACATACCATATATTTTTGTTAGCATATTAAACTTAAAAAACCATCTCTATAAATCTTAAATACACTTAAACATCTAGAAATTCACATCCTACATGTCATCTAAATGATAGAATAAGAACACATATAAAAACCCACAGTTGAAAACAAGAGTAATGTGCAAACCAATAGGAAAATCAAAATTTTTAGGAGATTATAACATATGAAACATATCATCTCCACAACTCACAAAGTTATCAATGACTTATCTTCTAGTACTTTCATGTAACCAAGGGCTAAAACCATGAAGCCAAAATGAGTACTGCATTTTGTAGTCCAAATAGTGGTCATTTCTCTTTGTGACCAAGATGTCAAAAAGTACCCATCCAATATGAACACCTCCCCCCTATACATGACCACAAGGTAAAGGAGGAAAACCACAAAAAAAAAGGATAGACACATATTTAAAAAAAAAATCCAAGTTATCAAAACATAAACAACTCCATAAAGATCCACAATCATCTCTTACAATGGCCAACATATATCACATTGACAATTTTTGAACACACTCAAATAATTAGAGGGGGTGAATCAGCCTGCACAAAAACATAATCCATTCTAGACCTTCAAAATTTTAGCACAATACAATAATCTTATCACAACTAAAATCCTTAATCAGATATAGCAGTTTAAACCCTTTGCATGATTAACAATACAATAATGAAAGATATAGTAGTTCTACTTCTAATAAAATCAAGAACAATGAGAAAGAAATTGATAACACACACATGCACAAGGAGAACACTATATTTACATGGAAAATACAATGATCGAAAAACTATGGTGAGAGCTAACTCACAATATAAAAGGCTCACTACCTTAGAGCAAGATACATGTTAGTTTAGGTTTTTGATTTTTCTAATGGGATATTTAGTTCCCTTAGTTATAGGTTTTTCCTACACATTTATTAAGCTTTCTTAGCATAATATAGTGGGTTGATTATTAAATAGCTATGAGATAAAGTGATGATTTATCCTCCACCTTTTAAAGGTGGAGTATTTACTTTTCTCTCACTTTATTTATGTTAGTGGTTTTGATGGTCAATTCTCATTGGTTTATTTTCCACCTCCATCCTCTCCAAAGTTATATATAAAACCACTTCCTAGCTTGTATTTTGGAATCAATCTTGGGAGCTCTTAATGTATTTTGTCATATTGACATTTTATAACCTCTCAAATTTTTGGTTTTCATTCTTCATGCTTTTTCCAATTTATGTATCTTTGATTTTCTTTTAAAAGGAACTAGTTGGGTTATTCAATATATTTCATATAAATCTAACATGGCACTAGAGCTTTTGTTTTAAGAAACATAAGTTCTCATATTCTTCATTGAGATATTGAATTTCTTGGAAAAATATTTTGAATTCCCATATGCTCTTATCTTATGTTTTTGAACGATCTAGAGAATCAAAAATATTTTGCGAAGATTGAATTACCTCTTTATTTTGTGTATGTGTTTTGTGAGATATGGCTAATTACAGGATTTTTGGTTATACTAGAAACTTTTTTTACCATTTCAAAACATCCAAGAGGCTTGAGAAAGTTAATATTGGTTTTTGTTTAATCCAAATGGGATATCATTTGACATAGTTGTGAATGAGGGTTTGAAGCTTAGATCTAGTGAATAGATTTTTATTGGAGAATTTTCGGCCCAAAAACCTTTATTCATATAAAAAAATTCTATTTTAGATTTTTTTTTGGAAAAAGATTATTTGTCAAGGGGGTCATCACTAAAGGCTAAATTTATCCATTTTAAAAAAATATCACAAATTTTCACCACGGTATCCATTTTTGGAAAACATGATATCATCAAAAAGATGGAGATGATAACTTTCCATCCATGGAGGTATTGAAAATAATTTCTACCATCTTGTACCAAATATTTTAGGTTGAAGTTTTTTGTGGCTAATTTCTTCAACATGCCAGAACTTTCACCTCGGTGCTTTGCTTTTTAGAAACAAATAGGGGTTGGAAGGGTGGTAAAGAGTACTACGCATCTATAAGGCTAATTTTTCTAGGTTCCTTCTTAGATTCATTATATATTAGAATTTTTATTTCTAGTTGTTTTGAGTCTATTGAGAAGTGTATCTTGGAAAAGGATCTGTAAACACACTAAATTATAAAGTGCCAACATTATAACATTTGGGGGGGTAGTCTTTAATAGTAGTGAAAATGGTGGGGGTGCTCTTGGCATTATTGTGTTCAATTTCATTTGGTATTTCATTTTGCATTTCTTCATCATGAAATCAACAACAGTTCTTATTTTAACTACATGCAACTATTTTGAGTGGAAATCAAAAAAAGATATTCAGTTAAGAAGACTTTGGTTGCATAGAGTAGTAATGGGGTTAGAAACTAAATTAGCTAAAGATGCAGATAATCTTGAGTGGTTTAACAAATGTGATAAAGCATATAGATAATTGTGTGTGTTTGTATCTCTTGATTTCATCTTTCATATTGAATCCTTGAATACTCTAAATGAAATATGAAAAAAGATAGAATCTCTTTTTGGCACACAAGATTCTATGAGGGGTCATATGTTGGATAATGAACTAATTTTTTTAATTCTACTAAAATTTAGGTCAATTTAGGATTTTTCATCAAATTGAAATCACCAAGGCTACAACTACAACAATGTGGAGTTTATGAGAAAGATGAAAAATTGATCCTCAACTTTCTCTCTAAGCTTGGTTTTGAATATTTAGTTTTTTTTCTACATTTTATACTACTAAGTATGCACTTGGTTCTACATTCAAAATGCCATCTTTGGATGATTTGTCTACTTCTCTCACACAGGAGTAGGATAAGCTAGGTCAGATGGGCACTCTTAAGTCTTCTGAGTCACATGCCTTGGTTTTCAACCTTGGCACAAATGAAGAAAGGATACGAAGAAGTAATAATGATAAGAATAAAAAATAATCCACTCCAAAATAATGTAATGAGACCTCATCTTCAAAAGGTGACAAGCCTAAGAAAGAGAGGGTAAAATGTGCCTATTGTAAGAAACCCAATCATAATGAGAACATGTGTTTGAAGAAACTGGTAGATCATTTGGCACAAATTCTTGAGATGAATAATCTCAGTGTTCCTAATTCCATGAAACAAAGTTCAAAAGAGCGTTCTCACAAGGCCAAAGACAAGAACAAGGGGAAATGACCATGTATCAATTGCTTCTTCATCATACACATGGGTTCTTGATTAATCTGCTTCACATCACATGGCTTCATCTAAAGATGAACTTGAAACTATGGAGCCATGTACTATGCCTTCCATTTTGATGGGTAAGGACACTCCACTTGAGGTGTGTGGGAGATGGTTTTTTGATATGGGGGGTGGAAAATTTTAGGATGTTCTTTGTGTGTCATCATTATCAACTAATCTCCTATCAATCTACCAAATCACTCACACAAGTATAGGTAAGAGGGTTGAGTTTACTCTAGATTCAATTGTGATTCATGAGATGTAGAATGATTCTACAATTGTAGTTGGGAGAGTAGATCATCAATATCAACCTTATTTTTTCTCTCACTTTCTCCTTGATCCTACTTTGACTTTTCTACTCACTCATTTAGATGTTGTGAGTAATTTGTGGCCTCAACAGTTTGGCCACTTGAAATACCACTACTTGTAGTAGCTAATCAAATAGGACAAGGTTAAAGGATTTCCTATAGTTTTCTTTTCTAAAGGTGTTTTTCATGGTTGCATTCTTGGAAAGCATCCTGAATAGAATTTTGACAAAGGAAATTCTTGGCGAGTGTCACTTCTTTTGGAGTTGATACATAGTGATTTGGTAGGGATATTTCCACAACCATCTTTCAATAGATATTGATATTTTTTGACATTCAATGCTATTTTTTTTAGGTACATGATTGTGTACTTGCTCAAATAGAATTTTGAAGTCTTTGATTCATTATTGAAGTATAAGGATTTTGGAGAAAAACAAACTAGAAAATATATCAAAGTTTTGTGTACAAATAATGGTGGGAATATTTCAACCATAGGTTTATGCAATATAGTACTTCAGAGGGAAATGATTTGTAGCATATAGTCCCCTAGAGTTCTCATCATAATGGAGTTATATAATGGAAGAATCGGTCCTTGAAAGAGATGGTTGTTTGCATGATTCACTCCAAGTCTTCAACACCACCCTTTTGGGTAGAAGCTAATAAATGTGGGTGTTACATCCAAAACCACATTCCTCAATTTTTTTTGAAAGGGATATCTCCTTTTCAATCTTGGACCAATAAAAAAAAATTAGTTAAGCACTTTTGAGTGTTTGTCGCTAGTGTATGGAATCACATTCCAGCATAGAAATGTAAGGCTACAGATTCACAGATAAAGCCTTACATATTTTTTGGTTACCTAGATAATGTCAAAGGTTATAGGATTTTTCATCCTAATAGACATGAATTTTTCATTGAGAGAAGTGTTAAATTTGAGGAGAGTACTTCCAATCCTTCTCTCAACACTTCTCCTACCACCATTAGTTTGGATTCCTTGTTTCATGATGATAGTTCTTCAGAGGTTCATAATACTTAGAATCATGATGAGGATTCTTCTTCCTCCATTTAAAATGATCATATTGATCATGAGGATACACATAGTTCATCTTTAGAGGAGGATGATTCTCCTTTATATTATCCTCCTTTTCTAGCTACATGCCTCTTTGGGCTCATTAGAAATTGTAGTTAGTAGGTGATTGGGTAGGGGATCCTTTAGATCATAGGAACAAAATATCATAGTTTCAAGATTATCCACATGTATTCCTTTCCTAGTTTCTAATCCACAGACTTTTCAAGAAGCTTATGGTGAAAAGAAAGGATGCATCCAAAGGCAAAAACCTCTTTGAGACGTCAAAGGATGAGGGATTCAATATTCCTCTTAATGTAATGCATCTAGAGAAATCAAAAGTACTGGTAGAGAAGGCTACTCTAGTAAATGTAGGGACGAAAGAGGCACATAAGATAACTTTCTATTCAGAATCATTACTAGATGAAGAGAATAAAAACTTCGCACTATTCCTAAAAGAGCGAAGGGAAAACTTTACATGCTCTTACCTAGATATACATGGGATCAATCCTAAAGTGGTTGTGAACCACCTAGCAGTTTATCTTGAAGAAAACTTGGTAAAGCATAAACTAAGAAAGATGCACCCTCAGATATCATTATTTGTTAATATAGCATTGTAAAATCTCCTTGACATCGGATTTATTCAAATAATAGACTATCCTAAGTGGGTTCCCAACTTGGTGCGAGTCTCCAAACCCACTTGGGGCACCAGAATATGCACTAACTTTAGGGAATTAAACAAAGAATGATGTCAATGTTTGGAACCACCTAACAGTTTATCCTAAAGAAAATTTGGTAAAGCAAAAACTAAGAAAGATGCACCCTCAGATATCATTATTTGTTAAAATATCATTATAAAATGTCCTTGACATCGGATTTATTTGAATAATAGACTATCCTAAGTGGGTTCCCAACTTGGTGCTAGTCTCCAAAAGATGCATTTCCTCTTCCAAACATCAACATCATTCTTTGTTTAATTCCCTAAATTTAATGCATATTTTGATGCCCCAAGTGGGTTTGGAGACTAGCACCAACTTGGTAATCCAATTAGGATAGTCTATTATTCAAATAAATCTGACATCAAGGAGCTTTTTCAATGCTATTTTAACCAATAATGATATCTAAGGGTGCATCTTTTTAGTTTCTACTTTAGCAATTTTCTTCAAGATAGACTGCTAGGTGGTGCACAACCACTTTAGGATTGATCCCAGGTATATCTAGGTAAGACCATGTAAAGTTTTCCCTTCACTCTTTTAGGAACAGTGCTAAGTTTTTTTTCTCTTAATTTAATAATGATTCTAAATAGAAGGTTATCTTAGGTGCCTCTTTTGTCCCTACATTTACTAGAGTAGCCTTCTCTACCAATACTTATGATTTCTCTAGATGCATTGCATTAAGAGGAATATTGAATCCCTCATCCTCCAACGTCTTAGAGAGGTTTTCATCTTTAGATGCATCCTTTCTTTTTACCATTTTGTGATCAAAGTGGGATGTAGTTGTAGACACTTAAAATTGTCCTAACTGATATTGTATACTTGAATCTAATTACTAACAACGTTTCATCTTGAAAATTACCTCTTATTAAATTTTTGTAATTGAATAATCCTTTTTTTTAAATTAAATGCATCAATTTCTTTTGTTTCATCTTTATTTGACTAATTCATCCTCTTTCACACTAATTCCCATTTTCTTTAATTGAATAATGTGAATTATTTGATTAAATTGTTTATTTTCTCTCATTTAATTATATAATCTTAAATTATTGAATTAAATGTCATTTGACCCTCTTTCATTAAATAAATCAATTATTTAATGATCATCCTAATTTTACTCAACTTACACAATAAAAACTTTGTTTTAATTATGTAATTATTATTTTCCTTCATCCTCCCACTTGCATGGGGATATTCCCTTGGAATATTCTCCCATTTGATCTCAAAAATGGAATATTATTTTGTAACAAACTTTGAAACAAAATTCCTAACAACTTTGAAAGTGTGCTTTAAATTAGTGTGATCCATTGATTAACTCTTTTATCCATATGATCTTACATTCTCATCTATTGATGAGAATCCTTGATCCATGCCTTCACCTTTCATTTCATCTCATCCCTTGATTGATCAAATCAAACTTGACCCTTGATTTATCATTTTATCCTATAAATACATCCCATTCTATGAAAAAAGGATCCACTTCAATTTTAGAAAATTTACTGTGGAGCAATTTTTCTCTAGGCATTTTACTTTTATTTTCAACCCCTATAGTCTTCCTTTTCATCTCTTTTTTTTCCTATTTTTCTTTATACTCTGTCATTTTCTATAGGGGTGCTCAACCTTCAAACAATGTTCAAAGTCAAGGAGGAACCAAAATTACTTCTCCCACAACCATTTCCTCTATTCCTACCTATACCAAACCTCAAGTTAGAACAACGATGCAACCTGTAGACATCCAAATTTGATCAGTTCCATATGATCAAAATTGTCTAATTTATTTATTTATTTCATTAATAGTGATTAAATAATTTATTTAATCATTATTTCATTTTTTGCCTAAGGTTCCTAAAGTATCTAGTTAAATAAATTAAATACTTTACCTTACACCCTATTCTTCTCTAAATTAAATAAATATGAAAAATTATTTAATTTAGTTTTTCAACCCATTTGAATTAAAACCAATTTTTAATTCATCTTTTTCTCTCTCCTTGTCACATTCTCCAAAACCCTCTTCTAATCCAGATTAAATTAATTAATCTATGATTAGGATGTGCACCACTTAATCAAGATTAAGTGTCACATCCTCCATAATCTCCCACTTTTCCCTAATCTCTCATTAATTATCCTAATCTTTTGTTTGCACAACTTTAATCAGAATCATTAGCCACATTTGGCTTACATTTTCTGGTCAACCTTCTCACTTACCATTTTTGGTATGGAATCCCTTCCCCATGTGAATTTTTAATTCGCATTTATTCAACCAAAGTTCCCCTCTTCCCCGTGTGAATTTTTAATTCACTTTTATCTTCCCAAGGTCTTCTCCATCCCCCATGCAAATATGACATGTCATTTTACATGTGCCCAAGGCTTCTAGAAGCTTGGACTTGTCACATCACCCACATGTGACAAATCTCTAGCTTTTTGGAGACCCTCTCTTATCCACTAGAATCTTCCAATCATTGTGAATTTTTAATTCACTTTTATTCTTTCAAGGAATCTTCTCATCCCCCAAGATCCACCTCATTTCCACATCACTCCACCCTAAGACATCTCACCTTCCACATGTCAAGATGTAAGCGCTTGTGAGTCCTCAACTCACCATAGCCCTTCATCTTGATCTTTGTTGGATCAATCCCAACCGTCGAATTCTCTAGAGAATTCTAATTAGCCTATAAATACCCCTTCAATTCCCTCATTTTGAAGAATCAAGTCTTTTGCAAATAAACTCTTGCAAAATTGCCATTCAAGCTCTCATCCATTTTAACACCCATATTGCATCAATTCATCTTGCATTCATTCAACTTCATTGTCATCCAAGGAGCACACAAGACTTCAACATCAAGGGCCAACCAAGGAAGCAACAATATGAAGGTATAACAGCAATCTATTTGTTTATCTTACTTCTATGTTGTTTATTTTCTAAGGCTAATCTTATTGAAGTGCCCTATTATCTTGTTGTTTCTCTTTATTGCATTATTAGTTTTATCTAACATCTCACATTTAGGAAGCAACATTTTATTAGGATCACATTTCTGGCACACCTGGTGGGACCCACAAAGGGGTCTCTTTCTTTCACATTTTTTGTTGTTTGCTTGTTTGCAAATTCAGGTCATAGAGGGGCGAACTTGCCCTCCCTGACGTCGTAGAAGGGTGACCTTGCCCTCTGTTTCTGACTGTTTTCTGTAGAGGGGCGACCTGACCTTTGTTTCTGACTATTTTCTGTAAAGGGGCGACCCTGCCTTTTGCTGTTTCCCACTGTTCTCTGCAGAGGGGTGACCTTGCCCTCTGTTTCTGACTGTTTTCTACAGAGGGGCGAACTTGCCCTTTACTATTTCTGACTGTTTTCTGTAGAGGGGCGAATCTGCCCTTTTAGGCTATTTTTTGACTATTTTCTGCAGAGGGGCGAACCTGCCCTGCTGTTTCTGACTGCTTGCCTTGCTGTTTTTGACTGTTTTCTATAGAGGGGCAAACCTGCCCTTTACTATTTCTGATTTTTTTTCTGCAGAGGGGCGAATTTTCCCTTTTAGGCTGTTTTTTGACTATTTTCTACAGAGGGACAAACCTGCCCTTAACAGGACATTCGAGAAGATAAAAAAGGGGCATTTGAACTTCGTGTTTGTCTTCTTTCTTTTGTTGTTTCATGTGCTAATCCACTAATCTTGTTTGGTGGTGAGTGAAGTCAGATTTGCTGCACATCACAAAGAAGGGTGAAAAGATAAACAACTAACATTTCCTTGCAGTACCTTCCTTTTTATTCTGATTTTTAAAAGTCTTTCCTTGCTACTTCATCTATGTATTTAGTATAAGTAGGGGAAAGTAATATTTGCTATTTGCTGTGTCTATTTTACTTATTTTACCCTAAGGGGGCATTAGTTTGTTTTCACTTTCCTCCTTTGCACGTTGTGCGGATCCGAAGGAGGTAATTGGAAACAATTAGTGTCTTCTTCTTAGTGGGACCTGCTTGGGGATTTCATCACCCCAAGGGATGATCCCAACCATGCGTACCAACGGGGTATATAAAGGGGGGAGAGCCAAAGTTGTACCTCAATCTAGTTGCGTCATGATTGGCGGAATGTCGAAGCTAGGGTGATACCTAGATAGATGTGAAGAGTTGGTCCGAGCCTTTTAGTATCTCGTTGGGGCTCCCAACTCACGCTTG
>CM021105.1:642315262-642337830 GCA_007115665.2 Sequoiadendron giganteum | reverse complement strand
TCTATGAAGAACCAGTAAATTTTGGTCAGTCAAATGGTCATTAAACCATTTTAAGTCCTTGCCAAAATCTGTTATCCAAATCAAGATACATTTTCCACTACAGAGGGGCGAATCTTCCCTTTGCTGTTTCAGCCTTTTTTACTGCAGAGGGGCGAACCTGCCCTCTATTTCAACCTTTTGCACTACAGAGGGGCAAACTTGCCCCACCACTTTTAGCCTTTTGCACTGCAAAGGGGCGAATATGCCCCACTATTTTAGCAGTTTTACTGTAGAAGTGTGAATACACCCTGCTGAATGGCCAATTTCACCCGTTTGATCACTTTAAACCTCCATTCGAACCCCCGAAGCCTCCATTTGACCATTTGATCATCCTAAACACTCATTTGACCAATCCAAACCTTCATTTGGCCATTCCAAGCCCTCGTTCACCCCTCCCGACCATCTATCTATCCAATCTAAATATCCGATTACTCGTTCTGAGCGGTCATTTCCCTGTTTTGAGCGGTCAACATTTTCTAAAAATCAACATTTCATCGACTAGACTACATAAGTGCTTCTTATAACATCATTGGAGTCCATATCTATCATCAAATCATCCATCCCAATCATCTAGACTTCATTTTTGAAATTTTTGAAATTTATGCTAAAACTTTTGGAGGCCATAACTTTTGACTCAGATGTGGGTTTTTGCTAAAATTTTACGGGTGGTTGCATTATGAGTTGGCATGTGGATTCCCAACCGACTTCTAAGTCCAGTGGATCCTGCTTCAACACGTTTTCAGAGCCTCAAACTTTCATCTTGACCCTCAAAATCACAAATTAGCATTTATTTTTTTCAATTTTCCAGTTTTTGACGAACTGTTTTGCTAATAACTCTGAATGCATGTCTCCTATTTCTGATGTTAGTTGGCAATTCATCCTATCTTAGTATTGGTTATTTTTTGAAAAAAACTGGACTCTCAATTGTATGCCTATGAATTTTCCTAAAATGGCAAAATTTGACAATTTTTGAGAACTGCCAAATTTGGCAAAAATCTGATTGTCAACACCTTACGTCCTCTAGTTAAAACCCATGATCATGTTTTCAAATCAATCCTATCATATCCTATGATCCAATCCCAATCTAAGCCCTAATTTAGTCCTAATCTGAGCGTTAATCCCATCATCCTAATCTGAGCTTTCATCCAATCCTCATACGAGCTTTCAATCCATCCTAGTTCTCTATCCATCATCTATTCTTTCCTTCTAATCTATATCCATCATGAATATTTATCCCCCTCTCACATGACCAATAATAGTAGTCAAGGGGAATCCTAACTCCATTGATGACGATAACGAGAATCTTGTTGATCATGAAGATTGTTATATAGATCCCCTTAACGCTATCATCGCTAGCAAGCTCTCTCCAATCGCCTCCCAAAATCCCACTACTTCTTCAAAATATCCCACGATGCCTTCATCCACATCTAATAATGGTTCTTATGCTACCCTTGACAAGGGATATCCAACATCCTCACCATCGACATATGCATCATGTCCTCCCTTTCAACCTCTATCCTATCCAACATCCACTTCCTCTTATCCTCATCATCATCAATCCCAATACCTCTACCTTAATCCCACATCCCAATCTTCTCATCCTAATCCAACACTCACACATTCCTATCACAATCCCCCATCCCGAATATTCCTCCTATCCTAATCCACCATCTCTCCTCTCATCCTAATCTACCATCCATATCCTCCTATGCCAACCCACCATACATGTCCTCCTACAATGGTTCACCACCTCAATCTTCCTATTCTAATCCAACATCCACACCTTCCTATCACAATCCCCCATCCCCATACCCTTACATTAATTCCACATCTCCCCATTCTAATCCTTCATCTACATCTTCCTACTATCACTCCCCATCCCAATCTAATCCAACATCCACATCTTCCTATATCACTCTCCCTTTCACCACATTATATCTTAATCCTCCATCTAATCATAATCCTACATCTGCTCCAACCAATCCTATTACTCCATCTAGTCCCATCCACTCATCTAATCCTAATCCTCCATCTCCTCCTAGTCCTACATCTAATCCCATACCCACATCTAATCCTAATCCTCCATCTCCTCCTAGTCCTACATCCAATCCCATCCCCACATCCAATCCTAATCCTCCATCTCCTCTTAGTCCTCCATCCATTCCCATCCCTTCATCTAATCCTAATCCTCCATCTCCTCCTATTCCTACACCCAATCCTAATCCATCAATCCCTAATCCTAATCTTCCATCCATCCTTGATCCTCCATCCATTCCCATCACTCTACCTAATCCTACATCTCTTCCAAATTTCGCCCAAGGACTCATGCAAGAAGAGACACTATGCCCTCCCACTTTATCATGTACTATCACTAGTGATGAGGCCCTCCTCCATCCTACACCTATCCCTCTCATCACCATTCCTACCACCATCCAAACTATTGAGCCAGTCAAACCCATCGAATCCATTGAATCCCCATATTCTACTACTAGATCCACCGAATCCATTGAAGACACCCAATCCCCTCCTCCTAGTCCTAATATTCACAAAATTCAATCCAATGACCTTCATGAATCCTCCATCCTCCTCTCTCCCCCAATTGAGGAGACCCTCCAACACTCTTCCATCATCATACATCCCACACAAGATGAGTCATGCCAAGCGCTTGATCCAAAGCATACAAGCATATCCCCTCCTCCAAATCAAGATCACTCCATCCCATCTACTCCATCTCAAGAACATAGTCTTCCATCCATTTCATCTCATGATCCATATCCTCAACCAAGTCATGATCCTATCCTCCCATCCACCCCATCTCAAGATCACACTATCTCCTCCACTCCATCCCATGATCCCTTTGCCTTCAAGATCCAATCACTCCATCTCATGAGCCCTTATCATCCACTACCATACATCTAGATCCCATTGTACTCCCCAATTCCTCTCATGATCCCTTATCACTCATTCCTCCTGATGCGGCTATCCCCTCATCTCCATCGCATGATCCTTCATCGCCAATCCCAACGCCACTTTTGTATCACCTTGGTAATACTACATGCGTCCATGGTGGTCTTCTTGCAGAAGCAAAACAACGTCTATGCACCACCTTTCCTCCTCCACCTGCTAACACACTCGCATCATGTTTCCAAAAGAATAAGCATCCTACCATAGATCATATGCTTGAAAACATGAACTATCAAGGAAAAGGTTTAGGCCTTCATGAGCAAGGTATTTTAGAACCCATTCAAGTCAAAGAACATCCAGGCACACATGATCTTGGATATGTCTCCCAAAACTTGCACTCTAAAGATGTTGGTACAACCTTCGTACATCCTAAACGATCCTCTTCTAAAGGCACAAGAGGTACTTCCCATCGTTCTACCAAGACATATGCCGCCATCCCCCCTCCTCCATCATACTACCTACAAACAACCATCCATCTTCCTCCCTCATCCTCTCAATCCATTTTGGGTCCTTATGTCCCTCCATCCATTGTTGCTAATCCTCCATCTACTATGGGTTCTTATATCCCTCCATCAAAACCCACACATCCTCCATATACACAGTCTATTTTGGGTCCTTATCCCAAAATCACCCCCTCCATCTTATCCTATTCATCCACCCCCTCTCCCTCATACACAAGCATAAAAATCCTACCTTCATAACTCCTAATCAGGATCAACAAAGGCACATACCTACACATTATCCATCCACACTTCCTCATCAAATGCCTACCTCCATCGCTCCCCATCATCCATCTCCTCGCATCTATCCCCTTGCTACTAAAAGAACTTTGGATACCAAAGCAACAATACATAAATCCAAACATCCACATGAATCTAAAGCTCCTCATGTCCCCTTCCACAGACATGTTGAAGAACAGAAAAATCGAGTCCAAAATCCAAATCAATCCAAAAGGCCACAAAGGCCCACCGAAGCAAAAATAAAAACCATGTGGATCCCAAAGAAAAAAGGTGCCATACCTTCAATCGAAAAGTCCATAACGACATCCAAAGTTGTTATTTCCCCACAAAATCATTCACCTCCTCCATCTCCTAAATCTGTTTTGGGTCCCTACATCCCAAAATTCACTATCCCAATGCCTCCATTATCGTCACACTCTCCATCCATTCATCCACCTATCTTTTCACATCCACCATCACATGTGCCCATGTTGGTCCTGAACACCTTCCCCCATCACACATCCACTCCATCATTCCATCCATACACTTTCCAACATCCCCTTCACTATCCTCTCTATCTCCCCCATCAAATTCCTTTAATCCATCCTCTTGCATAAACCATCCAGTCTAATAAGGTTGTACCACCATCCGAATAGTCACTTCAAACATGGGCTCTTATT
Source organism: Sequoiadendron giganteum (assembly GCA_007115665.2). NCBI lineage: Eukaryota > Viridiplantae > Streptophyta > Pinopsida > Cupressales > Cupressaceae > Sequoiadendron > Sequoiadendron giganteum. Next base: position 642,333,428 of record CM021105.1, on the reverse strand, counting down.
ACCTCATATGGAACTTGATGTGTGAGTCCTTCATCCCTATCCTTATCAATTGTCCTCTAAAAATCCGCATATCCATATCCCTATCTTTATCCATCTTCGTCCACATCCTAGTCCAAAAAATCAGCAAAAAAATCAAAAAAATAATAAAGAGAAAATCATTTGTCCAATGGTAAAAACTTGGCAAACAAGCACCTTGGATAAGTCCCATGATGAAAACCAAGAAAATAGGAATCATGCATAAATTCCCCATCTAGTCTCCTTCCACAATTGGGCGCAACATCCACTTACACATTCCTTTCCTCCATCTCCTACATCTGCCTATCTTCCGCATCCTATCCATCTTATCCCATTTATCCCACTCCCTCCATCTTCCTTGTGATCTTGATAAATTTGGGGGAAAATCTCTTTACATGCTTTGGACACCTCTTGGCATATATTCCCATCCATACACTATCATATTCCTTATCCACCTCTCTCTATCTTCCATTGTCCATACACTATCATATTCCTTATCCACCTCTATCTATCTTCCATTGCCCATCTCACTCCCTTATCCACCCATCTTGCTATCCCTCTTGCCTCGTCATGCATGACACATCTAGAGTGGGGGAATCTCCTTCTTTGTGTCTTAGTCCTTGAGACATCGTACATCCATTCCTCAGGGAATCATCTCCATCCTACCCATCCTCCCGCCCCCCCCCCCCATCTTTATCCATCCATCCATTTATCTTGATCATCTCATCATCCCTTATCCATTGTCTATCGTCGGTCTCTTGTCAAACTAAGTTTCCCATGCACTTTCACGTAGGCAAGGTCGGTTGTTTGATCTACCCTCGGGGTTCTATCTTTTGTCTATCTTGTCTCGTCCATCGTCTATCTTTGGCCTTGTGTCGAGCTACGTGGCCCCTGCACTTTCACGTAGACAAGGTCAATCATTTGGTCCATCCCCTCGGCATTTTTTCCATCTGATCATTGTCCTCCTTCGAGGTCTTCATTTTCCTCTTTTCGCTTTTATCCATGGTCTCTTATCGAACTACGAGGGCTCTACGCTTTCACGTAGTCAAGGTTGATCTTTGATCAACCCTCGAGCCCCTAGGTCTTTAGGGTTTTTATTGTCTTTTTTCCTATCATCCTATCATCATGTTGTCTTGTCGTGTCATCAAGTATGTCCCTATCCAAGCTAGTGCTTATCAAAAAACGGTCATCTCTATCCCAAGATCCAATCAGTTTTTGCTATCCTGCATCATGTCGATCAACCAATCTATGCTCCATCTTTGGTCTCAACATGATGTATCCTTCCTAACAGACCGCATCAACCCCATCCATCATCTTGATCCTATGGCAAAGGACATTTCAAACTTGATTGTGATATTTTGATGTTTTTGACATTTTGTTTATTATTTGAGCTCCCTATCATCACTTGTCATGGTTGCCTTGATCTATCATATCATGGTGTGCTTTGACTAGTAAACATAGGGGCGTATCTTGATCTTTTTTTTATGATTTTGTCTTCTTGGTTGTCCCATGTAGTACCCACCAAGACTCTTGTGGTCTTGTGTTATGCTGGGGCATCCTTTTGCACTTGTGGTTATCCCAATACCAGGCCCAACCATTGTCTTTATGACATTGGGGTGTTGGAATAGCCTTCTTGTTTGTTATGTTTGTTTTATGCATTAGACACTAATCCGTCTTGGTTTACATACCCTGACGCCCGGTGTCTTATGCTATAGCAAAAATCAGTGCTCTATGGATGGAAAATTGCATTAGGATTGCATTTCATTTTCCATTCAATCATCTTGCATATCTCCCCCATCCTCATCCATTCAAATCATCTAATCACACTCTTGGTTTTAGCCTTGCTACAAGCCTTGATCCAATCATCCTCATCATCCTCATCATTATCATCTTTGGGATGTATCCTTCCCTATCCTTGTGTTGTTTTGGGATGTATCTTTCCTTCATCAACAACACTCTCATCAATGGGATGTATCCTTCCCTATCCTTGTGTTGTTTTGGGATGTATCATTCCCTTGTCAACAACACTCATCCTCATCCTCATCATCATTGGGATGTATCATTCCCTCATCAACAACACTCATCCTCATCATCATCAGTGGGATGTATCCTTCCCTATCCTTGTGTTGTTTTGGGATGTATCATTCCCTCGTCAACAACACTCATCCTCATCATCATCAGGAGGTATCCTTCCATATCCTTGTGTTGTTTTGGGATGCATCATGTCCTCATCAACAACACTCCATCAACCATCTTCCCAACTTGGCTTGTACCTAGATTGGGGCAACATCACATTTTTCCTTGCATCCATTTGTGCTCACCTTTATCTCCCATCGCTTATTATCATTATTTCTTATCCATCAACTCACATAATCGTCTTCATATCCCCTTTCATCATCTCATCTCTCATCTTTTCCCACATCCCTTCATCTTTCATCACTCATCTGCCCCTCTGCAGTAAATTGGAGGACGTATACGCACTTCTGTAGCACTCAAGAGGGCATATTCGCACTTCTGCAGCAATCCAGAGGGTGTATTCGCACTTCTGCAGCAATTAGAGGGTGTATTTGCACTTCTGCAGCAATCTAGAGGGCGTATTCACACTTCTATAACAATTACAGGGCGTATTCACACTTTTGTAGCAATCTAGAGGGCGTATTCGCACTTCTGCAACAATTAGAGGGAGTATTCGCACTTCTGTAGAAATCCAAAGGGCGTATCCGCACTTCTGCAGCTTGCCTGGGGCAACATCATATTTCTTTTGTGCTCGCCTTTATCTCCCATCGCTTATCATCATTTCTTATCTATCAACTTACATCATCATCTTCATATTCCCTTTCATCATCTCATCTCACCCTTGCAGTGGGGCAGACACGCCCTCGGACTGCCGAGGCGAACTCGCCCTTCGCCTGCAGCTGGGCGGACCCACCCTCAATGTGTAGTAGGGCGGATCCACCCCTTGTAGCAGGGCAGACCTGCCCTTGTCCGGCCGGGGTGGATCCGCCCCTTCCCGGGGTGAACACGCCCTCCCGGGGAGAGCACGCCCTCCCAGGGAGAGCACGCCCTCCCGGGGTGAAAACACCCTCTCGGGGTGGATCCGCCCCTTCCTGGGGAAAACTCGTCCTCCCGGGGTGAACTTTCCCCTTCTCGGGGCGTACCCACCCTTCCCGGAGCGTATTTTCCCTTCTGCAGTGGGGCACATTCACCCCTCTACAACACTTTTTCTCCGTTTTCTTCCCAAGGCCGCCATTTGCAAACTGTGCATCGGATCGACTTTGTTCAAAAGGAAAAGTTGCTTATTTTTTCGAGCTCTTTCCAACCACACCTTCCATTTCTTTCTATTGAAAGATTAATTTTGGGACCCCTCTCTTTTCCCTCCCCTTTTAAAAGGTATTTTTACCTTTTATTTACTGTTTTATTCCTCTGACTAATCCCTTCCCTTCCCGGTGCCGCCATTTGCACCCCGTTTGTCTGATTGACTTCATTCAAAAGGAAAACTTGCCTAATTTTTTTCCCTCTTTCCAACTATACCATCAGTTTCTTCTTATCGATATGTTGCTTGGGACCCTTCTTTTTCCCCCGTCACCCTCTCGAGGGGGCATACCCTTCACATTCACCATTTTTCTCAGCCGTAATTAACTCATTCCTGGATTGGGGCATATCCATCCATTACTCCACTAATTTTGTCTAAAATCCTCTTCCCCACACTAGGGCATCATCCTCTGGTGAATTCCTCTATAGAGTTATCTACATTTTCTTTTCTTCAAAGCATGGTTATTCTAACGGTACTTCAAAGAGGGGCAAAATGTAGACATCCAAATTTGATCACTTCCATATGATCAAAATTGTCTAATTTATTCATCTATTTCATTAATAGTGATTAAATAATTTATTTAATCATTATTTCATTTTTTGCCTAAGGTTCCTAAAGTATCTAGTTAAATAAATTAAATACTTTACCTTACACCCTGTTCTTCTCTAAATTAAATAAATATGAAAAATTATTTAATTTAGTCTTTCAACCCATTTGAATTAAAACCAATTTTTAATTCATTTTTTTCTCTCTCCTTGTCACATTCTCCAAAACCCTCTTCTAATCTGGATTAAATTAATTAATCTGTAATTAGGATGTGCACCACTTAATCAAGATTAAGTGTCACATCCTCCATAATCTCCCACTTATCCCTAATCTCTCATTAATTATCCTAATCTTGTGTTTGCACAACCTTAATCAGAATCATTAGCCACATTTGGCTTACCTTTTCTGGTCAACCTTCCCACTTACCATTTTTGGTATGAACTCCCTTCCCCATGTGAATTTTTAATTCACTTTTATCTTTCCAAGGTCTTCTCCATCCCCCATGCAAATATGACATGTCATTTTACATGTGCCCAAGGCTTCTAGAAGCTTGGACTTGTCACATCACCCACATGTGACAAATCTCCAACTTTTTGGAGACCCTCTCTTATCCACTAGATTCTTCCAATCATTGTGAATTTTTAATTTATGTTTATTCCTCTAAGGAATCTTCTCATCCCCCAAGATCCACCTCATTTCCACATCACTCCACCCTAAGACATCTCACCTTCCACATGTCAAGGTGTGAGGGCTTGTGAGTCCTCAACTCACCATAGAACTTCATCTTGATATTTGTTGGATCAATCCCAACCATTGAATTCTCTAGAGAATTCTAATTAGCCTGTAAATACCCCTTCAATTCCCTCATTTTGAAGGAGGAAGTCTTTTGCAAACAAACTCTTGCAAATTTATCATTTGAGCTCTCATCTCATTCTCATTACATCCTCATCCATTTTCATATCATTTACATATTTAACATAGCTTGCCATCCAAAGGAGCACACAATTCTTGAAGCATCAAAGGGCCAACCAAGGAAGCAACAACATGAAGGTATAACAGCAGTCATTTTATTTATCTTACTTTCATATTTCACCTTTTCTTAGGCTAATCTTATTGAGGTGCCCTATTATCTTGTTATTCCTCTTTATTGCATTATTATTTCATCATCTTGCATTTCACATTAGGAAGTAGCATTTTATTAGGATCACACAACCTACTAGTAATATATTTCCTACATTGGGTATTTCCACTATCAATCCTTGTACCTTTGTGGCATCTCACATTATATCTCCTACCATATTACCTCCCATAATCATTCCATGCAATTCCCCCTTGAACACATATACACCTCCACCATATTCACCTCCATCTCAAAACACAACCAATGATGCCATTCTTTACCAATGTTTACAAAATGTTTCATCCCTTCGAAAGTAAATTTTCACCAAAAACCAAAATCAAGATGGCCAACCTACATTCTATGTCAAAAGAAATCCTTTATCCTTGGAGATATTAAGAATGTTGATACCACAAGGTGTATAGATTCTTAGATTAGAGAAATATGGAGGTAAAGGAGATCCTTCTAATCATGTTTCCACTTATACAACCTTATGTAGTGATTTGGTGCTTGAGGATAAGCTCTTGGCTAATATTTTGCCTAGGTCCTTGAAAGATACTGCTTTTGAATGGTTTTCCTCATTACTGAATGACTCAATTTGTTCATTCAATGAACTTGTTGAAGACTTTATAAACCATTTCCATGTGCACATGAATCCTAAGATGAAAATAGATGATTTGATAAGATGTAAGCTAAAGAATGATGAAAATTTTACAAACTTCATTTCACGCTACCAATCAGTTTATTCCCAAATCGATGTAAGGATTCATGATCCTAACCTTCAATGGATGTTCATTGAAAAATTGTAAACTAAAATATAAGAGAGGCTTGGCATGATTAAATTCCCTTCATTTGTACACTTGTGTATTTCCCTTCATGATTATCAAAAAAATTTAGTAGTCATGAAACAAAACCCACCTCTAGTCGTCCTAAAAATTATGAATCCATAAATCAAAACAATTACTAACCTTTTGGGAAATAAAGTAAAGGCTTCCTTCAACTAAATCCCCCTCAAAAAACTCAAAATGTTGATACCCAAGTGGCTTCTATAGAGAAGACAAGTCCTTTTACATTTGGGGATCTGGCTAGAAAACTTACTCTCTTACCTAATACCCTCCATAACACAATGTTACAAATTCTAGAGCTTAAAATGATTTTCTTACCTCGTGTTAAAACTCCTGATCCTAATAAGCCTTTACCTACAAACTTTAGATCAAATTCTTATTTTCATTATCACCAACAAAGTAGACATGATACAAAAAATTTTAAGCATCTTAAACATCTTGTGCAAGCCCTCATTTATTCTAGTCAACTTCAAATTGGAGGTGTTAATGATCAAGGAAATAAGTTTATTTCCCCTCCTAAACAAAAATTACAAATATTTACAAACTATATGCCAAATCATAATATTTCATTTGTGAAAGCTATTGAAACTAAGAACAATGATGTGATGAATTTTGACATAGATGATGACAACATGGATACTATTGAACACGGTCCTATGAATTCTTTTAAACAAAGTCTTGTGGATGATATGGTTGGATTGATCAAAATTCTACCTCCTATGGGCTGAAATAAAAATCTTCTTGGCATTGTTTTCTCATCTAAATATATCATTAGAAATTCACTTGATGGTCCACTTTACATATCTGACTAAACCAATGACAAGCCCACTAATGGGATATTAATTGATCATTGAATAATTCTTACTTGTGCATGAACTCTAACAAGAAACATATGATAAATTGAAAGCATGGATAAAAACGCATAATAGTTTTTCTTTCCCTATGATAGGATTGATCACCCTTCCTCTAAAAATTGGACCAAAAAAATTAGATGTATCCTTCTCCATCATCTCGATGTCAGATCAATTCCATGTGAAGCCTAGTTATCCATGTCTATGCTCCATGGAAGCTATCATGTTGGTCGTGCATAAATGTTTAAAGTTTACCTCTGACAATAAAATCTTTACTATGCAACATAGTGACTTTAATCCTGTGCCTTCCCATGGGAATTTTTCATTGGATTAATTTTTTCCTAAACCTATGGAGCCTATTACACCTCATGAGGAATTCTTTTCAAATCCCATAAAAAAATTAAATTGAAATGCATGGAAAAATTATCACTTAGAAACATGCCTCAACCCATGATTGATACTCCTATCCTTCACGAAAATATGATTGAACTAAAAGATATTCCAAGTAACCAAGGTCGACCTAAGACAAATCATATTCGTATCTCCTATAAAAGACCAAGCGACAACAAAAAAATTCCTATCATGCCTCCTAAGATAAAACATGTTTACAAAGCTAGCCAGAAAGTGGTTGAACAATCTCCCATGGTTCCTTTTGTTCCTCCCCTTAGGAAGAAAAACAACCTATGTTTGATAAACCCCCTCTTACACAAACACAACTTAAAAATCATACTAAAATAAATAGAAATACTAGAGATCGTAGGTGTAGATGTCATGCTCTTGCCCGAAGGCTAAATTAAGGAAACAACAAAGAAAGTCAACATCTTAACTTGACTGAAGTAATACATAATGAGTCTCCCTCTTCTCCACAACAAAAATATCCTATATTGCAACCACAACAAGAGCTAAATCCTTCTTTAGACATTATCATTCAACCCCCCATTGTGATTAACTTAGCTGATGATGATGAGATCACTAAAATTGTTGAAGAAGTGCGGAATGAATTGAATTCATTGTTTTCCTCTTCTATGAGCTTAAATGACAATTGTCCTAAGAAGCATGTTGAGCTTGGTGATGACCTTAGTACTACACTTTTTGTTGTCCCTTTGGCTAGTTGTCTACCCTAGAGATATGATGAACAAGATTAGGATACATACAACCTTCTAATATGTTGACTTGAATATGCCTTACTAGTCTTGTATTTATTTTATTTTTCATGTTTCTTTTATGTGATTGTAGGTGTGTAATGTGATCCCCCATACCGTTTTGTTTTATGCATCTCTCTTTATGCATTTCTTTATTTGTATCTACATTTTTATCTATGTCATAAACCTTTACCTTTTATTTTTCCTTGTGTTTTCCTTTTGGAGATGATGCAAAGAGTCAAGACATTTAGGTCTCTTCCATGTTGACCCAAAATATTTTCCTTTATCCTTTTATTTTTTCTTGTGTTTTCATTTTGGTGATGACACAAGGCATTGAGACATTTAGGTCTCTTCCATTTTGACCAAAAAAAATTTCTTTTTTTTCACTCTCTTTGTTTCATTCTTCCTATTCCATGAGTATTTGGGGAATGATGATAGTTCTGAGCTCTATAATAACATTGTAGCAAAGACATATTGACCCAAAATCTGTGGATCCCTTATGTGATTTTGGGATTTCATTTTGGGGGAAACCCCCTTTTGTGACATATATTCATTTGAAAACATATGAATTGGTGTAGGGATTTCCAGCTAAGCTCTCATCCTCTTTATTGTTAGCATTTATCATTTGCTACTTTAAAGTAATTGCTAATAACATGGTATTCAACAATTTCTTTAAACTAGGGGCATACATTCACATTATTCTTTTGCAACACATGTTTTATTGTGTAGTCTTCTTAATTCATGTGATGTGTCTTTCTATTTGTGCTAACATTGGGTGTGATATCCTTCAAAATAATGATCTCTCTTAGCATATTATGTTCCTCTTACTGGCTTGATGTGACACACTGCATCCCCTAAGTTGTGAATCTTCTATTCTTCGATTGGTCCTCTCTTGGAGACATTAGGCACAATGTTCCTTAAGCTAAGACCTTACATGAACTAGTTGAAACTCCTTTGAATGTAACCTACACTATGTTTTCATTTACAATATTTGTTATATGGCCACCTTGTTTAACACACTTTTCTTGCCTATGGAGCTATCTTGTTTGTTCATGAGTGTCAATTATACAAATTTTTTCTTGTCTCATGAATCTTGTTGTTTGTGTTGTGTGGTGCCTTATCAAAGTTATCAAGAGGTATAGTTGGTATGGTTAGTGCATGGGAGTCAAACTTAGGCACGAATTTCCCATAGCCACTTGCTTATCTATGTGAGCAAAAATTGATTGTGTGCATATGTGCCTTACTAGGGGCTCACCTAGCGGATGCCTTGAGGTTCCACTTGTTGGAAACACGAGGGAAGACAATTGAGAAGGGGGTGAATCAGTTGTCACATATTTTAAAACTTATTTAACTTATAAACTTTTAATCTTAGATATGATTAATAACAATGAATGCATGAATCAATAACACATCAAAAACAAACATAACACCAAGATTTTTGGCATGGAAACCCTATTAGGGGAAAATCCACGGTGGAGGTTAATCCACAAGTTATACCTTGTTAAAATTATAAGAAGAATATATGGGAAATGGACATGATTTCAAGTGCATTGCCTAGAGCTCACTACCCAAAAGAAGACTCATTGTCTTATAGAAAATATTTAGATTAAAACCATCTAAATAATTTTAACTGAAAAGTAACATTTGTAAATGCTTGAGTATAGTTTGGATTAAGCACATGAACACTTCTTCACACTCTAATTTAATTTTAAGTGTTTTGAACCATATTCACACATAGCATTCACACACTTTGCATCACACCTACCTCAAATGAGATAAAAAATCGCTTATATATATCTGCAACAAGAAATTACATTGCTTTATGTTGGCTTCAACAAGATAATAGAATGAATGCAAAATGTTGGCCAAAAACAATAAATATTATCAATGCTCATTAACCAAAGTCAGCCTCAACATAGTAGAAACCCAAAAAAATGTTCTCGAACACAAAACACCTTTAAAGAATCTTCCTCGAAGATCTGCAACATGCTTCAAACACCTTGTCAACCATGAACATGAAAAACATGAACATGCAAGAGAAAATATCATATCACAAGAACAATGATCAATGTAGACATGCAACACAAATAGAACATGATCTAGAAAAATCCATGAACACCACATGAACATATGAAACAATTCAAATTTGTAGAATCACATTATCTTCTATCATGAACATCATTTGCAGTAACAGAATAATTGTCAGAACACAACAACTTATAACATCCTCAAATATTCATGTCCACCTCTAAAAAATTATGGAGTAGAAAATATATAGGCTTGAGAACAAAACATTTAATCCACAACACCTCACTATCAATATAGTGAAATTTCTACCATACTGATCTTCACTGCTTCACAGACAACCTGTAACATACTGATTATAATTTTTCAATTTCCTCAACATATACAGTCTTAAAGACATTAATGCTAATAGTGTTGGCATCAATTACAACCACATATCAGAAAATCAAACAAAAAATCCAAGAATCTCCCACTTTAGCATTGATGGAAACACATTACATGAAAAAAACCATCAACGGAAATACCTCTTCTTCCAACAATCTCCCCTTTACACATTACTCATCTTACACTGTTCTTCTACCCCTTAATTTTAGCTCTTCCATAGTTTTTCACATTACTATTCTCCCCCTTTGACATCAATGGAAAAGGTATACAAGATTTGAACCACATATCTGAATCATCTGACTACTTCCCCTAAGTAGTAGCCACCACAACATCAATCTGGATCAAGATATGACTATGAATGCACAGAATGATGTAAAGACTATGCTTCTTAGTTCTGATTAGGAGGAGTAATCACTCCTATCTTCCCTCTGAGATACTCGAAAGTATCCTTCGACAAAGTCTTAGTAAAGATATCTATAAGCTATTCCTTAGTAGGAACATACTCCAGTCTGACTTCCTTATCACTCACTTTGTCTCCCAAAAAGTGGTACTTGATAAATATATGCTTTGTCTTAGAATGCCACAGGGCAGGTGCATGGAAATGGGTAGCAATTCCATGGACACCCTTAAAAAATAAAATGAAAACCATAATGCGCCCGTTTTATGTCTCTATTAAGCCTAGGCTAGGTCTCGGCAACTACAAACAAATAATGCAAGCGTGTTATAATGCGCTTGAGATATTTACTGTTAAAAGAAAAAAAACAAATGAAAATCTCTCATTTGCATTTCAAATGGTTTTTTTGTTGCACCCACAGCCAAAACCCCACAATATCATGCTCGCATTTTAGGAGGAGAATTTCTTCACCAACAATCCCTATTTCTTCACAGCAATGACACACGGATGATGGGGAGCTATGAGAGGTAAGGATTCTATGGTTTTTGTTTTGAATTTTTTATTTTTAGGAGATGCAAATCAACCTGCAAACCCTCAAAATCCTCAACAAGAAGACCAACCAAATCCTCAAGATCGAAATCAACCACAACATCAACCTCCTCCACCAATCACTCAACCCCCTCCTAGCACTCAACAAAATTTAATGAGAAAAATTGAGAAAAACAAAAAATAAATTGAGGATTTGATCAATAGGTTGAGTGATCCAAATGGTTCAACCACAGAAATAATGACCCTAGAAAATTCATTAAAATATATGTTAAAAAATGTAGATTCAATTAGCAAACAAATAATTGGATGAGAAGATAGGAGGCAGGCAGCTAGGGACTATTATGCAATTAAACTATCATACAAGGATGTGAAGGATTTAAAAATTACAAAAGGTGATTTGTGCTCATAATTCACTGACCTATGCACAAATAAAAATCTTACCCTTAATGTGAAGAGGTTTCCTATCCATTGGTGCCATCACTAATAGATTACAGACCAGTTTTATGATAGGTGGTACATGGTCTTCGATTACCCACCATGCAACAATTGTGAGGTCCGGAAATATTTCCTTAGGAAACTATATAGTGAGTTCAAATTGAACAAAATCCCAAATTATTTTGATATGAGGGATTTCCAAGGGAGAGGTGGGGGGTCAGCTCAGAATAGACCTAGTGCACAGCCAAATCCTATATGGCAAGGTAGACGAGCTCTCGCTAGGCCAACTTGTGAGCACATTGTTATGCCTTATATCATGAAGGAAAGTGCGTATGTAGATACATTGCAGGAAATCAACACTTTGACCCAAAGTTTCATCCGTCATACTAGCCCTATTGTACAATGCCATCTAGGGGAGTCTTTGAGTGGTGGCCTTTGAACACATGTGTGTCAATCTTGCAGGGCTACTTGTTCACATGACCCCACCGGCCCTCAGGAGAATGGTACATAGGATTCATCTGTAGCTATGGAGATGGAGAGGGTAGCTAGCATTTTGCATGAGGCATATGGCATTGATAGTTAGGTAAAATTTAGTGCATGTGTTCAATGAATTTAATTTATTAAATTTTGATAGTCAGGTAAAATTTAGTTCCTTTTCTCATCTGTACTATCAGATGCATGAATTAATTCTATGTGCATAAATATCAAAAATTGTGTGGAGTTTTAATACTGTGACTGCACCTCATGTTGTGATTGTAGAGTGTAGTTCTCTACAAAGTCAACTACAGATACTATGCTTCCAACTGGAAAGGTCTCCTTGCATAGCTTGAACTGCGTGTCCAACCATCGAGCTCTATGGGTATGCATTGCATACTCAGACAGTATACTATCATGAAATATGGTCATAAATTGGTACACTGGAATCTTCTCAATAACTAAATCACACCTTTTTGCTTGAGACCCATATTTTGTAGCATATGCCACTATTTTATACTTCCCAAACTCTACTAGTTTTTGTCCCACCTCATCTGTGCTTTCCATATGTTGACATACTAGCATACGTTGGACGCCACCGCAATGCTTGCATGAACCATCCAAGCATGTTGTCCTATATAATATTTGGCCATCCTCTATTTCACATAATTTTTTTGATAAGAACTCTCTTGAAGATTTTGGTGGGGCTTCTATGCCACAATCTTGCAAAACATCGTTAGTATGCAAATCTAAACATATAGAATGATAAACATCATAATGGTTAGAAAACTCAATATGTAGTCTACAACAACAAGTAGTGTGTGTGTGATTTATCTTGACATAAAAAGGTTTAAGAATTTCAAAAAATCTTTGAGAAATACTAATTTGAGGATAATCATTTTTGAATTTCTGAAAAAATTGGGTTTGAGTCATATCCAAAAAATGATTTGGATGTGGCTCATGATTCCGACTACCAATTCTCCTTCTTACCACATCCCTTTGATTTGGAGACAACCTTGTGTTATTCTTCCAAAAATCTTCAATTAGTGTTTTCAAGGCTTTATCTTTTCATGACAGTCTCCTCGAGAATGCCCATAATTCATTTGTATCATTGCCCTTAGTTCTTTGTCGCCTTTAAATGGCTCTTGATAAAGTTTTTCTTCTAATTCCTATTTGTTCACTAGTCTTTTTAATTAGATGAGCTCTCTTTGTTTTACAGCTTACCAAAGCTGATGTAGTGACTCGTCGAGTAACATTACTATCCTTTGAGCATGAGGTCTTACCCACACTCTCATAATAATCCATTAGATTCTTCACAATAGTGTCTTCACTTGATGCATTTGATGTTCTCAACCCAAGAGTCTTCATGATGTTCCTATAATTTACACCCTGCATCATTTCAACAAATAGTTGACATCTTGGAGTCTCATTTATCCTTTCAAAGAATCGTTCCCTAATCTTATCATCATATCTTCTATAAGTGCATCTTGAAATCTTACCTTCCATGTGTTGCAAATCTCATCATCAATATTAATCAAATAGTTTGGCTTTCTATGCAAAATTCTACTTGGTGTTCTCCTAGGTACATACATCTCAACATTAGGAATTTCATCAATATTTAATTGAGGTGGACTAGATTGTGTACCTTCGATCAAGGGTGGAGAAGAAGATATACCTTGAGGTTCACATGGGGATGATGGCATACCTTTTTCAATTCTGAGTGATGATGTACTCTCAACTTGAGATGTGTTGGATGGTGTCCCTCCATATTCACTTGCAGCAGATGGTGTCTATCCATATTCACTTGTGCTAGATGATGTCCCTCCATATTTGCTTGTGCTTAATGGTGTCCCTTCATATTCACTTTTCATAGAGGGTGTGTCTCCAACTACGGTATCTGAATCTGTTTTACAATGATGCTTTCACATTCATGCCTATTGTGCTACCAATTCCTGTTCTCTTTTTGACGGTTGAGGTTCCTCTTCAATCTTGTTTTTTTCATCAATAATTTCCAATTTCTTCTTTTCATGATATGTCACTACCCGAACTCTCTCCTTTTCTTTCAAGGTTTCCTTCTCTTCGTCTTTTAGTTTCCTCTTTGTCTTTTTCTTCAGCATGGCGGATAATTTTATTTGTACCATGGTAATGAGACAAATATTAGTTCCTAAGAAATGTATCCATTGAAGTTAATTGAGAAATATATGTTATTGAAGGCTTCATTTAAATAATATTTACAATCATCGTGTACAAAATTTAACCTAGCATGTAGACAAATGTGTACAAATTATGGAAGCACTAGGCTGGCTAGAGCACATTCCTAAGTAAAAGTGAATAACCATGATGGTGATTCTCAAAATTAATGAGTGTAATGGAATTGTGAGTGTTTGATAATTTTGTGGTGTAGGAGCACCTTGACAATCTATGCTTCCATTTTGAAATTTGATTCAATTTTGGGTATCTTCATGTTGTAAGAGGGTCATTAAAGACATTTTCCATGTACCGATTATATGAGCTTTCAAAGGTGGCTTTTTGTTAGTTATAGTAACTGAGGGCAGTTGGTTGTCATTGAAATTTTTTAAACAACCTCCATTGGCTCGAAGGGAGGATTTTTGTTCATTTTGAAATCCATTTTTTTGGTAAAAAAATGCTCTTTTGTAGAAATTCATGGGTTTTTTGCACTTTTGTGCACTTGTACGCATCTATACAGCCTCCCCTTGATAGAAAACTAATATAATATTGTAGGAACATGTCTTAAATCTCTAATGTATCAGTTTTGAGGGCTTAACATTATGTTGAAGGGAGCAATTGACAATTTTCTGAAACTGCTCATTTGAAGCCAGTCAAGGGTTTGAATAGGATTTATATATGAAATGACCATCCCACCTGCTATTATGACTTTTTTCTTGGTTGGATGGCATGTACATTGTTAGAGTAAGTTATTTTATTGTTGAACATGCCTTGGAATGAAACTAATGACAATAGGATGGGATTCTTAGCTCAAACAAGCACTTTTCCATGAGAATTTGAGGAACGAAGGAGTGATTTTGAAAAAGTGTTGAAGGAGTGGTCTATGTAATGAACTTTTAACCTTTTGTGGGATATTTTGAAGATGTATGATGCTTTGGAATGGTCTGGGAAGGCCCAGGTATAGGAATTTCTATAAACCCTCCCTCTTTGCATTGAAAAATGGGGGTTTTTGTATTGAAAGCCTAGTTGAGTGGGTAAGGTCCTAAGCCCTAGAAATTATCTTGTTTTGAGACCTAATTAAAGACTCTTTTTGGGTTTGGAAGTTTGGTGTGAAGATCTAAGGGTAGTTCCTTTATAAAATTGGCCTACTTGGAGGCCTAAAATAGTGAAAAGGTCATTTTTCTTAAAGTTGTCCCAAAGGAGTCATGTGATGGGTTAAGGTATGTCTTTCAACTTTGAAATTGGTTCTAGAATTAGTATTTTATTTTCCTGGTGTTTTGGAAATTTTTGGAGTTAAGGGCCCAAAACTGGTTTTGCACAATAACTAGATTCCAAGGGTGAAATGTGGGAAATAATGTTTATGTTTGTTGTCCATCTTGGAGGAGTGTTGGGATTGGTCCATTACACCTTTTTAATCTTCTTAGATGCCTCTTGAAGGAAATTTGACATCTTCAATGGTTTTGGGTCCTCTAACTTTGCATCAAAAATGATTATCACAGTTTGAAGTGTGTGCATGGTTTGGGAGATACATGTGACAGTTTGCAGGTGCTTGGCTACTAGTAATGTGGATAGTGAACAAAGGAACTAATTTTGTGTGTAAGGGAAAAGTTTTGAAAGGTTTAATTTTTGTTGTACTAACTCAAACAAAGATTTATTAAGCACATAATGGTTTGGTTGTGCCTTAAGAATTATAGTTTGTGTTTGTAAACAATGGTGCCATTATGGAAGATTTAAGACAACTTGTGAATGAAATAATCATTGGTTGATGTTTTGAGGAACCTATTTGATTGTAATCAGTTATTTTCAAGATTTTCAAGGTGTTTTGAAGGTCCTTAAGGAATAGGGAACTCTTAATGCTAATTTGAGTATACGAATCAAATGTTTTGTGAAGGGAAATATAGTTGAATAAGTGTGTCAAGAAAGGTTTTGATTTCTTACTTTGTACTACATTAGTTTGTGCAGAGGTATTGGAAGGTGTTTAGACCCTTCGAAGGAATGGGAGAGGCTTGGAGTTGTCTTAAAGGATGAATTTTCGTGAATGGTTTTGAGTTTCTAATCAACTTTATGCTATGTTATAATCAATTTTATGATGGTTAATCTATTTTTTTGAGTTTGGAAAAGAGTTGAAACCAAGTTCTAATGTTTTGATGAAAAGATGATTGAGTTTGTCTGTTGATCTTCTTCAATTTAAGTTAGGGTCGGAAGTACCCTTGATGATTTGTGGATCCTGGTAGATGCTCTACATCAAGATTAAAATGGTAATTGGCAAGTGTATATAATTGTGTATATAATGGTAATTTAAAATATGCATTGACAACCTAAGGTTATAATGACAAACAAAAATGAAAGCAAGCCATAATAGAATGAAAGAAAATGTGTAAAGACTTCACATACCTTAAAAACCAAACTTTCAAATGGAGGAGTTCAACCCAATTATGTATCCTTAGCTTATTCTTTCTTGGAACTCCATAACAATTTGAATTGTTCAAAAGCTTTTTCCCTTCCACACTTCAATTGTATATCAGTTTTCAATGGAATTAAAACTTCAATTGATATTATATGTCTTTCAACATGGAAACTCTGCTATTTCATGCAAAGGTGGTAAAAATATCATGGAAAAGGTGATGGAATGTGAAAAACATGCTTGCACACTACACAACATCATCAAAAAGATAATTTTTGATTGAGAACGTGCAGAACCAAGGCAATATGTAGACTATGGGCCTTGAAATCATGGGTATATAGAGTTTTTTACCATTTCAGTGGAGTAAAAAATGTTCTGATGTCATGTGAAATTTGGTTTTCTTAGTATATTTTTGAGAGTGGGAGAAAGAGAGAGTGGGAGATAGAGAGTGAGGGAGAAGGGGAGAGTGGGAGAAAGAGAGAGTGGGATATAGAGTGGGAGGGAGAGAGGGGGAGAGTGGGAGATAGAGAGGGAGGAGAGAGGGGAGAGTGAAAGAGAGAGTGGGAGAGAGAGAAGGGGAGAAGTAGAGAGTGGGAGAGAGGGAAGGGAGAGAGGAGTGAGGAGAGTGGGAGAAAGAGAGAGTGGGAGGGAGAGAGGGGGAGAGTGGGAGATAGAGAGGGAGGGAGAGAGGGGGAGAGTGGGAGAAAGAGAGAGTGGGAGAAGGGGAGAAGCGGAGAGTGGGAGACTGAGAGAGTGGGAGAGAGTGGTAGATAGAGAGGGAGGGAGAGAGGGTGAGAGTGGGAGAAAGATATAGTGGGAGCGAGTGGGGGAGAGTGGGAGAAGGGGAGAGTGGGAGAAAGAGAGAGTGGGAGGGAGAGAGGGGGAGAGTGGGAGATAGATAGGGAGGGAGAGAAGGGGGAGAGTGGGAGAAACCCTAAAACCTAAACCCTAAACCCTCAACCCTCAAACCTTAAACCCTAATTCCTCAACCACTATACCCTCTTAATCCCTCAACCCATAAAACTCAACCCTTAAACCCGAATCCCTCAACCTCTATACCCTCTTAATCCCTCAACCCTCAAACCTCAACCCTCAAACCTCAACCCTCAACCCTCAACCCTTAAACCCTAATCCATCAACCCCTATACCTTATTGATCCCTAATCCCTCAACCCTTATACCCTCTTAATCCATCAACCCTCAACCCTCAACCCCTATACCCTCTTAATCCCTCAACCCTCAACCCTCAACCCTTAAACCTTAATCCCTCAAACCCTATACCCTCTTAATCCCTCAACCCTCAACCCTCAAACCTTCAACCTTAATCCCTCTACCCCTATACCCTCTTAATCCTTGAACCCTAAACCCTCAACCCCTATACCCTATTAATCCTTGAACCCTCAACCCTCAACCCTTAAACCCTAATCCATCAACCCCTATACCCTCTTAATCCCTCAACCCTTCAACCTTAATCCCTCTACCCCTA
>CM021105.1:642196148-642315162 GCA_007115665.2 Sequoiadendron giganteum | reverse complement strand
TCAACCCTCAACCCTTCAAGCTTAATCCCTCTACCCCTATACCCTCTTAATCCTTGAACCATCAGCCCTCAAACCTTAAACCCTAATCCCTCAACCCCTATACCCTTTTAAACCCTCAACCATCAACCCTTAAAGCCTAATCCCTCAAACCCTATACCCTCTTAATCCCTCAACCCTCAACCCTTAAACCCTAATCCCTCTACCCCTATACCCTCTTAATCCTTGAACCCTCAACCCCTATACCCTCTTAATCCCTCAATGCTCAACCCTCAACCCTTCAACCTTAATACCTCTGCCCCTATACCCTCTTAATCCTTGAACCCTCAACCCTCAACCCTTAAACCCTAATCCTTCAACCCCTATACCCTATTAATCCCTCAACCCTCAACCCTTAAAACCTAATCCCTCAATCCCTATACCCTCTTAATCCCCCAACCCTCAATCCTCAACCCTCAAAACTTCAATCTTAATCCCTCTACCCCTATACCCTCTAAATCCTTGAACCCTCAACCCTTAAACCCTAATCCCTCAACCCCTATACCCTCTTAATCCCTCAACACTCAACCCTCAACCCTCAACCCTTCAACCTTAATCCCTCTACACCTATACCCTCTTAATCCCTCAACCCTCAACCCTCAACCTCATCCTCAACCCTCAACCCTCAACCCTCAACCCTTAAACCCTAATCCCTCAACCCCTATACCTTCATAATCCCTCAACCCTCAACCCTCAACCCTTAAACTCTAATCCCTCAACCCCTATATCCTCTTAATTTGTCAACCCTCAACCCTTAAACCCTAATCCCTCAACCCCTATACCCTCTTAATCCATCAACCCTCAACCCTCAAGCCCTAATCCCTCAACCCATATACCCTCTTAATCCCTAAACCCTCAACCCTCAACACTTTAACGTTAATCCCTCTACCCCTATACCCTCTTAATCCTTGAACCCTCAACCCTCAACCCTTAGACCCTAATCCCTCAACCCCTCTACCCTCTTAATCCCTCAACCCTCAACCCTTAAACCCTAATCGCTCAACACCTATACCCTCTAAATCCCTCAACCATCAACCCCTAAACCTTAATCCCTCTACCCCTATACCCTCTTAATCATTGAACCCTCAACCCTCAACCATTAAACCCTAATACCTCAAACCCTATACCCTCTTAATCCATCAACCCTCAACCCTTAAGCCCTAATCCATCAAACCCTATACCTTCTTAATCCCTCAACCCCTATACCATATTAATCCCTCAACACTCAACCCTCAACCCTTCAACCTTAATCCCTCTACCCCTATACCCTCTTAATCCTTGAACCCTCAACCCTCAACCCTTAAACCTTGATCTCGCAACCCCTATACCCTCTTAATCAGTCAACCATCAACCCTTAAACCCTAATCCCTCAACCCCTATACCATCTTAATCTATCAACCCTCAACCCTTAACCCTCAACCCTTAAACCCCAATCCCTCAAAACTCAACCCTTAAACACTAATCCCTCAATCCCTCAACCCTCTTAATCTCTCAACCCTCAACCCTCAACCCTCAACCCTCAACCCATATACCCTCTTAATCCCTCAACCCTCAAACCTCAAACTTAAACCCTCTACCCCTATACCCTCTTAATCCTTGAACCCTCAACCCTCAACCCTTAAACCATAATCCCTCAACCCATATACCCTCTTAATTCCTCAACCCTCAACCCTCAACCCTCAACCCTTAAACACTAATCCATAAACCCCTATACTTTATTAATCCCTCAAGCCTCAAGCCTCAAGCCTCAACCCTTAAACCCTAATCCCTCAACCCCTATACCCTCTTAATCCCTCAACCCTCAACTTGTAAGCCCTAATCCCATCAGCCCTATACCCTCTGTCCACCCTCAGCCCTCAACCCTCAGCCTCGCCCTCGGCCCTCAACCTTCAACCCCTAATCCTCTACCCCTATATCCTCTTAATCCTTAATCCTCAGCCTCAGCCATAAAGCCTAATCCTCAGCCCCTATTCCCTCCATCCCTCAGTCCTCAACCTCAACCCTCTTCCTTCAACCTAATCCCTCACCCTATACTCTCTTAATCCCTCAGCCTCAACCTCTGACCCCTTCCCTTGTAATCCCTCAGCCTATACCCTCATATCCTTGAACCCTCGACCCCTCAGCCTGCCCTCTTAATACCTCAGCCTCAACCTCGACCCTCAACACTCAGCCTCAACCCTTTAAACCTAATCCCTCAACCCTCAACACTCAACCCTTAAACCCTAATTCCTTAAACCCTATACCCTCTGTAATCCCTCCAGCCTCAGCCCTCCTTCTTCCAGCATAATCCTCTCTTGTGCCCTCTTAATCCTTGAACCCTCAACCCTCAACCATTTAACCCTAATCCATTAACCCCTATACCCTTTTAATCCCTCAACCCCTATACCCTCTTAATCCTTGAACCCCAAACCCTCAACCCTTAAACCCTAATCCATCAACCCCTATACCTTATGAATCCCTCAACCCTCAACCCTTAAACCCGAATCCATCAACCCCTATAACCTCTTAATCCTTGAACCCTCAACCCTCAACCATTAAAGCCTAATCCCTCAACCCCTATACCCTCTTAATCCCTCAACCCTTAAAATTTAATCCCTCAACCACTATACCCTCTGAATCCCTCAACCCTCAACCCTTAAACCCAAATCTCTCAACCCCTATAACCTCTACCCTATAACTTATTAATCCCTCATCCCTAAACCCTAAACCCTTAAACCCTAACCCATAAACCTTCTACCCTCTACCACCAATCCTCTACCCTCTACCCTCAACCCTAATCCCCCAACCTTAAACCCACTTAGTAAAATATCTACCCTAATCCCTCAACCCTCTTGAGCCTTAAACCCTCAACCCTTAAACCCTTAAAAACTCAACCCTAACCCCTCAAACCCTAAAATGTTAAACCCTCTACCCTCTACCCTATAACCTCTACCCTCAACCCAATATACTTTCTACCCTAAACCCTAATCCCTCAACCCTTAATCTCTCAACCCCTATAACCTCTACCCTATATATTGGCTCGTCAACCCTAATCCCTCGAACCTATACCTTAAATCCTTAATCTTCAACCCTGAAACCTTAAACCCTCTACCCCTTACCCTATACATTAAACATTCAACCCTCAATTCTCAACCCTCAACCCTTAATCCCTCAACCCTCAATCCTTAAACCCTAAACTCTCTACCCCTTACATTGGACCCTGAACCTAATCCTTCAATGATATACCCTCAATCCTATACCCTAAACCCTCTACTTTCAACCAAGTAAACCCTTAACCCTAAACCCTTCAACCTTAAATGCTTAAACCTTAAACCTTCTACCCTATACCCTCAACCAAATACCCTCTACCGTAAAACCTATTCCCTCAAACCTCAAAAATTAAACCCTAATACCCTAGAAACCATCAACCCTATAGGTCCTCCACACTAATCCCTCAACCCTATACCCTCAACCCCTATCAATTTCTCTCTATCTATAGATCTCACCTCTCCCTCCTTCCCTCCCTCCCACCCTCTCTAATTGTCTTATCTATCATCTCCCTCTTTCTGCATACCTCTCATTCAATCAATCCCTACCACCCTCTCTCACTCCCTCTATCCATCTCTCTTTATGTCCCTCCCACTCCATCCCACTCTCTCCCACTACTATCTCCCTCTCTCTCATGTCTCTTCCTCCCACCCCCTCCCTCTCTAAGGTCTCTCCCTCTAGCAACCTACCTAGGTAACTCTCTCTTTGTCTCTCTCCCCTCTCTCTATCTATCCCTCCAACCATACCTAGATAAGTCCCTCTCACTCCACCCCCCTCTTTCTCTACCTCTATCAGGTCACTCCCTCTCACACCCTCTCCCTCTCTCAGGTCTCTCACTCACACTCCCTCTCTCTCCCACTCCTCTCTCTCACACTTCCTCTCACTACCTATCTCTCAAGTTTCTCCCTTTCACCCCCCTCACACTCTCAAGTCTCTCCCTCTCCCCCCCTCACACTCTCAATTTTCTCCCTTTTGCACCCTACCTATAACTCTCATTGTATCTCTCTCTCTCCTCTCTCTCTCCTCTCCTCTCTCTCCCTCTCCCTCAATTATCTCTCTCCCACCCCCCTCTCTCTCTCTCCCTCCCTCTATCCCTCCCACCCTACCTAGCTAAGTCCCTCTCACTCCAACCCCTTCTCTCCCACTCCCTCTCTCTTAAACTCTCACTTCCACCCCCTCTCCATCTCTCTAGACTCTCTCTAGATTCTCCCTTCATCTAAACACATACATAAATGCATACATACAAGCATAATACATATGTACATATAATCTTACATCCATACAAGCATACATACATACATGACATACATGTACATAAAAATATATCAGCATACATTAATATATTGGCATTTAACATAAAGTAATACATAACGCGAGTGTGTTATAATGCACTCGCGATATGTGTTTGTAGACATGTTCCCCGTAGAAGCAAAAACCATGTCAAAAGTGAGATATAATGCAAGCGTGTTATAATGCGCTCACGTTATATCTTGCTTTGGGAATTCCCAAGCCTTAGGCTTGGTATTTTCCTTGGAATACCAACCCAAAGGCTTGGAGGGCATTCCCAACAACCAGAGACATGTTTTTAAAAAAATCCACCATATTTCTCATAATTGAGTTCATGCTCACTGTCAGGATTGCACGTGGTTCAATACCAAAAAAATTGAACACATGGGTAATGTTAGGTTTTCTCTTAGCTATCCAACGATGTAATTTTTTTCACTTTTTGAAAATGTTAAGTCTTTTATCCATAATTTATTTTATCTGTATGTCTTTTTTTTTCCAAAAAGTAGTGTCTAGTTTTTTTTTGTTATAAATTAACCATTCATCAAATTTTCAAATAAATTACATTTTTAGAAACTAGACTCCATTCTACAAAATTAAAAAATAAAAAAAAAAAACAAATCAACTATTTTCCAAAATTTGTAGGGGTAGCATGGCCAAAATTCTATTTTCAGGATATGTCCACTTCACAAATTAGTAAAAAATCAAATATTCATTAAAAAATTATCAAAAAAATCATGCATCAACTACATATTGTTAGCGAACTTCTGACCATTGCGATTTTAAAATAACAAAAAAAAATTCACCATATGAGGGTCGTACAAGAGTTGCTATGTTATGTTTTTCTGACAAAAAAAACACCAATCTGTGTACATCCATCATTTGAACCCCTTAATCTCAACCATTTTCAAAATAAATTAGTAGTTTAGAAAGTAGATTCAGAACACTTGAATCCTTCTTTTTGTTCCATCTAAAATTTTTGAGTCTAAGTATCCTCAATTTCATGTCCAAGGTCAATATTTTTTGATTTCAGGAAAAAGATGTCCACTTAAGTCCCCTTTTTGGGAACCATCTTGGTGCACTTACCCAACACCAGATTCTTAAAAAAACTTATGCACTTGAGTTATCATAGAATATGACAGTAGGTTCATCATACACAACTCTGATTTCTTTTAGCATCTATTTAATCCACAATACTTAAGTGCAATTATTAGCAGAAACAATATATTTTTCCTCTGTAGTAGACAAGGAAATGACATTCTTCTTTTTTCTTAATCATGAAATCTATTTCTTTCCCAAGAAAAATGTGCCACCACTAGTACATTTCCTTTCATTCACATCTCTCTCCCAATCAGCATCAATAAAGGCATTTAAAGTAGGATCATCATCTTTAGGACACCATAGGCCAAAATCAACTATTCCCTTCAAGTATCAGAAAATTATCTTAACAATAGTCATATGATATTTCTTAGGATTGGCTTGAAATCTACAAACAATACACACAACATTCATGATGTTTGGTCTAGTTTGATTCAAATATAACAATCCACTAGTAATTTTTTTGTATCTAGTCTGTTTTTCCTTCATAGAATCATCATCTTGTGTCAACTTACATCCGGTCACCATGGGTGTACCAACTAGTTTTGAATCTTCCATAGAAAAATTATTTAGTAGTTCTCTCACATACTTGGACTAAGATATGAATATCCCTTTATCCACTTGAGTAATTTGCAATCCCAAAAAAAATTCTACTCTCCAATAATTGACATCTCAAACTCCTTTTGCATCTCATTAGCAAACTTCATACACAAACCATAATCTCCTCTAAAAATTATATCATCAACAAAGACTTCCAAAAAAAAACTTGTATCATCGTCAATCTTGAAATATAGATTACTATCAGCAGTACCTTTGTTAAATCCAATTTTCATCAAGTACTTATCCAATTTGGCATACTAAGCTCTATGGGCTTGTTTGGGTCTATTCAATGCTTTCTTCAATTGAAAAACCATATCTCCCTAATCAGTAAATTGAAATCCATTAGGTTGTTCAATATACACCTCTTTCTCTAATTCACCATTTGGAAATGTTGACTTGGCATTCATTTGATAAACTTTGTAGTTTTTGTAAGCAACATAAGCAAGAAACAATCTCACAGCTTCAATTCTAGCAACAAGAGAAAATGTTTTTTCAAAGTCAATTCCTTCCATTTGAAAGCATCCTTTGCATACCAGCCTTGCTTTGTTTTTGATAGCTTCACCTTCATTCAATTTCATTCTAAAGACCCATTTAGTTTCAATTACATTTTTATCCTTAGTTCTAAGAACAAGAATCCACGTATTATTCTTCTCAAACTGTTGTAGTTATTCTTTCATAGCTTCAATCCAATGTTCATCTTTGCATGCTTCAATGACATTACCTGGCTCAACTTTTGAAATTAAACAATATTCTTTTGCAATCTTTCTCCTAGTTTGGACACCTTTGTTTTTATCTCCTATAATCTGATTTTTTGAATGATTTAATATCACATACCTTGGACTCTTAGAGTGTTATTGAATTTAAAGCTCTTGAGGTCTCTCTTCTATACTTTCACTAGTCTCTACTTCTTCTTGTTCTTCTTGATTCACCAGAATGATCTGAACTTGATTTGAAGTATGACTCTTATTTTTACTATCATTCTAATCATCAAAATCATATCCATAGGTTCTAGAGGGTCTAGCAATGTCTTCATCAACCTTAACACTTTCACTTTCAACCATTTTCTTTAATCTCTTGTTGTAGCACTGACAGGCCTTGCTCTTAGTAGAATAACCAAGAAAGATTCCTTCATCACTTCTAGCATCAAACTTTCCTATATCTTCATCTCTCCTAATATAGTATTTACTCCCAAAGATTTTGAAATATCTAATAGTAGGCTTATGACCAAACCATAGTTCAAAAGGAGTCTTACCAGTATTACCTTTGATTTATACCTGGTTAAGCATATAAACAACATTACTCACATCTTCTCTCCAATGTATATGAGGGACATTTCGTTCCAACATCATAGTTCTAAAAGCATCTTGAACTATCCTATTCCTTCTTTCTACAACTCCATTCTAGTGGGGGCTCCATGGTGCAGATAATTGTCTCTTTATACTATGCTCTTCACAAAAAAAATGAACTCACCAGAAGCAAATTCACCACCTCTATCTAATCTCAGAAACTTAATCTTCAAACTTGTCTATGTCTCAACCATAGCCTTAAAGATCTTGAATTTTTCTAGAGCTTTAGATTTATCCCTTAAGAAAGTAACCTACATCATCCTAGAGTAATCATCAATAATAAACATGAAGTACCTATAACGTTGTAGACTTTTGATTCTAGCAGGACCACACAAGCCAGTATGCACAAGCTCCAACAATTCATTTGAACAATGTTGTTTGTTGTGAAATGAAATTCTAGGTTGTTTTCCCAAATGATATTCTTTGCATATAGTATTATTAGGCTTCACCAACTTAGGAAGATCTCTCACTGCCTATGATGAACTTATCTTGATAATAATATCAAAGTTTACATGACACATTCTTCTATGTAATAACCAAATTTCATCCACTTGAGTAATCAAAACAAATTTACTACCAACATTCAGATGAAAGATGTTACCTTTTATTTTAGTACCAGAAGCAATCACATTTCTAAAACTTCCTAGTATGCTACACTTTTCATCTTTGAATTGAAGATTGTATCCCTTATGAACCATTTTCCCAACACTTAGAAGATTATGCTTCAAACCTTCAACATAAATAATATCATCGGTATTACACTTTCCATGAAAATAAATACATCCTCTACCATGGATTATACCACCGTTATTATCACCAAATATTACAGCACCACCATCATACTTTTCTAGGATTACAAATTTACTCTTATCACCTGTCATGTGATGTGAACATCCACTACCAATTACCCATTCATATTTTTCTTTAACTCGAGCAACTATAGATTTCTCCATATTTGTACAATTAGTAGATTCAATAGACACAACATTATTTTCCTTGATAGCAATAAATACAAACTCATCTTCACTTCCATTCCCTTTTTTATGCATCAGGAAAAGATCTAAGAAATTTAGCAACAATGTTTGATTCATCAACCTATCTACCAACACATTTGATACTACACACAAGTTCATTCACTCTTTTCATAAAATTAACAATATTCTCATCATTTCCCATCTTCAATAGTTCATATTTTCCTTTTAGACTCTGTAGCTTAGCCATCTTCACATTAGCATCACCTTCATATAAATTTTCCAACATTTTCCATATCTCATAATAAATCTTCAGATCCATAACATTTTTCATCTCAGTATTAGTCAAAGAACTTAAAAATTCTTCCTTAGCCCTAATGTTATATTCAACATCCATAATCTCAGCAGTAGTAGGACCAGTCAGAGGGATAACATACCTATTGCACGTAATGTGCTAGTAGGATTCACCAATGTATCTCAGATGACACTCCATTCGAGTCTTCCACAAAGAATAATTTCTTCCATCAAATCTCAAACTATCCTTCTTGTATGTCACCATCTTGGATCACCTCAAGCTATTAAAATTCTTCCAAGGAACTTGCTCTGAAAATAATTGGTGGCAACACAAGGGTAGACAAATAAGATGGGGGTGAATCAGTTGTCAAAGATTTTTAAAATTATTTAACTTATTAACTTTTAATCTTAGTTTTAATTAATAACAGTGAAAGGATGAATCAACAACACATCAAAAACACACATAACACCAAGAATATTTGCGTGAAAACCCTGTTAGGGTAAAAACCACGGTGGATGTTAATCCACAAGTGATACCTTGTTAAAATTATAAGAAGAATATATGGGGAATGCACATGAATTTAGGTGCACTGCCTAGAGCTCACTACTCAAAGGAAGACTCATTGTCTTACAAAAAATATTTAGATTAAAACCATCTAAAGAATTTGAACTGAAAAAGTAGCATTTGCAAATTCTAGTTCTGGTTAAGCACATGGACATTTTTTCACTTTATTTCACTCTTCTTCACACTATTCTCTACCTTCAAATGATCTAAACCTTATTCGCACATAGCATTCACACACTTCACATCACACCTATCTCAAATGAGATAAAAAAATCACTTATATATCCACAACAAGAAATTACATTGCTTTATGTCAACTTCAACAAGATAATAGAATGAACGCAAATTATCGGCTGAAAACAATAAATATTGTGAATGCGTATCAACCAAAGTTGGCCACAACATAGTAGAAACCCAAAACAATGTTCTCAAACACAAAAAACCTTCAAATATTCTTCCTCAAAGATCCACAACATGCTTCAAACACCTTTGCGGCCATGAACATGAAAAACATGAACACACAAGAGAAAATCTCAGATTGTGAGCATAATGATCAATGCAGATGTGCAACACAGCTATAAAATGATCTAGAAATATCCACAAACACCACAGGAACATACACAAAAACTCAGATTACTAAATTCACATTATCTTCTTTCATGAACATCATTTGCAGTAATAGAATAGCCACCAAAACACATAAACTTACAACTTCCTCAAATCTTCATGCGCACCTCTACAACTTATGGAGTAGAAACTAGATAGTCTTGAGAAGAAACCCTTTAATCTAAAACACCTAACTATCAACATAGTGAACTTTCTACCATATTAATCTTCACTGCTTCACAGACAACCTATAACATATTTATTACAATTTTCTCAATATCCTTAACATATACAGTCTTAAAGACATTAATGCTAATAGTGTTAACATCAATGAAAACCACATATCAACAACTTTACCACAAGATCCAACACCACTAGCCCTTGTGAGCATGCTTTTGGATTGCATAGTGGACATTGTATTCCACTTGTAAATATTTTTGGACAAACATCTTAGATCTAATCCAGATCCTGTTGGACAAATAGTTGAGGCTTGATCCACCACTTTTTTTTTTTTGTTTTTATTTTTCCTTGTCTTTGGTAGTGTATGCTACTAACTTTTTGTTTCTTCATACATTATTTACATGTGTGTTTTTTTTTTGTTTATGTTGGTTTTTCATAGGATCTTGATCTTGGGGGCTTGTGCAACCCTCTTGATCATTGTTTTCCTATCTCACTAGCATTGGTACATCTGGACCCCTCTTAATGCGAGTTTGCCTAATTTAGTGTGAGTTTGAATCAATTTCCTCCTCTCACTAAAGTGGGGGCTAAATTTAGTGTATAAAAATGTATCCCTTTTCATTTGCACACTTTTTTGGGCCCTCCCTACTAAAATTGGGCTTCTTTATGCCTTATTTGGCCCAATTTTGCATCCACAAGCATAATTTAATGCATTTCTCTAAGGATAATCCTGGTACTTAACTAATGACCAATCATAATTTTTTTTTTTGGGTTGTGTGTCCCATATTTGGTGATTTGAAACTCATACATCACCTTGGGCATATAGGTCCCACCTAAGTTTTGGTGCTTGGACCTAAATTTTTCATAGAACTTTACATTTCTTGAAATTTTGTCCCAAGCTTAGGCTACTAGGACTTATACACCCAAACTGGAATATGAGTTCTGCTTTAGCTTGGAAATATTTTGAATCCAATTCTTGTTGGGATTTTATTCTCTTATATTTGATGTTGGCTTGTAGTGTTGTAATTTTAGGAAATTTGGCATAAACAAGTATAAATACAAGGTTATTTCACGTTATTTCTCCTAGAAATTTTTATTAGATCAAGGGAATTCACAAGCTAATTATTAAGAATTTTGGAGCTATATTCAATAATAAAGCTTTACGTCAAATTCATCATACATCATGTGTGGTTTTGAGCTAACATTTGTGATGTAGGTTTTCATGATTCGAGCAAGCATTCAAGTCAAAATTTATATCATTCAATCAAGAGTCAAGATCTATATTCATGCTAGCCATTTTAGATAAGTTTGTAGCCTTTTTTACAAGGGTTTGTTGAGTTGTAACATAGCTTATATTTTCATTCATCATTCCCTCATTCTAGTTGATTTCATTTGAAGGTTTTGATTACCAAAATCGGATTTGACCAACGAAAACCTCTATCCACTAACAAATTAACATTTTTCTCCATCTACATGTGTGATTATAGATCTAAGTATTTTTATTCTTGAATATTGCTTGAAGATGAAGTTGCAAGATTGAAGAAAGTTATCAAAGTTGTTAAGAAGTTGTCATCTTCATAGAAAGTCACCTACAGGTCAAAAAATAGAGTTTTAGACTTGGATATTGGACAAGAGAGAAGCTATAGAAGATCACTAGAGGATATCAGAGTTTCAGAAAAACCCTGATACTAGAACTAAATCACCACCTTGGGCTTATGAGTCCTAGTATACCACTTTTTAGCCATTTTCTATAGATCTTGGTTTACTAGTTGTAGATTCCAGATTTAGCCCAAAACCCTAAATTAGGACTAAATCACCCAACCTGGCATATGAGTTCCAATGTGCATCAAAAGTAATAATTTTTGGATTGCAAACCTTTTTTCAAAGATCTTTAGTTTTCTAGGTGCTCCTTTGTTTATCTCCAATTCATTATTCTGATTTCAAGTTTCATTTCCTAAGTTACATAGCTAGATTTACATGTCATTTGCATTTCCTTCTTTCTAAGACTTTTCTTACTAGTGAACCCACTTTTTTTTATTAAACCCAAGTAAACCATCCTACCCCTATCCCATTCCTCAATCAAGTCAATTTATTGAGGGATCTTAGTTTCCTTTAATGAACTATAGGAAATAGGTTTGTATCCCTCATGTTTCATATCCTAAAAGGTGGAGCACCCTATTTTATTTATTTCATATATGCTCACCCATTCTTATGAGGTTTTAGGGAGGTTAATCATTAAGCTATATAAAGCTATTGAGAAATATTTCAAAAACGTTGGAATTATAGACAAAAGGTTAGCAGGTAGAAAGGAAAACAAATTTCACCTACAATCAAGTTGCCCAAGAAAGCAAGGCTTGTCAGTTTGCATTGACTAAGAAAGTTAGATAGATTAGGGGAGACCTAAAGCCTCTAACCCAACTTGGATTACACTCATTATTTTTAATAGGTAGAGGGGTGTTGACAAAGGAATTAATCAAGGAGGCCATCAAGCTCAAACAATAGTACTTCTCATCACTAAAATGTCTGAGCCCATCTCCCTCATTCGAAGAAATCGAGGAGGTACTCCTCCATTTATCTCAACTCTACTACCACATTGAAGTTACTTCATCAAAATAGGGAGGATTTTTTTTCAAGGAAGTTCTCGATCTTGATTAGGCCTATGAGACACTGTACACACTTTTTCCAACTTCCAATGAATGCTAGGACTTCCAACATGCTTCCTTCCTCAAACTCTAAGGATTCTTTTATATTTGGGCTCATGCCTCAACAAGTAAAGCCCCACTATGAGTATCTAGAAGCTATGGAGAAATTTCTCTCTATTACTTCTTTTTTCAGCCCCTGTAAACTTCCTTTTCAACTCTTACTTTTTTTTTTTATTTTGATGGCATCACACCTTCAAGGATAATATTTTTTCCATAAAAAAAAGAGCAATGTGCCATGTAGTGGCTACACAAATTGTTCCTATATTTCTTTCCTTTCAAGACCAAAATAGGAAACATGGTTGCATGGCAGGGATTTTCCTCAAGCTACTCTCATGGATTGGGAAATCACCAGCTAGTGCACTATGTCACTTACTCTCATTAGGTGGGTTTTTTTTCCCAGCGATGTATCATTCCTTTAGTAGAGTTTTCCAAGAAGTACAATGGGTCTTACATCTTTAGTATTGGTCTTTTTTGGCACCATCATTATTCCTTGTACCTAATCATATCATATTTTGTCTAGGCTATAATGATATTTGATCCTTCTCTAATATCATATCTATGCAAAGCTTTTCTAACATCGAGAGTCATTAATGAAACAATTCATCTCTTACTAGCGAAGATTGTTGTGATCAAATCAAATCCTAGATAATATTGTGGTGTATTAGATGAGGAAACCTATTGAAGTTTATCTCTATTAATTGTAGTGTCAGCTCATACCTTTGGCTCTATAAAAGGGGTTTGCAATGTGGATAACTGATCATGAAGAATTATCATCAGGACAATTTTTTTTATCTATTAAAGGATTGGAATAGGGAGGAATAGGAATGTTTTTACAAATCCTTGTTTTTCTCTTTGGCATGTTAGATTACCAAGACTATTAATTGGATTGGCATCCAAACTATTATTTTATGTGACTTGTTGTAGGAACAAGTAATAGTAGAGATAAATCTTTGAGATTGGGAATTTATGGCCTTTGTGATGAATTTATTTTTCTATTCTATGTATGTTGAATGCTCTATTTCAAGTCATACTGATATAGGCTCAATGATTCTTTTATATGCCATTAGCTTTTATGTTTGATTCTATCTTTTAGAAATTGAATCATGTTCATTATACTATTTCATTTCTTGTATGGGTTCTGTTGAATTTCATACTATGCTATATACAAGCAAAAGGTTTCTTGGTTTGAAGCTTTCAAGAATTTCATTAGGATTATAGAGTAACTATCTAAATCTTGTGTAATTTTGTATGGATTTGGTCACACTTGAGTTTGATCACTAATGTTGTTTCATCCTAAATTCATTTTCTTTTTGACTATTTAATTAAATGCATCATCCTCATCTATTAATCTAATAATTAATTTTATCAGGATAATTCATCCTCTTTCACACTAATTCCCATCTTATTTAACTAAGTAATGTGAATTATTTAATTAAATTTTTTATGTCCTCTCATGTAATTAAATGATCTTAAATTATTGAATCAAATGTCCTTTGACCCTCTTTCATTAAATAAATCAATTATTTAATGAGCATCCGAATTTCACTCAACTTGCACAATTATAACTTTGTTTTAATTATCTAATTCCTATTTTCCCTCACCCTCCCACTTGCATGGAAATATTCCCTTCGAATATTCATCCATTTGAAATAAAAAAATGGAATATTATATTTTTAAAAACTTTGCAACAAACTTTTCAACAACTTTGAAAGTGTTCTTCTTTGAATCATTGTGATACTGCATTCTCATCCATCGATGAGAATCTTTGATTCATGCCTTCACCTCTCATTTTGTCTTATCCCTTGATTGATCAAATCAATATTGACACTTGATTCATCATTTTCTCCTATAAATAGTACATCTCGTTTCTATGAGAAAAGGATCCACTTCCATTTTAGAAAATTTATGTTTCACATTTCATCACTCATACTCATTCATCTTGCATCTATTTTGGCTTTTCATCCATCTTTGGATTAGTTTTCATCATATTAGCTTAGTCTAAATACCAATGGAGTTCATTTAGATGCTCATTTTATCAAAGGGATTATGAAAAGGTTGTCATTCCATATGAATATAAAACCAATCCCCCAATGGGATGAGGTTTGAAGCATTTAGCTAGGTTCCATTATGAACTTCTTTATAGATTTTGTTTAAATGACTTATTTGTTCTATTTTTTTAAACATTACATTGGGATTATATCTTAGTTAGTTAAATATTTCATAGAATCTATTGGATCTAGTGTATTTAGCTCATACCATGATTATAGTTACGTTTTGACACTAGAAGGAGGGAAAAAATAACCAAAATTGATGAATTTCTCTTGAGTTTCCCATGTTTTGAAGGTTACAGGTAGGGAGCCACTTTTTCTTTTTAACAAAGCAAAACTTTTGCATTTTAGAGGAACTTTTGCAAAAGCAATTCTTAATCGACATAGCCCTGATTTTGAAAAATAACCATGCTTTTGAAAAATAGACACACTTTCGCAAAATAGCCATGATTTTGCTAAATAAAAATATCCATTCTTTTGCTAAATAAAAATAGCCAGGCTTTTGCAAAATAGCGATGCTTAAATTGTTCTATAAAAATAGCCATGATTTTACAAATAGCCTCGCATTTTCTATTTGATAGAGAGGTGATTTTGATATTGCAACACTTTTGACTTACTTGGTTTTCATATAGAGGAACTTTTGAATTTCACTATAGTGACACTTTTGTATTTTAGTGGTGCTTTTGTGGAACAATGAAACTTTTGATGTCTCACAAAGTGATGCCTTTTTTGGCTAGTGATGCTTTTGCCAAGGTAAAACAAAGAGATAGATTTTAAATTTTTCTTTTATTTTTCAATTTAATCCACTCTCCGATCATTTAATGAATTTTGGTATTTTTCTACGAGGCTATCTAATTTTGTAGATTTGAAAAGGAGAAAAATCTTGAAGTAAAGAAGCATATTATCACTTGATCTATATTGAAAAATTATTTTAAACACTTATGGGATGATATAACCCATTATATGTTGCTTTATTTCATGTTTTAGGACAACTAGCTTTCAATTGGATTTAAAATTTATAATGCAATAAATCTGTCAAAGTTGGTTAAAAATTGAACCCATACATCTTCACCATTGCAATGTCAGTTAAAATTGAAAAAAAAAAACTTCATAATTCAGTTTGGTGCTATTTAAAATGAAATCATTGTTTCCTTTGAGGATTTAAAAAGAATGAGTGTATTGCATGAGTTCTTTTCTTGTATAAACTTGTAGTTTGTATCCACTCCCCTTGCGCTTTGTGTGATCTTCGATGAAGAGAAACACTCCAAGTGTACAAAAGTTTTTGGACACCCCCAAGAAATTGATATGTATCCTCTCCCCTTTCACATTGTGTGATCTTGGGTGAAGGGAAATATAATTTTTCTTTTCTTTTTTAAGAGTTTGACACTTTTTTTGGTTTCAAAACAATTTAAACAAACACCAACATGTTCTTGAAATTTCAAACCCTTTGGAATTAGTATGAATACATTTTAAAATACCTATATTGTTGCTTGTCCTTAGGGATTTTTCCTTAGAGTCCTCTAAATATTTGGGCTTCTATCTCAATTCACACATTCCAAAGCCAACATAAGAAACTATGGCTTTAGCCTCTTGATTTTCATATATTGGACTTTGTGGAATGAAATTTTCTTAGTCATACACATTGTATAGTTTTAACTTAATTAACACATCTTGATGTTGTAATAAAGAAATATCACTAAATAAATATTAACTCAATATTGAACACACCATACATTGGGCTTATTTTCAAACCATTTGAACTTCCAAGCAACAAAGTGACAATAAGGAAATGTATTGCCAAACATTGAATCAAATTTCTACCTACAAAACATTGAGTTCTTAGGATTATCAATCTTAGTGGTAAAGCATGTCTTTTACTACCCTTGTCTTGTAAAAACGTTCCCTCTCAAAATATTAGGATCAATAATCCCATTCATCCCAACATATTTTACATCCCAATCACAAATAGCTTTAGAAAATCTGGGCACATCAACATTCTAGACTTAGGCTATCCTCAAATAAATCCCCTAAATTAGCTATTTTTGTGTAAATTAATCCTTTTCCATACACTTAGTTGATTTAGTCATCATCCTTTTGAAAAATTCTATCTTAAAGATCACAAGTCTACCTTTAGATTTACAAGTTCATGAGAACCTTTTATCCAAAACATCAAACCTTTAAGTCTAAAGTGTTTTCTAAAGTTTATAAAGTCAAACCCCCATTTCACTCTCCCCTTTTCATTATCCACTCACATAATTTTTCCAAAACAACTTAGAGGGTCTATTTTATCAAATTTGAGTCAACTAGAGAGTTCCAAAAATACAAATCTCAACACACCTCTCCCATAGTTGATCAAAAATTTATGGTAGCAACTAGATCACAACACAAGAAAAACATGGAACAAGACAAAAATACATCTACCACAAGTGATACCACCCAACAATAATTCAACTCTAGGAGCCACTCTACCGATCACAACAACCACAAAATCCACTAGACATAGGGTATGAGGTAGAAGATGTCACAAAAACACCACTCAAGCTCATTGAGGAAGAACTCCTTGAATACCAACATGATTCTAAAACAAGCCATATCATCAACACTTTGATGAAGAAGAACCCTACACAATATATGCTAGGTTTA
Organism: Sequoiadendron giganteum; assembly: GCA_007115665.2. NCBI lineage: Eukaryota > Viridiplantae > Streptophyta > Pinopsida > Cupressales > Cupressaceae > Sequoiadendron > Sequoiadendron giganteum. The sequence goes on along the minus strand of CM021105.1, from coordinate 642,297,765 downwards.
GCAAAAGAAGGGGCTAAAAACCCTTCTACATTTTATTTTGATACGACAAGGGAAAAAACCTTAGGGAATGTAGTTTCAATTCCTCCAAATTTAATCACACAACCCTTAGAACAATGTTTGAATCAATCTACAATTCAACCAACTCCATCCCTTGTACCAAGTCAAACATTAGATTCTAGTATTGTAACTAGAATTGGAACCAACCTTTGTCTCACCCCCAATTTAGGATGCAACACACTTTTGGGTACACAAGACACTAACCTTCCCTAAAACATAAATTGGAAACCAAAATTTGGTGCCCCATCACATTCTTCCACCAATATTCCTAAACACCCTCTACATCCACATGTACCAATTACATTCCATAACACCACGATGAGATTGAATTTTCTAGTGCAACCATCTTCTTCCACCACCACTAGTACCCAAAGTGTGCCTAACATTACACAAAGTAATGTGAGTCAATTACCCCAAGTAGAACAACAAGGGCTTGAGTAAACACCCTCACATAATTTCAACCCTTAACTAGTGGTTCCAACTAGCCCATTGACACATCAAATTAAGTGGTTCCACAAGCCACTAAAACCAACCCACAAACCACATCAAACCCATCTATCATGAATCCAAATCAAGGAAACTCATTGATCACAAATCCCATCAATCAAGGCAATACCTTTGCCCCAAATCAAACACAACAAGGGAACCATTCCAACCAACTAATCTAAAGTATTCCATTGATATCACAACACCAAATGTCACCATCATCTCAACCATTAGTCCTCCAAGTCATGCAAAATCAAATGGGACCCCAAACCTACATTCCTCCACCCAAATCAACAATATTACAAGGAATGATAGCACAAAAACCCCCCAAAATATCATCACACAACAACCATCTCACAATCAAATCAAACCACAACTCACTCCCACCATGGTCACTCAAAATCCATCTCACATACCCCAAAACCAAAACACCTACATTGCAAGCAAACAAGCTAAAGCTCAAGATTTTAAACAACAACAAGCCTATCAATAATCATTGCAAGAACCACAAGATCAAGCTCAAGCTTTGCAACAAAAACAAGCCCAAAAACAAGTGTCAGAATCACAACAAGCCTACCAACAAGCATTGAAATAGCAACAAGCTCAAGTGCAATCCTTACAACAACAAGCTCAAAAATAAGGATTTATTGTGCAAAAACAACAATAATTCAACAATAGTAATCCCAACAACAATAATTGCTCACACACTAGCAATAAGAAGCCTAAAAACAAGAATTGCTAGCACAACAATACACCCAAAAACAACAAGTGTTTGTAAAACAACACAACAAAAATAGGGATTTTACTACTATTCCCAATAATATTCAAACATGTAACAAAATTTCATAAATACAAATACACAAGGAGCATATACACCTCCACCCCTATCACCATCACCTTCATAATATCAAAATCCACCCTACACACCATACAACACCCTACCATATCAAAATTCCACCTATAAATCATCCACCATCCCACAATACACCACATATTATCCTCCCCTAAACCCTAAAGAAAAATTTTCATCACAAATAAAGGTGATCATGTATAAAATCCAAGACATCCAAATGGAAAAAAAAGAAACCACATGTGCAACAAAACTTGTGCCCATACCCATTCGATAGGAACATCATGATGATACCTTTCCTACTCAGATTTGAAATCCCAAAATTTTATAAATATAGAGGGTAGGGAAATCTAGTTGATCAAATCAAATATTTTCACATAATGTGTATGGATGTGGCTTACAATTATTCCTACTTGATGTGCCTTTCACCATGCAGTTTGGTAGGCCGAGGGATATATTATTTCTCATAGTAACCTCTGAGAACTAAAAACTTCCAAGAAATAATTGATAGGTTCATAGACCATTTCTCCTTCAATCTTGACATGTATATGATCTTGGAAGATTTGTACACTCTAAATCAAAACAAGGGATAATCCTTCATAAATTTCCTAAAAATATGGAGGTAAAGAGAGCTAGCAAGAGAAAATGGCCTATTCCTAAAGAACAACAAGTACGAATCATCATTGCAAAATGTTGACACAGACCTATCCTTTCAATTAAAGATACAATGTGTCACATCCTATTATGATCTTATCCTTAGGGCCCTTAACATCTAGAGAGCCCTAATCACACAAAGAACCACATGAGCATATAAAGACAACCACCAGTCTACTAGTTCTAATGACAAGCCCCGCATATGGGCTAAGAATGAGAATGTAACAAATGATGTCTTTATTGATGCTAAAGTAGTCATAATTTCTCCCAAAAAAACCACAGATAAACCAATTAAAACACAAAAAAATGTACAACAAACCAACACACCCACACACCAAATAACCAAACTAACAAAACCACCGCACAACAAAGAGGACCACCCAATAGGAATAACTACCCACAAAAGAGTAAATACACACTATTGGGGGAACCCATCAAATACACCATGTAGAATTTGGTGCAATCAATCCTAATCACACTCTCTAACTACCAAAACTATCAAGAGCCTCAAGTTAAACCACCATGGTATAACGAAAAGGATCTTTGCAACTTCCATAAAATCAAAGAACATTAAACATCAAGCCTTTATGAAGCTAAATAACATTATCCAAGATCTTATTGAAAATGGGGATGCGATTTTCGATCAACTAGTAGGTAATCAAGACATAAAGATATACAAGAACCCAATCCTAAACCACAAAAGGGAAATGACAATGGTAAAGGGAAGGATCACTCCAATGTAGGTTATGTGTATTCCAACATGGTCACATCTTGTGGCAATTTCGTAACAGTTGTCATTTTTAAATGACCTAGTACAAATTCTAGAGTCACCACATGATGTCAAAAATTCACAATCCAAGGAGCATCATCACAACCTAGGGAATAACCCCTAGTCTCCTAGACTATTTAAAGAAAACCCCTGCACAAATCTCCATCCTAGAATTTTTGAAGCTATCCCCTGCACATAGGGATATATTCGAAAAGGCCTTACTATCTTCCTTTGTACATGAGAATATGGATATTGAGAAATTCCAAGCTATGATAGGACATATCACCACACCCCATCTTCTCAATTTCTTTAAACAAGACCTTCCAATGTAAGCATCACACAATTGTACTTTGCACCTTGAGGTCATTCACAAGAATAAATTTAAAAGAGTCATGGTGGATGGAGGTGTTGGTCTAAATATGTGCACCCTACAGTTAGTCAATAGCTTTGGTTACTCAAAGGATTCAATTGAAAAGATAAAGGGTGTAACCATAAGAGAATAAAATGATCAAGAGCGACTGCCACAAGGCATAATCAAGCTATATATCCAAGTAGGACCTACCATTATTGAAACCACATGCCAAGTGCTAGATCTTGACCTTCCTTATAAAATTATTCTTGGTTGACCATGGATAGATATGTCATGTAAGTTGTAGCTTTCATATACTGGATCAATGTGTCAAATTTCCTTTTGAAGAGAAAGAAGATACCATCCATGGTGATCTTGATCCATTTTAATATTGTAAGAACCTTGAAGCTAAATTCTACAAGATCCCAAAAATATTAAAAAATTATGAAGGGCCCACATACTCCTCATTTGTTGACCCATCTTCATTAGAACCTACCCTAGATTTTGAAACACCCATTATATAGAATATACTAGACATCAAGGCAATAGTCAAGGATAATGGATGTGGGGATTGTAATATGAAGAAAGATACTTTTATGCTTAGAGAGTTAACTCTTTCGCCTAAATCTCATGAAAAACCCCAACCTATTAACAAGGAAACTAAAAAAATGAAGGTATACTCTACCACTTTCACCAAGTGGGGAGACTTGAACAATGAGGTCATAGATGAAGAAGATGTATCCAAATTTATATATCAAGATGACAGAAACATGCATGTTCCTCCAATGGAAGATGATAACAAGGGATTACAAAAAATGATGAGGTGGGGATATAATAAGAATTAAAATATAGGGTAGAATGAAAATGATTTACTAGAACCCATTGCTCTTGAGAAATGACCAAGGAATCTTATATTGGGATGTATCACTAGAAAGGTGACCCTTCTTGGATAGGGTACTTCTAATAAATGGGCTAAGGATTCATCTTAGTAACTTACATCACATTATAATACCCTTGATGAATTTCCTCTTGACATCACTAACTTGTTTGAGGATACATCCATCTTTATGATAACCACAACATCCTTTACCCCCAACAACCAAATCTCTGAACTAAAGCTAGCATATCCCCAACTAATTAACTAGGACCAACAAGGACCACTAATTTTGGATGTGTTTGAAAGTGATGAAGCGATCTCCAAATTTATGGGAATTCATGACAACTTGCCAAGTGGGGATCATAAAGCAGAGTTTGACATAGTGCTAGGTACACAAGAATACTATGGGGAGACAATGGAATCCCTCAGTCACAAAAGGAATGAAATAGTAAAAAGAAAGGATGCATCCAAAGGTGGAAACCTCTTTGAGACACTTAAGGATGAGGGATTCAATCTTCCTCTTAATGCAATGCATCTAGAGAAATTAGAAGTACTGGTAGAAAAGGCTACTCTATTAAATGTAGGGATGAAAGAGGAACCTAAGATAACCTTCTATTCAGAATCATTATTAGATGAAGAGAAAAAAAAATTAGAACCGTTCCTAAAAGAGTGAAGGGAAAAATTTACATGGTCTTACCTAGATATACCTTGGATCAATCCTAAAGTTGTTGTGCACCACCTAGTAGTTTATCTTGAAGAAAAAATGGTAAATTAGAAACTAAGAAAAATGCACCCTTAGATATCATTATTGGTTAAAATAGCATTGCAAAAGCTCCTTGACATTAGATTTATTCGAATAATAGACTATCCTAAGTGGGTTCCCAACTTGGCGTGAGTCTCCAAACCCACTTGGGGCATCAAAATATGCACTGACTTTAGGGGAATTAAACAAAGAATGTCCAAAAGATGCATTTCCTCTTCCAAACATCGACATCATTTTTTATTTAACCACTAGACATGAAATGTTATCACTTATGGGTTGAATAATTCTAGAGAAACCTCTTAAAGGGTGATGAGCCTAATCTTTCATGACATGATTGATAAAATTATTGAAGACTATGTGGATGATATTCTAGCTAAGTTAAAGACAAGGAAAGGGAATATAGATGTACTAGGGCCAATCTTTGATAGGCTCGAAGAATACAAGTGTGATTTAATCTAAAATAGTGTGTCTTTGGGATCAGATTAAGCAATATCCTAAGGTACATAGTCTCATAAACATGGATCGATATAGATCCAACCAAGGTAAAATAAATTCTAGATATGGAGCAATCACAAAAATTGTAAAAAATGTGAGGTCTACATGGAAGGTTACAATCTATCAGGAGATTCATAGCATAGCTATTAGACAAGATCCACCCCCTTTCTCACCTTCTCCACAAAGGGATAACATATAAGTGGGATGAGAAATGTGATAAATCCTTTCAGCAAATCAAGAGCTATCTATTGACACCTCATGTTATCATGACACCAATAGAAAAATTTTTGGAGAATAGGACCACTAATAGGGGGTGAATCAGTGGTCTAATAAAACCAATTTCAACACACCTAATTACAAAAAATCTCTAGATTTTGTATGTTATCAAAATTACAAAGATGTGCAAATCAGAATACCACATTTAAATCAAGAATTATTAGCCATGAAAAAAGAAACACATAATCAAGAAGAATCAAGACACAAGATTTATGAGTGGAAAAACACTAAAAGGGTGAAAAAAAAACTCTAAACAATTTCTCTATTAACAAACTTGTTTAAAAATTATATGCCTCATTTGAAATACAAAAAGCCTCACTAGCAACCATTCAAGGCTCACTAGAAAATGAATCAAGCCCTAATAGAAAACCACTAAAGACTCACTTTTTAACATCATGCATCAATGGAAGTACAAGCCTCACTGGTTGAACATCATTCCTCACTAGCAATACAAGCCTCACTGGTAAAATTCATGTCTTGTTGAAAATCTTCAAATGGGAAACAAAAGAATACAGGGGGCTACCCTTTTCCACTTGAAATCACTACTCAAACAAAGCTATAATACATATTGAAAAATTCCTTTTACACCAATATCACATGCACCATCTCTCAGATAGTCATCTGACACCTTGTTTCAATCAATGTCTACACAATCTCTCTCAAAATTGTATTCAAATTTGACACCACATATCTCAACAATCTGATGTTACAGTTCAATATAATTTACTCATACCTCTATAATCTTCATGTTTTTATTCCATCAATTTCAATACCAAGCTCAGATCATTATAACATCAACAAACATTACACACCAAATTCAAAGAGGTTCTTTCGATTTTGAACATTCAATTATAAATTCTTGTCAACATCATAACACATACCTTCGTGATCTCAAGCTTCATCAATCTCATGTCAAAAACTTTTCATAAAAAATTGAAACTCTTCTTTTCTTCAATACATTGAAAAACTCCAATACATAGAAACTTCGTTTCAATAAAAACTTTACTCTTTCTCTTCAAACAATCTCTTCTCAAACAATCTTCAAAACAATCTTCGAAACAAAATGCTCTCAAACAATATTCAAAACAAACTAATCTCAAACAATCTTCAAAACAAACTACTCTCAAAAATTCTTCAAAAAATCTATTCTCAAACAATCTTAAAAATAACCGTTCTCAAACAATCTGCACATGTAATACTAAGCATGCAAACACTAACCTCTGTTCATAGAAGTTCCATCACTGAAATTTAACAATTTTTTAAAATCACATTGTCATATATTCACCAAGAATATCACTAGACCATTCTTAACAAATTCATTCCTTATTCATCACTATCATATTGCTTTCTACAAGAATATCCAATAAGACTCTTACATACTTACATTATCCAAAGCAAGAAAGATTAACATTCCTCCACATTATGGCAAGAATATCCAAGAGAATAATTTTTTTTACAATTATAAACCTTTCTATATTTCAGTAAGGTTTGGTGCCAATCCCCTAATTTTTTTATTTTCAGGCAAAAGAAAAATAAAAAGCTAAAAGATAGTTTGACACCCATCAAAGTAAAAGTCTCCTAAAATGACTGTTTTGAACTTTAAATAGAGACCTTTGATTTTATCTTTCCACCATATTTATCTTTAAATTACAACCCTTGATCTTCATTCAAATAAGATAAATAAAACTTTCAATCTACCTAGCTTTAATATGGACAAAAAGATAAGCCATGAAACAAAGAAACATGTATCTTTATCATTGCCATGTAGGGCACTAAACCCTCAACCAAAGTAAACAAATTAACCAATCTTCAAAACATCTAAAACTTAAACTAAGGCATTCTGCTATGACCTCTAACATTCCATATGACTTTGATAATATGAATCATGGAAACCATGTGAAGATGAATGATCATCATTAGGTGCACCAATAGTAGAGATTTGAAATATGAATGACCAAGTGATTTGTGATTGAATACTTCACCATAATTTACCATAAGTCTTTTTATGAACCCCATGTCTTCAAGGCTATGACAAGCACCATGAGATGAAAATAAACATGAAGACCAATAAGAATGAACAATTTATACCAACCTTTGCACCAACCAAACCAACAATCTTGGACATCAATGACAATAAATGCCAATGCAACAAAACAAGCCTTTGATCCTATACATCTCAACTAGATCAGCAATGTTAGGAGCTCTTCTCACCCAACATGATGAAACAAGAAAGGAAAGATAAATCTACTATATCAACAAGAATTTGGTAGGGTATGAGATAAACTATTTACTCATTGAGAAAGCATGCCTAGGAGTAGTCTTCACTTCACAAGAATTCAAACACTATATACTTTCACATCAAATAAAGCTTATTGCTAAGATCAACCCATTGAAATACCTATTGTCCAAAGCAACTCTCAATGGGTGAAAAATAAATGGGTATGGATCTTAACAAGGTTTGACATAGAGTATGTGGAGCACAAGGCTATTAAGGGATAGGAAATTATAGAATAATTGGCAGAGGTACCTATCTATGCAGAAAATCATTAGTGTCTAAATTTCTTGATTAGTCAGTGTTTTTCCTTTATGTAGTAGATTAGTGGAAGATGTAATTTTATGGATAATATACTCAACATGTATTAGGGGAAGGAATTCTCTTTATCACCCCACAAGGTGATTGTATCCCCAAATCATATTGTCTATCCTTTCCTTGTACCAAATTTTTTATTTTATTAGGAAGCTCTCATAATAGGGTTAATAATAGAAATAAAGTGGTAGATATAGGAATTAAAGGTCTATGGAGATTTAAAACTTATTGTAAATCAGGTCAATGATGATTATTAGACCAAGGATGATAATCTCACACCTAACAAGAATATGGTGGAAAGTCTCAAGGACTTCATTAATATAACATTTGAAAAAATACCTTGGGATAAAAATCAAGCAACTGATTCCATGGCCACCATTGGGTCTTTGTTAGATATGCCACAAAATATTCTTTAATGTGAATTCCTTGTAGAGAAGTTTCTCATACCAGCTTTTGAGATCACTAAATTCTAATTTGTGTGTGAAATCATTGGTCCTAGTTCCCCATGGTATGATGAAATCTTCACCTACCTAATAGAGGTATCTTTCCCATTGACATTATTTCCAGCCTTAAGGAAACCTTTCTCAAGAAATCCACTCAATTCATTATCCTAGGATATACCTTGTACTGTTGAAGTATCAAGCGGACATTATTATGATGTCTCAACCAAGAGGAAGCCTTAACCACATTAACGAAAGTGCATGAGGGAATTTTCGGTTCACATTCTAGTGGTATGACTTTATACAAGAAATTGTTGAGGACATGGTATTACTGGCCAACCATGGAACAAGAGGCTCATTAGTTCATGAAGAAGTGTATGCAATTCCAACAACATGGGGATCTCATCAATGCCCCATCTCAAGAGCTCCAATCAATTTTCACACCTTGGCCATTCTCGCAGTGGGGACTCAACCTCATAGGAAAGATTACCCCCAATGATCACAAATTCATCATCATGACCAATAATTACTTTACGAAGTGGATGGAGGCTATCACCATGATTTACATCATTGGGAAACAAATCTCCAAGTTCATCTTGAACTACCTTATTTGTCTCTATGGTGTTCCACAAGCCCTCATCTCATATAACATAACACCTTTCAAAAATTATGATGTAAGAGAGTTGTGTCGATGATTCAACATCTAATACTAGTTCTCTGCTCCTTTTTATCCCTAAGGTAATGGTCAATTTGAGGTGTCAAATAAAACCATTCTTAGAATCCTCACAAAGATAGTCAATGAAGTTTTCCATCGCAGAAATTTACATTTAAATCCTATCTTATGGGCCTCCAGAAATAGTATATATACACCTAGAAGTGCAATCCCCTTTGCCATAGACTATGGATATGAAACCATCCTACCCATTGAGGTTGAGCTCCCCTCACTGAGATTATCACTATAAAATTTGATTACTAGTGAAGAATATAGGGCGTCTCAATTGAAAAAGTTAGAATTATTGGATGAGCATTGTCTTGATGCCTTCAACCATTTTTAGGCATACCAAAACCAACTAAAACATAGCTACAATAAGAAAATAAAGATGTGGTCCTTCCAAGTGGGAGATCTTGTCCTCAAGTAGAATAAGAAGAACATGCTAGATCAAGATAGAAAAGGAGAGTTTGAGCCTAATTGGTTGGGGCCATTTTTTGTCACAACAAATTACAAATAAGCAGCATACTATTTATCAACACCTGAAGCAGAACCCTTGCAAGAACCAATCAACAATTTGCATCTCAAAAAAAATTATGCCTAGGCATGAAGGGTATAAATCCAAAAAATACAAAAAAAAACAAAAAATAACAAAAACCCAAAAAAAAAAGAAAAATTATTGAAAATAGTAAAGAAAAAAATCATCCTCTAATGAAAACTAATTTTGTGGCACTGTGGGTAAGTACCTTGGTGAAAACTTGACAAATAGGTGCCTTCTATAAGTAAGCAACTCCATCTATTAGTGGCTCTTTGGCTTATCCTACTTCACCTCCTATCGCATCCATCCATCACATCACTAATTCTATTTATTCCATCACCCATTCACATGGGTATCATAGCTAGCTATTAGATAAGTATCATATTCCCCTTTAGTACTCCCTAGCACATTCCTAAGGGTAGTTTTTCTTGCCTATATTGAGGCAGTCTATCACATGATACTTGAGGCAATTAGTTTATACATGCATTGGATTGGGTTCTATTATATCTTAAGGTTATTCCCAAAATCTCTTGAAAAATCCATAAACATTTGAAAATTTGGAAAGACCATCATTGATGTGCCATTGAGATGCATTAGGTCGTTCCTTTAGGAGTTCTTCATAATAAACTAACAATCCATCAAGTGTTCATATCTCATCAATAAATGGTTATAGGTTAGAGTTAGTCAAAATACATGGTCTCTATGTGTATAACATAGGCAAGGCTAATCTTTGATAATCCCCCAAGGCCATAGGTTAGTCCCTCTTAGGTTTTGGTCAAAATTTGTAAAACTAAAAGCATTTGAAAATTTGAAAACCCAAAACATTGGAAAAAATTCAAAAATCCTAAACAACCTCATAACATTTAGAAAACATTAAAAATATTGAGATATTTCAAAAATATACAAAACCACCCATCCCATTTCACTTTCACTCACAATAAACCTCCATTTATAATAAATCAATTGTCATCAACCTTTGGTAAAATAAGTATGGAAACTTGTAAAGTGTGAACCTAAATGTGAAAATATCAACTCTAGATCATGACTGAACAAGTTGGTAATGTTTGTATCAATGAATTATCAAACACTTAGTCTTAGTCAAAACATTTGATCAACATTTCCTAGGATGCATCCTTCCTACAATGGATATCATCATTAAAAAACCCCTTAGCTATGTTACTTTAGCATGAGATATAGATAGCATTGACTAATTTTTTTTATCTTTTCTTATGATTTATCTTGTTGACCCATTCCAAGGACCTCTCAATGATATCTATAAAAATGATTTAGAGAAAAAGGAATAAAAATGGATCATTATATTTCATTTTCTATTCTTGTGGGATTTTCTTGTAAAATAATCTCTAAGAATGCTTGCATAGTTGTGTGTAGGGAGATCATTTTGTCAATAGATTGTTTACTATTGCATATGCTTTGGTCCAAAATATTCTAAAATTCTAAAACACATTGCAAAGAGGTTTCTATATGTCAAGGTGTGAGCAAGGATCATCCTATCTATTTGCAAAGTCAAATTCCATCACACTAGATACAATTTCATCTTGGGTATCGATGTATTGATGCATCATGTCTATGTGTTATATTAAAAATAATGAATGATGAAGTATCCAAATCCCTAAAACAAGAATATCATAAATATCATCACCATATCTAATAAATTATCAAAGACTCATAGACTTGTTGGACTTTTGAATCAACCTCAAATTCAATGGTTAATCCATTCTTCATATTCTTCTATCTTCTTTCCATTCTACCACGGTATCATGATAGCCAACAAAAAAATAATAATGCATACATCTTGCATCCACAAACCATAAGCATACATACATCCTCCATAATTATATCATAATCATCTTATGATCATCAACATATCTTAAGCATGGCATCATCACATGGGAAATACATAAAAGGGAAATGCATCCATCTCATAGAATGTAATATAGAAACATATTAGAAAATAAAATAAACCATCCATAATATATAATACATTTCATATCACATCAAGATCACATCATAATACAAAAAGAAAGAAAAAAATCCATAACATGAACATCTACATGCATCCATAACATGTGCATCCATAAAAAAACACAAAGCATGAAATAAAGGAGACATCACATCAAAATGATAGAGTACCATATCATAACCAAATCGGGTCATCTAATACATATCTCAAAATATGAATGTCATGATACAAATTTTAAAGTCAATATGTCAATATCAATCAAAATTAGATATACAAGAGGCTATCAAAAATCAGTCGATGAATGTATATACATGTAATAATCAGGGTTGTACATCCAAAACATTTCTACAAATGTGTGAGCTATCCTCGACTCTAATGATCATCCTATTGGTATTAATTTGGGTGGAATAAAGGAGAATCTTCAAAACCACTCGGCTTGACCCTACTCCTATGCTCAAAATCTAGTTATCCCCATAGTCGAGGCACTACTTTGTGGTACATAGTATGATAGTATGAAGCCTCTACCATAGAATCTTCGTACATTTGAGTTGGGACCATGTCCTACCCTTATGTGTGTGCAATTGTCACCTCCAATTATTTTCTCTACTTGGTCTCCTATTCTAGTTGAATGGTTAGTTGTTGGAATTGCTATAAATCTTGATCTCTCTCACTGGTAACCACCTGAAACACTACAATCAACTGTTGTACTTGCTACCTCAACCAGTCCATCTCTACTATAAGTTCTACAATTTAATTGTCTTGAGGATCAATACCATATACTTTCTACTTCTAATCCTAGCATGGTGGTGGTGGTCCTGACGATACATTCCCTAGCACCTATCCATCATGTGGTTGTTGCTACTGCCCATCTCTAGGCACCTGTCCATCATGCCTAGCTCTTCCATCCTATCTATCTCGGGGAGACTATTGAGGAGGTTGTTGATGAGCCCTACCATATCCTTTGCCATATCCTTATCTCCTAACCATGTCAAGTTCCTATATCACTGCAAGATCTATAAGGAATATGGGTGTGAATAATTGCCACTAGGAATCATATGCATTTGTAGTGTCGAAATCATATGGTCTTCCAACATATACTTATGGCTATGTGAAAATATATTTGAAGTCATCTACTACCACCTAGGGTGGAATCTTCTAACCCACTATTCCTCTCTAATAATATGTAAAAACATGACCATGTAATCCTAAGGAACCACATCTTGGACCTCCCTAAACTAGCAAGTGATGTGATTTGGAAAGTACCACTTGTTGTGCCTATAACACACACACCCAATTCTGAACCGGGATCCTCTCCTTTTTTGTTTGTTGGGCTACTTTTAAACTTGCCTCATTTTTCATGCCCCCTATTTTTTTAATCCTAAGTGATCAATGAGTCTTAAAGTTACCATCTTGAGTTGACCAAGTTTCACCATCCTAAAAAAGTGTTTAGATCTTTGGCCTTCATAGAGCTCCTTTGGCAGTTTTCCTTAGGCCCCGTAAACTACCATCTTTTGCACCTTGTAGGTCTGCCCTTGCAAGCCACCCCTCATAGTATTTTTTACCTTATTTTTTGTTTGGACGATGGCCAATTTGGTTTGATTTCCTGCTATGCATGCCCCGCGTTGATGGTCATCATCTCTTCTATCGGTCTGCCTAGTGGAAAACACTAGGTTGCCTTCCGCTCTATGGGCTCCACTATTCCCGCCGTCATCTATCTTGGAAAGCGTACTCACCAACTACGCCTGCCATCATACCAAAATTTAATGTGACATTTAATGCATCAAATTCTATAAATAGTAGTGTTGAGAGGTCATTTTCATCGACATTCCCTCTAGAATTTGTCAGCACACTGCCTGCCTTCGCCGCTTCTATGCTCACATGATCTTGTTGTCAGCCATGGATTCTTCACGCTCTCTTGTGGGATACTTAGGTAGGTCTTCCACCGCTATCTATTCATGCATTGTTGGTCAAATTCTACAAAGTGGTTAAAATTTCAAGAGGGAAAACTGTGAAATTTTCTAAAATAATCAATCTTGCACAAAACCCTTCTCATAAAATTCGAAGATCCTTTGAATTTTAACTATTTGTAGCCATGCATAAATTTGCATTGTGATTGCTATTATTACTACGGTCATTGAGCATTTATAGCTCACAAACCCTTCACCACCATCCTATCAATCATGCAATCAACAAACCATGAGCCGCGACCATCACCGTCGGTGGACCCGTGTATGCGAGTGGATGCCACCCTCTCGTCTTCACCTTTTAACTTAATGTGGGACCCTTAGACTTCTATGGATCCACGAGTGTGGGATTCCACCCGAAAATGGATCATGCCCTTCATTATTCCTAAATGGCTGATTCACCCAAACCTTCTACCTACCAAGTTTCACCAGACCTATTAGAATTAGAATTTTCAAAAAAAATTCTAAAGGTTTTATCAATTGAAATCCAAAATTTATCCCATTATTTTCGTAAAAACCACACTTTTTTCCTCCATAAGGAAAATAATTCCTTTTACCACCATACCACTACTTGAATAGCCACCCTTGTAAACCCTTACCTCATACCTCCTTACCATAACCTCTTGCAAAAGGGCTCGTGGTATTATGGTCAAGAAAGTTAACAATATACCCTTTTACCACTATACCGTGGAAGGTTAGAGCTTAGACTGCAGTAGAGCGGTGAAGTGAATATCATTGTTAAAGGGAAACCGCTACACCACAAAGGATCAGGACACCATGGTAGAGTGGTAGAAATGATAGTAAAGGAAGATACTGCTACATCGTAGGCAAGAGAAACATAGCCTGCAGTAGAGCAGTGCACTAAGAAAGAACACTGAAGATGATACCATTGTACCATAGGGAAATAAGGGGAATCTCACAATAGAGTGGTACATAGTGGAGCATATAGTAAAGGAGACATAAGACATACTACGATACCGTGGGAGGAAAAAATTTAATGCATGGTAGGGTGGTGAGCTAATGAAAGCAAAGGAAGACACCTCCATACCTCAGGGACATGAGAGGTATTCTGCGGTATAGTGATCTATTAATATGTGTATGAAGGATACCATGGTACCACAATCGAGAAAAATATGGCATGAGGTAACATGATAAAGTAGTCATTCAAGCATTTAAAGTATATCTATCACATTAGTCAACTTAAAAATATGCATTGAGCTCAATACAAAGATTTGAATCATGTGAATTTATGGGTCAAGAGTAAATGCATCTTGGGATTAAAACACACAAAATAAGTTAATTGTTTTTCATTCACAATAGCTGAAATCAAAGAATGAGCAAGTGCGGAGGGTGAAGGAGAAGATAAATTTTTCATGGAAATTCACATCACTAGGTAAGTCCAGCCGATTCCTATCTATAAATTTCATAATGGCACCTAATAAAAATAAGGTAGGAGCTAAGAAAGATGAAGCCAAGCCAAATAAAACCTCTTTACAATCACCATTACTTGCTATGTTTCTTGCATCAGTGAACAAAGGGTCAAAGAGTGTTTTCAAGGATTTGGCCCAGGGTTGTAGAGGCCCAGTTCCACCCCAATCCGGTTGAAATCTCTACTGGTATTTTTACCAGAAAAGGAATGATAAGGTTCCCACATCAAACCCATGGACCTTGTATGTATCCAAGCTAATTATGCCCAATGTCTTCATGGATACCAAGCTAATTAAAGCCTTGGATTACAATTACCATGCCCCAACCAAAACTGTCAGACTTTTGAATGGTGGGTGTTTAGTGGATATCAATAGGGAGGCTATCATAGAATGTTTTAATCTTAACACACAAGCAGTAACAAAAGTGAACTTGGTAAAGTTAGAGTAGGAGTACAAGAGGTTAAGAAGAACTTACCGTAGTGACAAGCTCCCCTTACATATGAAAAGGGTGATAAAAATAGAAAAATCTCAATCCCTGCTTCCAAGGTTGAGCCCTTTCAAGTTGATGAATTCCAAGTGTATTTTAGAAACACCTACTCTGCATTGTGTCAAATACTAGGAGTGGATGCCAAGGAAAATATGTTATTAGGGTTGATGATGATGGCTATGATAATTAAGCATCTCATATCAAATTTAGAGTTTGACTTTGGGTTTGTAATTGAACAATAGATTCATGAGATTTTTGATTTAGGTTAGGGAGGACAAGGCCCCCATTACTTTCAAAAAAATTCTCTTCTAGGTCATTTAATTTTATATCAAAATAAACAAAATGGACGGAGAGAATGAACTTGTGTACACATAAAAATGACATTAAGCTTCCCGTGTAGAATTGGTGTTACATCTGGGATAGCAAGTGCAAAGAGAGTGATTTTTTGGTATTTAGGGATGATTTTTTTGTGAGACTGATACAAGTTTTGGGTTACCCTACACCAAGACTTCTCGACTCTTTAATGAGAGTAATGAGACCAGTGCAGGACAAGACAAACCAAGGTTTCATGCATAATTATGCTGACTATTTTTTTCATGCCACAATACACACTTATTAGAGTCTATGGGTGTAACCTATCACCACACATCTTGCCTAAGTTTGTATCGACAAGAATGTGTTTCTTAGAGTACATGTGGAGAATGTTGTGGATGGAGCATGATTTGATGAAGAATCAAAGAAAAGGTACATTTTTTCCTAATTTGATAGTGTATGAAGACTTGTCTATTGGGTCAGAGATGCTGGAGGAATTACAAAGGTTCATGAGGGTCCACTATTCCCTCAATTCTAGAAAGGAAAGGTTGCATGATCCAGAGGGACACATCAAAAATATCAAAATGACTCTGCCAACAAAAAGGGCCATTACATATGAGTTTGACTCCCAAGAGGATACCATACAAAATCTAGTTTATTTTGTAGATATTACACAAACAAGGAATACATGGATCACAATGATGAAATGGGAGAAATATAAGATGGAGAAGGATGCAAGTTTCAAGGGGTTCTTTGTAGAAGAACCTAATCTTTTAAAGAGAATGTAGCTAACCCTTGAAAAGTATAATGAAATGTATGAAATGGCTCAGACTGAAGGGTTCATTCCTACTCTTGCACCCAAGCAACCATCACATGAAGCTTCCACCTCAGATTTTCCATCACCCTCACCTCCACACTCATCCCCTTCATCCCCCATCCAAGAGCCCTGGGCCAAAAAATATAAAATTGAATCATTAGTTGATTATAGTGATGATGAAGAGGAAGGTGTGGTCCTCACCTTAATTGAAATAAAAGTAGTATAGCAGCAAAAAACTTATGAGCCTCATGATCCTAAAATTAGTATATCAGAAGAAACTGCAAAAGAAATTTAGGATGATGAGAGGATGATTGACTCTCTGAGGTTTATAGATGATGATAGCTTCATCCATACCGGTGAGTTCAAGGATTTCTAGATCAAAATGAAGATGAATCAGTATCATGAAGATTGATAATAAATATCATAGGGGTTGATAATGTGAAATAGGCTGAAGTTCAAGCTCAAACATTTGCTAAGCTGAATATTGACAATATTAATGTCACTCCCCAAGAAGCAAGAGAATTAGTGTTGAGCAGTAATATGTTGATTATACCAGGGATGGAGCTATCCAAAGTATTCCTTTTGGATCAAATCATATCATAGGATGACCTAATATTAATTGTAGAGTTTGATTCAGAGGAAGGGGTATTAGGAATACGATATAACCCCACAACTTAGACCCTTTCTTTATAGACAAAGCAAAAGAATACAAGGAAGCCTAGTCTTTTAGATGTGGTGCAAGAAATAAGGGGATCAGTTATGGTCAATACAATGAAAGATACAACTCCTACAAAGGCTGCAACTATCACCATGCACTCTACGATGTTTACTAAGGATGTGATAGAAAATATGGAGAAAAGGGTTAGTGAATATGAAAAAATAATTTATTTTTAAATGATGACATAAATAAATTGTTCATTGAAAATGTGAACTTAAAACATCAACTCCAATAGGCTACAATAGTAAGGGGAAATGAAATGGTTGCTTATCATCCACCTATGCAAATTATAGATCCATAAGTATAACAATTGAAAGCTGAAATTGATAAATTAGAGAAGCATAACATGGAAAATGTCAAGCATCATGTTTTAGATACCCTGAGAAAAATACCAGAGTATAGAGTGGGGGTGCTGAAAGAGAAAATAGGTGGAATACATGAGAGCTTTAACAATCTGGTCAAAGCTTTAGAACAAGTAAGTGTTAGTTACCCTATTGTTAATGAACTCCATAAAAGGTGGTAGCCAACTTAACATACTTTAACCACTCTCTACAAAGCAACACAACAAGACCCGAATTCTCCTCAAAAACTCAATCCTACTCAGGAGATGGTGAAAGGAGTGATAGAAGAGCATAAATATTTAGTGGACATGAAAAAGAAAGTGGAAAATAGGAGTACATTAGACTCAATAAATTTTATCTTCAGCCCTTAAATCATTAAAGATGCCAATCAAATAAAAGGTGATAGGGAATGGAGGAAGGAATTTGATTAGATGATTTCTCAATGCTTGACGCATGTTTAGTAAAACAAGGATATCCGATTAGATAGGTTTCATGTTGTATTGGATGAAATTATCACCCTAGATAAAGGGTACATGAATTTTGTCGTAGATACGAGGAACCTGTTGGACAATAGATAGAAGAGCCACCTTGAAAACTTCACTTCTCCATAGGAGTTCAAATGGCCTAACAATCTAACAATTAGTACACGGAAAGAAAGATACTTGGGCTCAAATGAAGAATGATTTCATATGTCATAAACAGGAGGAATCATACAGTAAAATATTTTAACAGGTATTGATTGTCTATGGGATTTTAATTGGAGATAAACAGATTAGTTATTGTTGTTACCTTTCAGTTATGTTTATGTTTTAATTTCATGCTTTGTTATCAAACAGTGTCTTTTGGTCTGAAGCTTGTTTCCTCTCGCATAAATAAGAGAGACCAAGACCAAATTAATATTTGGATTTAGGAGTAGGATAGATAGATAGCAGAAATTTTCCATAATGTTTACATTTCAGAAGACTATGATGCAAGTTTAATTTTGAAGAAGATAATAAAAGACCTTTGATTCGGTTGTTCCATCCTAGTATCAACTATTTGTTGAGTTTATTCAATTATTTGATTGTCTCCAACTTAATATTTCTTGATTATTTAAGTTCATATATAAAGCATATGTTGAATTTATCAGTGCACATTTGTTGTGTCTATGTGATGTGATTAACTAGGTTCTTTAAAGAAGAAATAAATTCCTTTTAGTTAATTGTAGTAATCTGGAAGTGTTATTTAGATTAGTAAGAATAATCAAATAATTATGATTGATATTATGCCTCTAGTAGGGTTTATCAATCACTATATTTCATGTTTATACAAGTTATAAACTAATACCTTTATGCCAAACAATTAGAATTTATACCAAATAGAAGTCATTCATCAAAGACTTTCATTTGACTTTGTTATAACCAACAAGGGACTAGTCTCACCCATTTGGTTTACTTAGTTTCATTTGATACTACATCTGTTAACTGGATATATTTACAAAACTTAATATTTCTTATACTATTAATACCAAATTAAGATCACATCTCTCCAATGTCAAATAGCCATTGTGGATAGGTTGATCAAATAGGAAACATAGTTCAAATCTACAACATTTACATAGTTACACCTACCTAGGTTTAGCAGAGCCTAAAGAGTAGAAGGTTCAATTACATTAATTGGCCTTGTACGTTAGGCAAAAACATGTCAAGATCTTGGAAACCTCTTGTGGTTCAAACCTTTGTTTTTGAGATCTAATAGTTTGGCGACTCTACTAGAGAACCAAACTAAACCCAAGCCTTCATAATAGACTCAATAAGAGACTTCACTGGGAACAAGGAACTACATAATTTTCCCACTTCTCTAGAAAGTTAGTGGCGACATTGAAAGAGATAAATGGATTAAAAAAATAGATCATTAGAATATCCTGCAATATGCAAGGAAAAAGGTATTTGTACAAAAAGGGTCCTAATGACAAAGTTAAATGGGCACACAAGAATAATAAGGGCAAGAACCTATCTGACGACGTGTGCTTAACAAACAAAGAAAAAACATTAAAAGCACATCTTGAGACATATAATCGTTATGATACACTGAGAAGTGAAAAAAAACCATCTGAAGAGCCCCATACTCCAATAGAAAAAAGGAACCCTTTCTATCAATCAGACCCTAATAAAGTTGAAGATTTCATGGATAGGTTTCAGGCTAAAAGAGAAAAGAAACAACATGAGTATGATTAGAAAATGGTGGCACTTGAGGGAAATCGGAATGGACCTGGTAATGGTGTAGCCTTTGAAGAAAACGATGAATTCATGACTTGGGATGAGATAAATGCACGATTGGAATATGAAAGACAAGAAGTGGAAAGAGAAAAAGCAAAATATGAACAAAGGATCTAATCAATAACAGAACAAAAAAAATTGAAACTAAAAAAGGCTGAATATGAGGCTTAGATTGATAACCTCCCTAATTATATACCTCCTCATAAACAATGGAGTAATAATGAAGGAACTTCCAATCCACCAAAAACACCACAAAAATAATTAGGAAATTAGTACAAGCCCACAAATGCTCCACCTAAAAATCCATCATAACACCTGAATGCTCATCTTCCCCCTCACCAATAGTATATTCCCTCACATGACCAACAATACATGGCTTCAAAAGGTCAGAAATATGTGCCACCACCTCGCACACAATACAATAATCCACTATATTATTATTAGCATCCTCAAAAGCCACCTCCCCAACAATACACAACCATGATCAAACAATTTTATTTGGATGGATTTTAAATATATCCTTAACGCATTGATAACAGTTGGAGAAGTCTTGTCCCAAAATTCACAGGAAGTAGTGCACTCATAGCTGAAGAACACTTAAGAATTTTTAATGCATTTATTCAATACTTGGATATGCAATATGAGGATGTGCAAATGGAACTATTTATGATGTCATTGATTGAAGATGCTAGAGATTGGCTTAACAATTTACCAAAAAATTCTATGGCTTACATTTAGGATTTTCATGAACAAATCTTTGAGAAATATGGGAACCAATGTGCACACGAGTTTGCCTTGCATGAATTGGTAACTTTCCAGAAACATCAAAATGAATCAACTTATGACTTTAACTAGAGATTCTCTAAATTACATAACAAGATGCCTTTTGGATCCAAATTGGATGATCCTGTTGCATTAAGTATTTATCTAAAATATTTTGATCTGAAGATAGGATACAAACTTAGAAATAGGTGTCCTAGGAATTTAGTTGAAGCACAGAAGATAGAAATGACTATTGAAAATAATAGAAAGGCTTCAAGAATGATTGGTAAGAGGGATAATCCTAAGATTCCCTAATATAATCCTCCAAATAGGCAATAAAATAAATATTGAAATGAAAGGCCATTGTTGCATGATATTCCATATAATAAAAGATAGAAGGATGGAAAGCTTGTGATAGATAGGCCTAAGAATAAGGAGACACCTAATCCTTTGAAGAAAATAAGGGCATATATGGTAAATAACAATCCTTGGTGCCCAGTTTGTGACTTGCCACACTCTCCTAATTATTGTATTGTGGCTTAGGAAATACTAGAATACAACAATGAGGAAGATCATAAGATCTATTTAACCTCCCACACTCTTCACCCCATTGAGTAGGCATATTCATCTTTAGAAGAATGAGGTTATGAATATGATGTTGATAACCCAAGGTAAAATGTCCATATAGTTGAACAACAAATCTTCTCTGATTAGGAAGAAAGTGATGATGAACAATGTTCTCCTAGTGCATCATATTAGACAAATAAATGCAATAGAAGGAGACCAACTGAGGAAGAAATTAAGAAGTTAACCATCATAGTAGTGGAGCAGGCCAAAAGTAAATATTGGTTGAGAAATAGAATAGTAAATGAAAATGAAGGTGTTCCGAGAGGAATATTTGTAAAAGATAAGGAAATGCCAAAGGGAGCTTCAAAAAGGATAGATCATAATAAACCTGATAAAAAAGAACAAAAGTATGTTCATAAGGAGGAAAATAAATAATTACATAAGGCCAATCAAAAATATGATCAAATAAACAAAAAGGAGAAAGAGGAGAACAAAGGAGATTCAATAGAGAAAAAGAAGATGATCAAAATAGAAGGTACCTCTTTTGATTTCACGTAGGCTTTGTCCCAGGTAAATATGTCTATCCCATTACTTGAAATGATGAAGATTAAATAATATAGGGAAAGTTCTATTCAATTAATATCGAATGGATGTGACAAAAACAAAAACTTTGAGAACAAAGGCACCACAAGGATCAAAAAAAAGCTAGGAGAATTAAAAGTTCCTGAGGTTTGTTTAAATGATGCACTAATAAATCCTCCACAAGTTGCTCCATTTTTCATCACATTACTTGTAAATAAAAAATTAGTAAGAAATTGTATGATAGATTATCGTGCAGAAATCAACATCATGTCAATTGGAGTTATGAAGCAACTTGGCATGCAGGTAGACACTAATGGTGGTAAGTGCTATGCTATGGATGGGAGGCCTATCCTTGTGATAGGAATTATTAAAGACATAGAGGTAAAATTGGTTGTGTATCCACAAGAAACTTATCATATTGACATAATTGTAATTGAAACACCTCCTCAATTTTGAATGCTTTTGTCAAGACAATGGACCATAGTAGTTGGAGGAAATGTACAATTTGACTTCTCATATGCCACAATACCAATCAATGGTGAACAAGTAAAATTTTATAGAGAACCAAGGATGAATCAAATTGTGTATTGTTTTCCTCAAGAACAGATCAATTATTTCTGTGATGTTTAATTAAGGAGTTTTAGAGTAAAACCTTCCTAGCTTGAATTGGTAAATAGTGACCCAATTGATAAGCATGTTTTCAAAGATCAACAGGGTGTGTGGAAAATGTATTTTGATGGAGCATGTAGCCAATAAGGCAATGCAACTAGGGTAGTATTTATATCACCTAAAGGTATTACATTCAAGTATTCATTTTTTCTAACTTTTGAGTGTACAAACAATGTGGCAGAATATGAGGCCTTGTTGATTGGTTTAAATATGGCTATCAAACACAAGATCAAATTGTTAGCTATCCTTGGAGACTCTGAGCTGGTTGTCTTACAAATCAGGTCAAAATATGCTGCAAATAACAAGAGATTGAAATAATATAGAAATGTTGTGTGGGATAAAATTGAGTTATTTGATGCCTTCTCTATTGATTGGATAGACATATCAAAACATATAATGGCAGATTTTTTAGCAAACATATCCTTGAGAAGAGATGATATCACCTTGGCCGGAGTATCCCAAGTTGAATTTAAAGCAAGACCTACTATCCTTGAAAACATATACAATTGGAAGGTTTTCAATGATGATACTGACCTTCTAACATTTATTTAGTGCATAGATCAATATGAGGCTCAGGAGATTTACTTCAATGGTTTTGTGGATGAAGTGGATGGGAAATAAACTATATTTGGGAAGGAAGTCTTGTAGCTTAAAACCAACAAGCTTCCTAAAGGAGTTGTGGCACTATAAAGAGTGTATGATGGAAATGATTGCTCTCTCATGAAAAAAACACCAGTCAAGAGAGAAGATATTAAAGAAATAAATCTAGGAACTGAGTTAGCACCAAAAACAGTCTACATTGGGAAGAAGATAAGTCCAACCGTCAGGAGAATGTTGATTACATTGTTAAGAAAGTACAAACATGTGTTTTCTTGGTCTTATGAGGATCCCAAAGCATACATAGAAGATATTTTCCAACATGAGATTCCACTTAAGCTAAACACAAATCCATTTAGACAAAAGTAGAGGCCTATTAACCCAACTTTGGAACCTAAGATGTAAGAAGAACTGGAAAAACTATGCGATGGGGGTATTATTAAACCCATTAGACATTCAACATGGGTCTCAAACTTGGTTCTAGTAAGAAAGAAAAATGGGGATATTAGACTATGTGTAGCTTTCAAAAATCTAAATTTTACCTCCCTTAAAGATAATTATCCTCTCCTAAATATGGAGGCAATATTGCACAAAGTAACAAGATGTGAGATACTATCAATGATGGATGGGTTTTCTAGATATAACCAGGTTAAATTCAAAGAGTCTGAGCAATACAAGATAACATTTAATACACCATGGGGGACATATGTTTATGTTAGAATTTCATTTGGTCTCATGAATGCAGGGGCCACTTTTCAAAGGGCCATGGATGTGGCATTTGTAGGATTGATTAATGCTATAATGGTGGTGTATCAAGATAATCTCATTGATTATTCCAAAAGAGTAGAAGATCATGTAGGGAATTTGCAAAATATATTCATCAAAGCTTTGGAATATGGTAGTAGTCTTAATCCTAAGAAATGCCACTTTTCTATTACAGAGGGTAAGATTTTGGGACATATTGTATCAAAAGAGGGGATTAGAATAGATCCTAAGAGAGTAGAAGCCATAGAAAAAATCCCCATTCCTAAGACTTTCAAATCCATCCAATTTTTTTTTCTCAAATTAACTTTGTTAGGAGGTTTGTATCAAATTTTTCTAAAATTGTTAAACCAATATCCAAAATGCTAAAAAAAGGAGAAAAGATAGATCAGACTATAAAAGCCATGGAAGCTTTTATATCTATCAAAAGAGAGCCATCAAAGAAGCCCCCATCCTAAAGTCCCCTAATTTTACCAAACCTTTTCAAATATTCTCCTTTGCCTCATTTCACACCATAGCAGTTGTTATGTTACAAAAGAATGATGAAGGTCATGAGAAACCTGTATCTTTTTTTAGCAAGTCTCTACAGGGGTTAGAGTTGAAATATGATATTATGGAAAAACAAGCCTTTGCATTGGTCAAAGCAACAAAAGCTTTCAGACCATATCTTGTTGGAGCTAAAGTAATTTCCTATGTCCCACATGTAGCTATGAAAGATATCCTGATATAGAAAGAGGTAATAGTGAAGAGATGTAGATGGATTAATAAAATCCAAGAATTCGATATGGAAGTTCAAATTACCAAGTTGGTAAGGGGATAGGGTTTGTCCAGGCTAATGGTAGAAACAAACATTAAGGAAAACCAGATATGAAATATAGAGGGTGAGGAGAATGCAATTGCAAGTATCAAAAATAGTCCTTGGTACAAAAAAAAATATATTATCTTAGGCACATGAAATGACCTGAGGGATTGAATGATAATGAAAAGAGAACTTTGAAGCTGAAAGCATATAAGTATGTATTTATAGAAGGGGACCTATTGTGGAAGAATATGGATGGAATGCTATTTTTGTGTCTAGATGAATCACAAGAAAAACATGTCGCTTGAAGGAGATGCATGAAGGGGTGTGTGGAGGTCATTATTCTGCCAAAACCAGTACACACAAGGTTCTTAGGGCTAGCTATTACTAGCCTAATTTTTTTAATGACTATTTTGCACATTTAAGGAAATGTGATTCTTGTCAAAAGTTCTAAGGGAAATTAAAATATCAAGGAGTGCTACTGCTTAGACATTTATAGGTAGAAGCCCCTTTTCACCAATGGGGAATTGAATTTATTGGGGAAATAAAAGAAAAGTCTAGTGGAGGACATAAATGGATACTAGTAGCTACAAATTATTTTACTAAGTGGGTGTAGGCAATCCCAAATAAATAAGCAACAAGCAAGGTGGTGATGAATTTTCTAATGGAAAGCATAATAACTAGATTTGGCACACAGGTGAGAGTGATCACAAATAATGGGATGTGTTTTAGATCTGATGAATTCAAAGACTTCTGCAATACATATGGAATTACTATTTCCTATGCTCCCCCTACCACCCACAAGCAAATGGTCAGGCAAAATCCAGTAATAAAAGTCTTTTAAAGATCATAAGGAGGATGTTAGATATAAATAAAAAGGAATGGGACTCAAAGTTGAGAATGGATGTGTGGGTGGATAGGATTATAGTGAAAAGGGAAATCAGAAAATCTGGATTTGAATTGGTATATGGAACACAAGCCAGGATGCCACTGCAAAACCTTTTACCAGCTTACAATTTCATTTTGCAAGAGGATCTAGACATTTCTGAACCAATGGAGGAAAGAATAGAGTAGCTTGCATAACTTGATGAAATGAGGAGAATAGAATAGAAACAAAATGAAAAGCTGAAATCACATGTAAAATACCTTTTTGATAAAAAATCCAAAAGTAGAAAGTTTGAGGAGAATGAATTGGTGTTAATGTGGAATGCCAGATTTCAGGAAAAGGGAAAGCATGGAAAGTTTGAAGCTTTGTGGCTAGGTTCTTTTTTTATCACTCGGAAAGGATGGGAGGAATCCTATTATTTACAAAACATGTCTAGAGAGGAGTAGGAATTGGTAGTACATGGGTAATTTCTAAAATGTTTCTTCTCTTAAGGAGTACCAAAGGATTAAAGGATTGTTGGTGCATGGACAATTCTTAACAAAACCTCTTAATTCTTTTTTTCCATGCACATTAGTCTAGGAAATTCAAAAGGGACTAGGAATTTCTAGTAAATGGACAATCCTAGAATTCCCTCATTGAAAACAAATTTTCTTTCCATGTACAGTAGTATAGGATCATCTCCATCTCCTCCATTTTCCACTTCCTTTAATTTTTCATATCCTTTAAAGTCTTGGTATGCTCCCAGAGATATTTTGGATTCTTGCAGTGATCAGAAAATCACTCATCCCCTATTGGAGCCGCTATTAGAATAAAAAATTTCACAAAAAATTCTAAAGGTTTTATCAATTGAAATCCAAAATTTATCCCATCATTTTCATAAAAACCACTTTGTTTTCCTCCATAAGGTCATAAATTCCTTTTACTACCATACCACTACCTAATAATCCACCCTTGTAAACCCTTACCTCATACCTCCTTACTGCAGCCTCTTGAAAAAGGGCTCGTGGTATTATGGTCAAGACAATTAACAATATACCCTTTTACTGCTATACTCTAGAAGGTTAGATCTTAGCCCATAGTAGAGAAGTGAAGTGAAGAGGATTGATAAAGGGAAACCGCTACATTGTGAAGGGTCAAGACACCATGGTAGAGTGGTAGAAATGATAGTAAAGGAAAATACTGCCACACCGTAGGCAAGAGAAACATAGCCTATGGTAGAGTGGTGTACTAAGAAAGAACACTAAAGATGATACCACTGTACAATAGGAAAATAAAAGGCAGCTCATGGTAGAGTGGTATATAGTGGAGCAGTATAGTAAAGGATATAGAAGACATACCGCAATACCATAGGAGAACAAAATTTAATGCACGATAGGGCGGTGAGCTAATGAAAGAAAAGGAAGACACTGCCATACCATAGGGAGGTGAGAGGTATCATGTGGTATAGTGATGTATTAATATGTTTATGAAGGACACCATAGTACCACAACTAAGAAAACGATGGTGTGAGGTAACATAATAAAGTAGTCATTGAAGCATTTAAAGCATATCTTTCACATTAGTCAACTTCAAAATATAAATTGAGCTTGATACAAAGATTTGAATCATGCAAATTAATGGTTCAGGAGTAAATGTAGCTTGGGATTAAAACACACAAAATAAGTTAATTTTTTTTCATTCATGATAGTTGAATCGAAGAATGACCAAGCATGGAGGGTGAGGGAGAAGATAATTTTTTCATGGAAATTCATATCACCTAGTAAGTCCATCTCATTCCTATTTGTAAATTTCATAATGGCACCTAAGAAAATAGATGTAGGAGCTAAGAAAGATGAAGCCAAGCCAAATGAACCCTCTTTACAGTCACCGTTATTGGCTTTGTTGCCCAGGTTAGTGAACAAAGGGTCAAAGAGTTTTTTTAGGGATTTGGCCCAAGGTTGTAGAGACCCAGTTATACCGCAATCTAGTTGCAATCTCTTTTGATATTTTTACCAAAAAAGGAATGATAAGGTTCATACATCAAACCCATGGACCTTGGATGTAGCCAAGCTAATTATGCCCAATGTCTTCATGGATACCGAGCTAATTAAATCCCTAGCTCATAGTTACCATGCGCCAACAAAACTGTTACACTTCTGAATGGTGGGTGTTTAGTGGATATCAATAGGGAGGTTTTCATAGAATGTTTTAATCTTAACAGACAAGCAGTAAAAAAAGTGAACTTGGTAAAGTTAGAGCAGGATTACAAGAGGTTAAGGAGAACTTACTATAGTGATGAGTTCCCCTTACATATGAAAAGGGGTGATAACAATAAAAAAATCTCAATCCCTACTTCCAAGGTTGAGCCCTTTCAAGTTGATGAATTCCATGTTTATTTTAGAAACACCTACTTTCCATTGCGTCAAATACTAGGAGTGGATGTTGACGAAAATATGTTATTAGGGTTGATGATGATGGCTATGATAATTCAACATCCTGAATCAAATGTAGAGTTTAACTTTGGTTTTTTAATTGGACAATAGATTCATGATGGTTTGATTTAGGTCAAGGAGGCCAAGGCATCCATTACTTTCAGAAAATATTCTCTCCTATATCATTTAATTTTATATCAAAATGAAACAAAATGGACCAAGAGAATTAACTTGTGTATACATGAAATCATAATTAATCTCCACATGAAAAATTGGTGTTACATCTGGGATAGCAAGTTCAAAGAGAGTGATTTTGCGGTATTTAGAGATGATTTTTTTGTGAGAATGATAAAAGTTTTGGGTTACCCTACACCAATATTGCTTGACTCTTTAACGAGAGTAATGAGACCAGTGGAGGGCAACCCAAACCAAGGTTTCATGCATAATTATGTTGACTAGTTATTGATGCCACAATACACACTTATTAGAGTCTATGGGTGTAACCAAGCACCACACATCTTACCTAAGTTTGTACTGGAAAGATTGTGTTTCTTAGAGTACATGTGGAAAATGGTGTGGATGGAGCACGATTTGATGAAGAATAAGAGAAAAGGCACATTCTTGCCTAATTTGACAATGTATGAAGACTTGTCTGTTGAGTCAAAGATGTTGGAGGAATTAAAAAGGTTCATGATGGTCCATTGTTCCCTCAATTCTAGAAATGAAAGGGTGTGTGATCCAGAGGGACACATCAAAAATATCAAAAGGACTGTGCTAACAAAAAGGGCCATTACACATGAGTTTGACTCCCAAGAGGATGTCATATAGAATCTGTTTTATTTTTTAGATGTTACACAAACAAGGAATAAATGGATCACAATGATGAAATGGGAGAAACTAAAAATGGAGAAGAATAAAAGTTTCAAGGGGTTCTTTGCAAAAGAACCTAATATTTTGAAGAGAATGCAACTAACCCTTTAAAGCTGTGATGAAATGTATGAAATGGCTCAGATTGAAGGGTTGATTCATGCTCCTGCACCCCAACAACCATCACATGAAGCTTCCACCTTAGATTTTCCACCTCCATCACCTCCACACACATCTCCGTCATCCCCCATCCAAGAGCCCCATACCAAAAAATAGAAAACTGAATCATTAGTTGATTATAGTGATGATGAAGATGAAGGTGCAGTCCTCACCTTAGCTGAAATATAAGAAGTAGCAGAGCAGAAAAAAAATTAGGAGCCTCATGATCCTAAAATTAGGATATCAAAAGAAACTGAAGAAGAAATTCATGATGACAAGAGGGTGATTGCCTCTCTGAGGTTTATAGAGGATGATAACTTCATCCATACTAGCGATTTCAAGGATTTCTAGATCAAAATGAAGAGGAAGCAATATGATGAAAGATTGAGGATAAATATCATAGGGTTTGATAATGCGAAACAAGCTGAAGTTCAAGCTGAAACATTTGTTGATTTGAATATTGACAATATTAATGTCACTCCCCAAGAGGCAAGAGAATTAGTGTTGAGTAGTAATATGTTCATTATACCAGGGATGGAGCTATCCAAAGTATTCCTTTTGGACCAAATCAAGTCACAAGATGACCCAATGTTAATTGTAGAGTTTGATTTAGAGGAAGGGGTATTAGGAACATGGTATAACCCCACAACTTAGACCCTTCCTTTATGGACAAAGCTAAATAATACAAGGAATCCTAGGCTTTAAGATGTGGTGCAAGGAATGAGAGGATCAACCATTGTCAAGAAAATAAAATATACAACTGCTACAAAGGCTACAACTATCAACATGCACTCTATAAAGTTTACTAAGGATGTGGTAGAAAATATGGAGAAAAGGGTCAGTGAATATGAAGAAAGACTAAAATTGTCAAATGATGAGGTAAATAAATTGTTCATTGAAAATGTGAAGTTAAAAAAAAAACTACAATAGGTTACACCAATAAGACGAAATGACATGGTCATGTATCATCCACCTGTGCAAGTTGTATTGAAAGAGAAAATAGGTGGAATACATGAGAGATTTAGCAATCTGGTCAAAGATTTGGAACAAATATGTGTTAGTTTCCCTATTATTGATGAACTATAGAAAAGGTGGCAACCAATTTATCATACTTTAACAACTCTCTGCAAATAAACACAATGAGACCCAGATGCTACTCAAAAACTCAAGCCTACTTAGGAGATGGTGAAAGGAGTGATAAAAGAGCATAAATATTTAGTGGACATGAAAAAGAAAGTGGAAAATAGGAAGAGTACATTTGACTCAATAAATTTTCTCTTCAACCCTTCAATCATTAAAGACGACAATCAAATAAAAGATGTTGAGGAATGGAGGAATGAATTTGATCATATGATTTCTCAATTCTTGACACATGTGCAATATAATGGGGATATCAGCTTAGATAGGGTTCATGTTGTACTAGATGGGATTATCACCCTAGATAATGGGTACATGAAGTTTGTTGTAGATACTAGGAACCTACTGGATGATAGATGGAAGAGCCACCTTCCAAACCTCACTATTGTATAGGAGTTCAAATGGATGAACAATCTAACAATTAGAAGATGGAAAGAAAGATACTTGGGCTCACATGAAGAATGATTTCATACATCATAAAGAGGAGGAATCATACAATAAAAACTTTGAATAGGTCTTGACTGACTACGAGGTTTTACTTGAAGATTAATGGATTAGTTATTGTTCTTATCTTTTAGTTATGTTTATGTTTTAATTTCATGCTTTGTTATCAAACGGTGTGTCTTTTGGTCTAGGGCTTGTTGCCTCTCGCATAGATAAGAGAGACCAAGACCAAATTAAGATTTAGATTTATGAGTAGGATAGATAGATATCAGAAAGTTTCGATAATGTTTAAATTTCAAAAGACTATGATGCAAGTTTAATTCTGAAGACTATAATGAAAGACCTTTGATTTAGTGGTTCCATCCTGGTATCAGTTGTTTGGTGAATTTATTCAATTATATGATTGTCTACAAATTAATATTTCTTGATTATTTAAGTTGATATATCAAGAATATGTTCAATTTATTAGTGCACATTTTCTATATCTATGTGATGTAATTAATTGGGTTCTTTAAAGAAGAATTAAATTCCTTTTAGTCAATTGTAGTAATTTGGAAGTGTTATTTGGGTCAATTAGAAGAAACAAATATTTAGGATTGATATTTTGCCTTCAGTAGGGTTTATCAATCACTATCTTGCATGTTTATACAAGTTATAAACTTGTACATGTATGCCAAACAATTAGAATTTTTTCCAAATAGAAGCCATTCATCAAAGACTTTCATTTGACTCCGTTATACCCAACAAGGCACTGTTCTCACTCATTTTGTTTATTTAGTTTCATTTGATACTAATTTTTTTGATGAACATATTTATTAACCTTGATATTTCTTATACTACTTATACCAAATTAAGATCAAATATCTCCACTGTCAAATTGGCATTGTGGATAGGTTGACCAAATAGGAAACATAGTTCAAATCTGCACCATTTACATAGGTACACCCACCTAGGTTTAGCAGAGCCTAAAGAGTAGAAGGTTCAATTGCATTAATTGGCATGGTACATTAGCCAAAAATGTGTGAAGAGCTTGGCAACCTCTTATGGTTCAAACCTATGTTTTTGAGACCTAACAAGACCCTTCTCCATTGCCTTTAAAAATGAACTCAACACTTAGCCAAAATCGCTTTGGTTGTCAACCCTTGCGGGTCTACTTTTGCAAGCTGCTCGATACCCATGGCTCTTTACTTCACCATAATTTTGAATGGCCATCATATGCTGCCCTCCCGCTCCATGGATCCTGCTAAACCTTTCACCATTGGGGAAGCCTTCACATTGTTAGTCCTTTGTAAGTCAATTCCCATGGACTACCGTCTGCTATTCACTGCCATTGACAACGCCCATTTCTAAGTGGTGAAGCTTACTCTTCCACCTGCTCGGTGGCTCCCTCATCTTTCCTTGCCATCTAGGTTGCTCCCCTCTAGAATTAGTTGTCTTGAACCTTTACGGGCCTTCATCTGTGGATAGCCCCATGTTGATTGCTCTTTGAAAATGACCACTTGACTTTTCCCATCCACTTTGTAGGCTCTAATCTATCCATCTACCTCTAATTATTTCACATGAAATCACTAAGTTAAGATTGGGAGCAGGCCCCTCCTATGGGCCTGATAGTGCAGGCTGATGTCCCATCCCTACTGTTCCATGATTGATGTTTTCAAATGTCTATGCTCAAGTTGTTGCCCGCTATTGGGGCTTGATTACTCTACCATTTTCCAAATGAATGATGTACACCGATGAATCTTGTAGGTCTGATGATGCATATAGTTGCTTGTAGACCCTTTCCCTACCTTCACTATTTCCAAATGGTTGTTGCCTAGCTGCTTCCCGTGCCTTAAGACCTGCATCCTTTCTGAAGGAATTAAACTTTAAAGACTAATGACGGCCATCCTCCCTACCTATGGATCCCACTTTATGGGACTGCATCGATGGTTTTCCCTCATGATAGTGTCATTTCTAAATGACAGATGTCAAAATGACAGAGACATTGCTTTCCTTTATAGGTCTCAGACCTGCATGCCAAAACAACCGTGCCATCATGCCCCAAGAACTCAAGAGCAATCAAACTCAAATCTCTATGTGACTTAACACCTTGGTGGACCCCACTAAGAGTGAAAAATAATTGATGCAGGTGGCCAATTATGGCCTTACGTACCCTTTTTTCCGTCTACCCACTGCCACCTCCAAAACAATCACTAGCCTAGGGAAAACTACATCCCTAGGCCCACATAGCTCTATCTCCCCACAAAAAAGGAAAACACTGTTTTTCAAGGGATGTTATGATCTTTGAAGGATGAATTGCTAGATCTAATGACTATTTTTTAGGTTTTCACTAATGCTCTCCTCACTCTATATATGAATATTCTTACTGTGTCTTTTCCTACAGGATTTATGGAACTAGTTGCAGGACCATCGAGGCATCCATGAAGCAAGAAAAGGGGAAGAAATCTACTAAGGCCCCAAGGGGGAGGAAGACAAAGATCAGTTGAATTATCAATTTCAGGGAATGGAGGTCACCTCCAAGATAACCACTGAATGGGAAAGATTAACAATACCAATCTCAGGCACATCAATTTGGACAAAGGGTCACCATTAAACCCACTACCAAGAATGAAAAGAGAATAAGGAAGAGTGGTTTGGCTAAGGCAGCCAGTTTCCCACTAGCTCTTGTGGTCCCATAATTGCTATTGGCTTGTAGGGAAGCCTACCAAGTAAAAATAAAAAATATTGTAGACTGAGATGGTAGGGTGTTGTTTGACCTCTCCAACAAGTCTATAGCACAAAATTTTTGCATCCCCACATATGATCATATGGAACAAGCAATGATGGAATATGCAAAAAACATGTGGAAGGTGGACCCCTTAAAGTGCAATAAATTGATTAACCAATATTGGTTAAAGGACAAAAGGGGGAGTGGAAGCAAGGTGCCCCAAGAATTTTTTAGAAGTGATTTCTATGAAGATTACCATGACTTAGTAGCTTTGCTAAGCAGAGTCATGGGCATCCCTACTGCAACTTATTTCTTTGATTGGATGTTTTACTTCATAGAAGAAACTATCAAAGGAAGAACCAAATTTGATTGGGCCTGGATGATTAGCAAGAACTTGCATGAGCAATTTCAAGTGGTTAAGAAGTCCCACCAATTTTATATTACATCCTATTTCGTCTACCTTTTGGTTGAGATCAATCCATACAAAGGTCATTTTGTGGCACAAACCTATATAAGAGCGAATTTTCACCCCTAACACAAATTCCCATTTCACCCCTTTACACTTTAGAAAACCAAATGCGGAGGCCTAATTCCACATATCCCACCACTATTCACATCACACTTGGTGCCTATTTTATGTGTTAGTGGGGGTGTTTTTGTCGAGGAAGCCCACACGGTGCACATACATCCATGCAACATGCTTACACCCCTAACAAATTCTTGTGGTTGGAATCTAAAAAAATTTTACACTTCCCATTGGAGGTCAAAGTGTAACACCTTTCTTTAGTTGGTCGACTCGAATATGGCCATTTTCTTCCATTCCTTCTTCATATTCTCCATTCATTCTTCCATTTTCATCTTCGGTTGAAGCCTACAAAATCTCTTCACACTTTGAGCATTCATCCACAAGCTTTGTAGTAGCACTTCACACTTCAAAGAAAAAATCTACTTCTCCATCACTTTGATAGTGCAAGCACAAGAAAAATCCATTATAGCAGAGGCTTGAGTTCCTCTCATCTTTCTCCTCCACTAGCCTTGAGCACTTTGGATGGAGGTGGTAAGCTCGTCTTATCTTCTCTATCATTTGGTTGAGTAAGAACATATTGTTTTGTATTGTCTTTTGTATGATTTTCTTGTGTTCTCCTCTTTATCACATTATTTCTATCATTGCAATCTTGGTTTTCCATGGAGATGGAAACACCAAAATGGGGGTTTGACTGAGGCTAGCCCCTATACAACCCCCAAACATTTTCCATTTTTTAGTGTGTAGGTGGGGAGATCTTGGAGCAAGCTAGTGAAAGGATTATTGAGTGAAATCATCTTTGTCACCCTTGCAGTAATCTACTTTCTTTATCACATTCATCTTCACATTTTTTACTTCATTGTCTTGTTTTATAATTTTAGAAGTTCTTAAACTAGGTTGTTGGTTCATCTTTTAGAATTCAAGTCTTGTCTCTTTGGTTTTCTATCCATACGAACACTATGCCACCTAAGAGATGCTAGTGTGCCACATTGTCATCCTATAATCACACTTATGTCCTCAGACAAAGAGCTATTGGAGATATAGAGTTGACTTTAAAGATCAACTCTCTTAGTCTCCTGTCAGATCTTAGGTTTACAGGTGATCAAAGGACCTACACTCCTCATTATTCTCATCCTATCTATCCTAACCTTCCTTTAAATTGAAATAAGTTAGGGTAGCCATAATTCTCTTGGAAGTTTGTGACCTAGGGCCTGGCAATGGTTGGTCCCCCTCTCATACATTTTTGGTGAACTCGATGTGAACCAATGTCTCCTCGTTCATCGGTGTTCTAGGATTTTTCTCTTATACCCCTTGGATCATTGCACTGTTGTGTGTTGTGAAGGTTTATGAGCATCACAACCCAATCCATGACCTCTAGGAATATTATTAGGATAATTATGTGACACCTATCGATGGAGAAGATGAAGGGCTCCTCTACCTTCACTACCATTCTTTTCTCTAGTTCTATGATCAACCTGTTCACATCGGAGCATGTGTCACAGGGCGAGTCTAGATTCTTTGATGAAATTAATTGCATTCTGACCCCTCCTCCATCACTGACCTCATCATCTATAGAGGAGAATAAATTTTTTCACATCCCCTCTGAATATGTCGCTAGTCTAAGTAAAGGGTTGGGTGCATTACAAAACCACCTTGAAAAACACTTGAAGCTGGCTAGGGCTACTAAAGTTATTAGTGAAATAAAGTACATGGTGGGAAAATACTGAATGGGCATACAACTCTTCACTAGTCTTGATGGTCTTGCTGAAGAATGTGCTGCTTCGAACCATGGTATCATGGTATGAGTTAGCCCCTTTAAAGAACACAAGAGATAACTAGAGGTATAAATTCTCCCATGTTTGTATACATGGCCAACATGATCCCTTCAATCAAGATCCTTGCCACTTCTAAAATTTTTGAAACCATCATGGTAAACAAGAACCCTTTGGGTTTTCACTTCACCCCTCCCATCGTCTTCGGTGGTGAAGGATTTGGTGGGATGATTAGTGGAGGATTTGGTGGTGGAGGTGGCATTGGCAGAGGTGGTTTTAGTGGAGGTCACATCGTTGGTGGCCCTAGTGGTAGTCATAGTGGCTTCCATAGCGGTCCCACTAGTCCTACGCCTTCTTTGATCTAATTATGAATACTCGTCTTCAGAATATGGGGAAGATGAAAAACTAACTGGCGATTCTCTCCCATGCTTCTACCTAGCCTATTTTTCAACCCTTCTTTTGACATAGCCCATTGTCGGTAGCAATTCTAAACACTCCTTTCTCGTAAGGGATGGAGATTCCTAAATATGAGAAGTATGGTGGTAAAGGGGACCCACAAACACATGTGTCTACCTTTAATGCCTTATGTACAAAATTCTTCCACCATGATGCATTGATGGAAAATCTATTCCCTTGATCCCTCAAGGATACAATGCTCGAGTGGTACTATTCTTTTCCCAACAAATCCATCTTTTCATTTGATTAGCTTGTGAACTAGTTCCTACAATAGTTCCAAGCCAACATTGGGCCTAAGATGACCTTCTCTGACCTTGTTCGATGTAAACAAGGAGATAATGAGAATATTACCAACTTTATAGCATGGTATCAAGTGCTCTTTTGACAAATATCATACTTGTTTCTTGACTTCAATGTGAAAAAGGTGTTCATAGGGAGCTTACAAAGGCCTCGGCAAGATCATTTTTCCCTTGTGAAATACCCTTCTTTTGTGCATTTGTGTGCAGGTTTACAAGAGTAGGTACAATAGATGGTAGTTCAATTTGAGGGATCTCCCTCATGCTCTCATCTGGAAGGAAAGTCCATTATATCAATTTTTGGAAAAGGAAAGGCTGTTGCAAATGTATTAGCCATTGTGGATAACAATAGCCTTAGGTTCGACCAAAATTTGATGAAGTTATTGGAATCCTATTCTTCCATCTTACAAAAGTTGTTGAAGGATAAGATCGTTAACCTACCAATTCCAAAACTAGTTAGGGAACCATATCCTAATTGGTATGAAGCAAACACCTATTTTCAATACCATTGAGTTAATAGACATGTTATTGAATCTTGCATGAACTTGCATCATGAGAGAGAGGATCACATCGAGGATGGTACTATTCATCTTGATGGAAGTAAGAAAAATACAAACAGATCAGTGACGAAAGCTAATAGTGAATTATAGATATACACAGACCCATTTTTGTTGCATTTTGATAGCATCATTATCGATCCCTTTGATTTTGTTTCTTACCTTGAGGTATATGTTAACATGGTCATAGTTACTCTTCATCTTGCCACCATCTCATCGGATATAAAGTTCACTTTTGCAAGATCTAATGGAAAATGACAAACCTTCTCTGCTCTACATTCCCACTCACCTCAATCAAAACATTGTGATAGGGGTCCTAGTCAACCCCATGAGTAGAATGAATGTCATCATGGGGGAGACTCTATTCTTAAACTCCCTACAA
This sequence comes from Sequoiadendron giganteum, assembly GCA_007115665.2. Taxonomy (NCBI): domain Eukaryota; kingdom Viridiplantae; phylum Streptophyta; class Pinopsida; order Cupressales; family Cupressaceae; genus Sequoiadendron; species Sequoiadendron giganteum. The sequence goes on along the minus strand of CM021105.1, from coordinate 642,260,275 downwards.
ATGGAGGAATATGAAAAAATGAAATCCATAATTCGTGCACATGATGTTCTTGCTCTAAAAACCTATGGATTGATAATTCTATTTATCCTGGTTGGGCCTGGGAATGTAGACACAATTTTAGATGTTATTCTTGAGTCATTCAAATTGAAGCTAGTTATACCCTAGCTAGCTTCCATGAATGGGATCGCCTATGTAATTCATAAGTGCCTTAAGTTTTCCCCTGAAGGTGTTCTTCACATGGTGCACAATACTGGATACCAGCCTGTGGTTTCCCATGGGGGATAGTCATTGGATCACTTTTGGTCCTCTCCACTAGGTCCACTTCTACCTAGAATGAACTTGCTTTATAATTACTATGTGAAGTATAAAACTGGAGGTAGGGGATAGCTGAATTTGACCCTTCCTATAGTAAAGCATCCAATTTCCTCTTCCTCTTGAAAGGGAAAGAAGAAGCTCACTCTTTCTCGAGCTGCCTCATCTACTCCCCTCTCTTGGGAGGAGTATTGGATGAGTAAGCCCGGTTTCAACCCACTGAGTCTAATGGTGCCTACTTGGAATAGACCCAAGATCAGGATATCGGATCTCCCTAATGGGTCCTCTATGCCTTGGTATTATTTATATGACATAAAGAAAGGCTCGAGAAGAGAATTCACCCCACGATCCCTTACTATTCTTGCAAATGGAAATCGGCCCACTTCCAAAGCACTAGAGTCAATTCCTCCTACCATCTCTGAACCTACTCCTCCTAATCCCATTTAGAAGACTATCCCTCCACTAGAAATAGTTATGGAAGACACTCCCATGGTCGAGTAGGAGCCCCTTATTCTCTAGAAAACTCTATCTTTTGGTTCGAAGAGTCCTAGAAACCACCTTGTGCACAAGCACAAGCATCGATGGAAGGCTCTTCTAGCCGAGCAAGCCACTTCACAGAATAAAGAAGAGGAGACGACTGCTCCTATAATTGGATGTCCTCCTATGTCCTCCTCTCTCCTCCCTCCCGTTTCTTTTCAAACTAGCTTTGTGTCTCTTCTAGCTTTCGTTGTGAGCGCACATGCACCTGGAAAGGTGCAGGTGTTCATCGCTTCTTCCTTAAAGCCGCCTTTATTGACATATGTTTTGTATGTCTCACCTTTCCCAAATCTTGTTGATATGATTAACACTTCAATAGTGTCTACTATGCTTATTTCCTTCACTCCCTTTACCCTCCTTGCTTTGTTTGTGGGGAGTTCACCTCCTCCGATGAAGAAAAAGGTAGAGAATGGTCCCTCCAAAAACAAAGGATGTAAGAGGTGGCCCCATGTTGGCTTATTCTATCCTAGTGATAGAACAGTTCCCAGCCTTCCTTGAGTTTTTCAACACTCTCGAATTTCTTGGTGAGCTTAGTAGTGAACCTCGGGTGCAAACCCCTCCATCCATCGAGATAAAACATGGAACTCTCATCAAATGTATGTTTAACTCGGTGGATGAAGTTTTGACCTTGTCAATGACCTTCATCAGGTTGTTGAACTTAGATCCACGAGAGTTGAGTGACAGAGACCTCATAGCTCCTTCTATCTTGGCCCTTATTGAGGGAGTATTGAAAGGTTCTCCCTTCAACATTACACCACTACAGGCTCATCATCCTTCCCCCTATAATGATCTAGAGTGGGAAGTTGATGAACTCTTCGTTAACCAGATTTAAGGGGAGACCCTCTTCTTGATCTCTAGATTAGGTGATCCTCACCACTCATAATTATGCTATATATTCCTAGATGACCCTAGCCACCCTTGTTGGTGCTTGGATATAGGTGTGATGTTTGTGTTGGAAAACTTCTTCTATGTGTATCATCATTCTTCCATGTTTGTGATTGACTTTTAGTAAATTGGGGATGATGCAAAGCATCAGGAGCATTTAGAATTCCTTCCATGTTGACCCATTTTTTTATTTTTACTTTGTATTTCATGCATTATTCCTGATCTAATTTGGGATTGATGATATTTCACCTCTCACCATGGTTACCTAATATATATATATAAATAAAGGAAGATCTAACCCCACAAAACTAGATCTCCCTGTGCCCTTTGTTAGTATTTGTTTCTCTTTACTTTCCCTCTATATTTCTCTCTTCTTTGCTTGATTTTTCCCTTTCATGTGTGACAACGCCACTTCTACCTTACACGGTCTTTAGAAATGCATTCATTTCCAAAAGAATCTTTTCTCAAAGACCCCTTCACACACTTCTTCATTAGAATTGCATTCTCAACTTGAAACATTAGTGAAACATAATTCCTTCATCATGGATTCGTATAGAAAGGACTTGGGAACCTTCCTCTGAAGTGTGAATTCCTTTGACCTTCCCCTCACATGGGGCCATATCCTTCCTTTTGAATTCATTTATGAAGTGAACATATTTCAAAAGGATTACTTGATGATGCTTCAATTCAAGAAAGAAGGCATTGACTTTTGAACAACATGTCCCTTGAGTGGGCCCTTTCTTTTCATGCTAGGATCCCAAGAGACCCCTTTGAAAGTCTTCTATTCCTAATGAGCTCTATGACAGCTAGCTTGGGGATAGCTCAACTAGATCAATCTTCACATTCCTATGTCTAGCCTGGGGACAACCCGACTAGACCTACTTCACATCCTTGCATCTAGCTTGGGGGAAACCTGACTAGACCCTACTTTTAAAACAATGCATCCCTTGAGTGGACCCCCTTTCCTTTTGAAGGGCTCCTGAGGGACCTCTTTTAAAGTCTTTTAGGTTAGCAATGGTTTATGTGACATTCTGTTTACTGGCCAGTGTAGACGCTTTCTAATGATTTCTATCTACAAGTAAAAATGTCATTATTTTTTACTCTGCAGAGTCCCCTCTATTCGGTTTCCCTCATGTGAGAGTTCTTGGGGGATACATACCTAGCAGGTCTATGGGTCTATAAGGATCTTTCCAGTTTTGCTTCATGTGAGATTTCTTGGAAGATACCTCCCTTGCAGGTTTGTAGGCATGTGAGGTGCTTTCATTCTTAAGATTTATAGTTCCATGCAACTATGAAGCTTTTTCTAGAACTTTTGGGTTCGCCAAACCATGATCTTCTTCCTCATTGGTACAGGTATACATCTATAACCTTACTAATCTACTTTACTGAAGCACTCACTAGTATTCATGCTCACTAAAGTGAGGGAAAAATGTATAGGAGTAAATTTGCACCCAAATGCGAAGGCCTAATTCCACATAAGCCTAATGTTAACATCAAACTTGGTGTTTATTTTGTGTGTTGGTGGAGGTTTTTTGGTTAGGGATGCCCACATGATGCATAGATGTCTGCATGATGTGCTTATGTCCCCGACAGATTCCTATAGTTGGAGTTTGAAGAAACGCTACACTTCTAATTAGATATCGAAGTGTAACGCCTTTCTTCGGCTGGTCGACCAAAATATGGTCATTTTATTCTATTTCTTCTTCATATTATCCATTCATTCTTCCACTTTCATCTTTGGTTGAAGCATATACAATCTCTTCACACTTTGAGAATTCATCCACAAGCTTTGTAGCAACACTTCATACTTCATAGCAGCAATCTACCACTCCATCACTTTGATAGTGCAATCATTGGAAAAATCCAATGATTCGCATAAATTTTTTGTGTGTTCCTTTGTGATAATGTTTGGTTTTCCATGGAATCTTGATCTTGCAGGCTTGATCATCACTCTTCAATATTCTTTTCTCATCTTCCTAGAATGGGTGCATTTGGACCCCTCTTGATATGCATGTTGGGCTAATTTAGTGTGCATTTGAAGAAAGTTCATTCTCTCACTAAAGTGGGGGCTAAATGTATCACACAAAAATGTATCCTTGTACATTTTTATGCTCATTTGGGCCTTTTTTATGGATTTTGGCCTAATTTTGGCTAGATTTAATGTTGTAATGTGGCCAACACAATCAAATTAGGCCTTGAATGCTTATAAATCAATAAAAGTCTTATGATGTCTTGTAAAGGTGTTCTAAAGTGTTGTAACCCACTTTCACACTTTTCTAGGATCTTTCTAATGTAAGTCACTTAAATAACCTCTTTTTATCACTTACCAAGCCTTATTTCAAAGTGTTGTAAGGAGTTGTAACAAACTCTCACACCTTTCTAGGATTCTGATCAATAATTTGGCCCTTTCTTATGTTTAAATGGCCCCATTAGGCACTTACATGCCTTACTAAAGTGTGTTTCAGAGAATAATCCCATTAAACATCATTAAATACACTTTAATTCATGACACCTAAAAAAATTGCCATGCTGAGACCGATTCACCACCTTGGGAAACTTAGTCCCATCTAACTTAAAAATCAAAAATATTTTATTTTTTTGGTGGGATTTTATTCTCTAGACCTTGAGGTTTGCCTCTAATGAGGTATTTTTGATAATTAGGGAAAATCATGTATAAATAAATAATTTTACCCCCATTTTCATTCTCCTTCCCAATCAAGAGATCAACCAATTAAGAAATCTTCAAGTATCCAAGCATTCAATCACTCTAGACATAATCAAGCATTCACCCATTGGAGCTATTACTTGCATATCCTCAAATTTCTACTTCAAGGGTTTGGTGAGTTGTATTATTTTCATGTTGTTCAATCATCATTCTCTTTCTATTTCATTTCATTTTCAAGGGTTTGATTAACAAAATGGGGTTTCACTAAGGAAAACCACTATTATCTAACCATTAACCCTTTTTCCCTCTTTGTATGTGTGTTTAGCAGTTATTGTACATAAAATTTTCAAAGAGCAAGGTGTTGCAAGTTTTCAAAATCTTATCAACATCATTCAAAGTCAACAAAACTCTAAAATAATCTTGGAGTTCACCTACAAGTCAAAGTTTTCATATTTAGATCCAAATTTTTGTCAGAAGCTAAAGTATAGACCAAAGGCTACATATTGCATCTTCAAGATTCCTAAAAGCTAAAGGTGGAGTAAGGTACCATCATTCAAAAATTAGTCCCACTGTCAGGCCTGCAAAGTTTTTTCTAATGTTTTGGATACGGAGTTTCTCGGAACTTGTTTTGGTAGAATCTCCCCAAAACAAGACTACGTCACCCAGCTTGGTGTATGTGTCCCAATTAACTTCAACAGTAATTTTGGCAAGATTCCAGATCCTCTCTATATCAAATTCTAGTTTCTAGGTGTACCTCTCTAGAACCTTTCATTTATGTTATTGTTTGTTTGCATTCTTAGGTCATTTTGCATATCATATTGTGTTTTCAAATACCTTGCATTTCATTACTTTAACATTATTAGTTAGTTTCTTTGATAAGCCTATTACATTTATGACATTTCATTTAAGCATATTTCAATCATATTAGCATTAATATTAAATGAAAGGTCTAAGTTTTGGGTAGAAAGATCTCTCTCCTTTTAGGTGAAAAACCCTAGAAGTGTATGAGAACACTCCCCCCCCAAAAAATTTGCGGTTCACAAGCAATGGTCCTAGTTTCCACATCATAAATAATATGCTCACCATGAGTTGAAACCTATAAGATCTACTAGATATCCTCTAAGTTGATTGTAGCCTCTCCAATAGGAAAGTGGAAAGATGAAGTATCACTATGCCACCTCTTTATCAACATTGCCATCATCACGAGGTGGTTCTTGACCATAGTAATCTCAACCATGAAAGCTAGCTTGATCGCTCCAAGGAATATTCTCACTAGGTGAGTCAACTGGGGCATGAGGGGCAAAAAAAAGGTCAACACTCCCTCTTGTGAAGTGGTTGAATAATCTCCTGCACAATCAAAGAAAACCACATCAAAATTGTTGAAAAACATGTAAAATTTCATGCTTTGAACCCTAATCTACAAAAGTATGATAGTATTTCCTAGCAACGCTATAGAAAAATGTCAAAAGTGTTTCCAGTTTTAAAAGAACATTGGTATTTTAGTAGTGATGCTAGACCAAAAGAGAAAAAGTGTCACTCCTTGCAAAAGTGTGTCAGCTTTTAGAAAGTGGCATGGACCAAAACAAACCTTAATTTTCCCACAACACTATTTTGCAAAAGCACGTCAAATTTTCAAACACGTCGCTAAACCAACCTAGGAAAAATCATTGCTTCTCTAGAAAAGGTGTTGCCAATCGATTCAAAAGTGATGCTATACATTGATGCCTTTGTTTGGACTTTCTGACCCCAAAAAAGTGACCTAAAAAATGAAAAATGAGAAAAGTCTTGATTTGTGTACTAGGTGTCCTACATGTACTATGCATTGGTACTCTCATAGCCTATCCGCGAGGTGTTATGGGAGCTCACAAGCCACCATTTTTCCAAAGTGTCAAAGAAAAATTGGTAGAATATGTCTAAGGTCAAGTGTGCAAATGAATTGAATGTGACCCTTCAACGTATATTTATGCATGAAGATTCATTTTTTTGCCCTAATTTTAGGGGGGAAAGGACCTATTGATCCTATTTTATAAATTTTTGAACAATGGGGCGTATTTTGAGGGATTTTACACATTTTTGAGCTTGTTTTAGCATCCTAGAACCTATTTCTGCATTTGAATAAATGTTAAACCTTTATCACAATATCGACTTGAAAATTCAAATTTTCACCTAATCTCTCATGGGGGAAGGGTACTAGCTTAGTATTTGCATATTTCTCAATCATCATTCTCTTTCTCTTTCATTTCATTTTCAAGGGTTTGATTACCAAAATGAGGTTTGATTAAAGAAAACCACTATTCTCTAACCCTTAACCCTTTTTCCCTCTTTGCATGTATGTTTTGCAGTTATTGTATGCAGATTTGTCAAAGAGAAAGGTGTTAAAAGTTCTCAAAATCTTATCGACATCATTCAAAGTCAAAAATACTCTAAAAGAGTCTTGGAGTTCACCTACAAGTCAAAGTCAAAATTTTCAGATCCAAATTTATGTCAAAAGCTAAAGTATATACTAAAGGCTACAAATTGCATCTTCGAGATTCCTAAAAGCTAAATGTGGAGTAAGGCACCATCATTGGTGAATTAGTCCCACTATTAGGTCTACAAATTGTTTTCTACAGTTTTTGATACCGAGTTTCTCGAAACTTGTTCTGGTATAATCTCCCTAAAACAATACTAAGTCACCCAACTTTGTGTATGTGTCCCAATTAGCTTCAACAATAACCTTTGCAAGATTCCAAAGCCTCTCTATATCAAATTCCAATATCTAGGTGCACCTCTCTAGTACCTTTTATTTATGTTATTATTTGTTTCCATTCTGAGGTCATTTTGCATATCACTTTGTGTTTTCAAATATCTTGCATTTCATTAGTTTCACATTATTAGTTAGTTTCTTTTATCATCCTATTACATTTAGGACATTTCATATTAGTATATTTCAATCATATTAGTATTAATCTTGAATGAATAGTCCAAGTTTTGGGTAGAAATACCTCTCTCCTTTTAGGTGAAAAACTCTAGAAGTGTATGAGAACACTCTCTCTCCCCCAAATTTTTTGGTTCATTAGAAATGGTCATAGTTTCCACATCACAAATAATATGTTCATCATGAGTCGACACATGCAAGATCTACTAGATATCCTCTAAGATGATTGTAGCCTCTCCAATAGGAAAGTGGAAAGATGAAGTATCACTATGGTGCCTCTCTATCAACATTGTCATCATCAAGAGGTGGTTCTTGACCATGGGAATCTCAGCCACGAAAGCCAGCCTGATCGTTCCAAGGAACATTCTCACTGGGTTAGTCAACTGGGGAATGAGGGAAAAAAATATAGTTCAACACTCCCTCATGTGAAGTGGTTGAATATTCTCCTACACAATCAAAGAAAACCACATTAAAATTGTTGAAAAACATGTAAAATTTCATGCTTTGAACCCTAATCTATAAAAGTGACTCTGTTCTACAAAACTATCATGAATAGTATTTTTTAGCAAAGCTATAGAAAAATGTCAAAAGTGTTTCCATTTTTGAAATCATGTTGGTATTTCAATAGTGACACTAGACCAAAAGAGAAAAAGTATTGCTCTTTGCAAAAACGTGACAGCTTTTGAAAAGTGGCGTGGACCAAAACAAACCCTAAATTTTCCAACAACACTATTTTGCAAAAGCACGTCACATTTTCAAACAGGTCGCTAAACCAACCTAGGAAAAAGTAACACTAAATTCAAAAGCATCGCTACTCTAGAAAAAGTGTTTTCAATCGGTTCAAAAGTGATGTTATACATTGATGCATTTGTTTGGACTTTTTGACCCCCAACAAATGACCTAAACAATGAAAAATGATATTTTTTTTGTATTTGTGTACCAGGTATCCTGCATCTACTATGCATTGGTACTCTCATATACTATCTACGAGGTGCTATGGGAGCTCACAAGCCACCATTTTTACAAGGTGTCAAAGAAAAGTTGGTAGAATATGTTTAAGGTCAAGTGTCCAAATGAATTGAATGTGACCCTTCAACGTATATTTATGAATGAAGATCAAGGTTTTTGCCCTAATTTTAGGGGGGAAAGGACTTGTTGATCGTATTTTATAAATTTTTGAACAATGGGGTTTATTTTGAGGGATTTTACACATTTCTAAGCTTGTTTTTGAGTCATAGAACCTATTTTTCTCACTTGAATAAATTTTAAACCTTTATCACAATATCGACTTGAAAATTCAAATTTTCACCTGATCTCTCGTGGGGGTAGGGTTCTAGCTTAATTCCTTCTAGTGGGACAATAGTGGGGCATCCCAAAAATCAAGAATTTTTAAATTTTTGATCTAAGCAACAACATCAATCTAAAAAGCATCAATCTTTGAACCAATGTAACAAGTACCTCACTTCAAAGAGGGGCAAAATGTAGACACTTAAAATTGTTTTGACTAATATTGTGCACTTGAACCTGATTACTAACACTGTTTCATTTTGAAAATAACCTCTTTCTTTATTTTCTAATTGAATAATCCTAGTTGTTTAATTAAATGCATCAATTTCTCCTATTTCATCATTATTTTACTAGTGCAAGATCATGATGGGCAAAAAAGTGGCGATATCTAAGTGATATGATGGCCCATGTGGTTGATGACTTTATTTTTACCCAAAATTGATGAAATGAAAAGGGTTTTTAAAGGAGATTCTCGTATTTCCACCAATATAAATTATTCTTTACTTTTAATTTTATTAAATAAATATTATTCATTTTCTATTTGAATTACGACTAAAGTCCTGATTGATAGGCTGATTGAAAAAAATCTATAGCTTTCAAATGGTATCACATTTTTTGAATCCAAAACATCTATCACATTCTATGCTTCAGATACTATAGGATTACAAAAAAAAATAATTTCACGAAGTTTTGACCAAGTTGAGGTGGTCAGACATACAAGTTTTTATTTTTTTTTAAAGTTGTAATAAAAAATTCATAATTAATTATTTACTTGGAAAAAAATTACAAAAAAATATGCATCACATCACGACATGAGTCCCCTAATTATATCTAAAATATTATAAAAAAACATTATCATTTTATTGTCGTTAGGGTGGTCAGACAAACATGTACTTCTTATTTTTTCCGTGAAATTGAAGTACTACTGATTGAAATTTCAAATTTTCACCAAATAGATTTTAAAAAAATAAAATAAACCTAGTAGTTTAGAAACTACATTCAATTTTCTATAGATTCTAATCTTACATATTTTTGAAATAATATAGATAACTTATTCAAATTTTTATGTCAAGTTTCCTAACTCTGATTTTTTGAATTTTATTGCCACTTAAGGGCCTATTTTTTCCATGATGGTCCTGCACATACCCTCATCCTCTTTCACACTAAATCCCATCTTATTTAATTGAAAAATGTGAATTATTTGATTAAATTTCTTGTTCTCTCATTTAATTTCATAATCTTAAATTATTGAATTAAATGTCATTTCACTCTCTTTCATTAAATAAATAAATAATTTAATGAGCATCCTAATTTCACTCAACTTGCACAATTAAAAAATTGTTTTAATTTTCTAATTCCTATTTTCCCTCACCCTCCCACTTGCATGGGAATATTCCCTTGGAATATTCTTCCATTTGAACTCAAAAATGAAATATTCTTTTGTAACAAACTTTCTAACAACTTTGAAAGTGTGCTTCTTTGAATCATTTTGAGCCATTGATTAACTCTTTGATCCATGTGATCTTGCATTCTCATCCATTGATGAGAATCCTTGATCGACTCCTTCACCTCTCATTTCATCATCCCTTGATTGATCAAATGAATCTTGACCCTTGATTCTTCATTTTATCCTATAAATAAATCACATTTCTATGAGAAAAGTATCCACTTCCATTTTAGAGAGGTTATGCTACACATTTCATCACTCATCTTCATTCATGTTGCATCCATTTTGGATTTTCATCCATCTTTAGCTTATTTTTCATCATATTAGCTTAGTCTTTAACAATGGAGCTCATTTATATGCTCATTTTATCAAAGGGATTGGTAAAGGGTCATCATTACATATCAATATGAAACCAATCCCCCAATGGGATGAGACTTGAAGCAATTTATTTGGGTTTCATTATAAATTTCTTTATAGATTTTTTTTAATTAGCTTCTTTGTTCTATATTTGTAAATATTTCATTGGGATTATAGCTTAGTTAGTTAAATATTGAATAGAATCTATAAGATCCAGTGTATTTATCTCATACTATGATTATAGTCATAGTAGCCATGCATGAAGATTTCAACTCCTTGGAGAGGAACCACACTTGGGATCTCATCCCACTTCCTAAGGGAAGGAAACTTGTTTGATTCTAGTGGTTTTATCAAACAAAATTTACAGCAAATGGGTTGTTTGATAAGCATAAGGCTCACTTGGTTTCTAGAATATTTTCCCAAGTTCCAAGGATTAACTACTCTAAGAATTTTGCACCAGTTGCTAAGATGGAATTCCTTCCAACTTTTTCTTGCCATAGCTGCAACACATAGATGATAATTTCATCATATGGATTTGAAGAGTTATTTTATTCATAGTGATCTTTTGGAAGAGATATATATGGAGCAGCCATAGGGGTTCGTTCAATATCCTTCACTTGTGTGTCATCTTCAAAAATCTCTCTATGGCCTCAAATAGGACCCTAAGGATTGATACACCAAGGTGGACTACTTTCTAAAAGTGGGGTTCAATTGATGTCATTATGATCCTAATGTCTACATATTGGATCAAGATGATACTCACACAGGTTTCTAGTTCTCTACGTCAATGCTTTGTTGATCATATGGAGTCACTCATCCACCATTTAGGTAGTTAAAACCACCCTTCATGATTAGTTTTTGATGTCACACTTGGGCTTGTTACACTACTTCTTGCTCATTATTTGTCAGGTATTACTCTTGCATAGTCTAAGTACACACTTGACATGATCTAGAGGTTTCACATGGCTGATTGTAATCCTACATCGACTCCATTATTTTCAGGGGTCAAAATTGAGGCTAAGTGTTCTTCACCCTTGGTTGATGGCACTTTGTATCAACAGCTTGTTGTTAGTCTCATCTATGTGACTCATACAATGCCTAACATTTCATATGTAGTGGGAATGGTCTCTCAATTCCCACAGGATCCACATGAGCTACATTAGAAAATAACTAAACGAATTATGTACTACATCAAGGGTACTCACAATTATGGGATTCATTATGCAGTAGGTGTAGATTTTGACTTGGTGGGAAATAAAAATTCAGATTGGACAGGTGATTCTCAAGATCGCAAAACTACTCTAGGGTATTGCTTCTACCTTGGTTTCAATCTAGTTGGTTGGTCAAGAAAGAAGCAATCTACTATTACTCTTTCATCTACAGAGGTTGAGTATCAAGGAGTAGTTAAGGCTCCTACTAAGGCCATCTAGCATCAAAACCTTCTCATTTAGTTTGGTATCCCTTTCGAAGGCCCGCAGTCATTTATTATGACAACTAGAATGTAATTCAAATTTAACATAGCCTAGTCCATCATCAACGAACCAAAGTACATCAAGATCCATGTACACTACATTCAAGAAGTAATTCATTCAGAGATGATTGATCTCAAATAGTATCCAACATTAGATTAGACTACAAACCCCTTCACCACACCCTTCATGGAGAGAAAGTTCCTTCATTTGTAATATTTTCTTGGGGTGCAGTTAGTGTCCTCTTTGGGGGCTACTTAGTCATTCACTTCTTCTCTCTCTCTTTTTGGGAGGTGTTCTCTCTCTATTTGTTGGGGAGATTCTTATTCTTTTGGGATGATTTTATATGTATATGGGTAGCTATCATGGTCCCATTTTTTGAAACCCAACATCTTGTGCATCCTCCTAAGTTGTGCTCAAGGGGCAGTGTTAGTGTATGTTTTTAATTTTTCTTGTTGGTTATTTAATATTCCCAGTGGGATATTTGATTCCCTTAGTTATAGTTTTCTCCTACACATTTATTAAGCTTGCTTAGGATAATAAAGTGGGTTAATTATTTAATAACTAGTAGATAAAGTGATGAGTTATCCTCCACCTTTTAAGGGTGGAGTATTTACTTTTTCATCAATTTATTTAATATTGTTGGTTTGGTGGTAAATTATCATGGTCTATTTACCGCCTCCATCCTCTCCTAAGTTATATATAAACCCAAATACTTAGCTTGTATTTTTCAATCAATCTTGGAAGCTCTTATTACATTTTTTCATATTGAAATTGTATAATCTCTTAGAGTTCTAGTTGCATTCTTCATGCTTTTCCAATTTATGTAGCTTTTATTTTCTCTTAAAAAGTTCCTTGGGTTATTCAATCTATTTCAGATTTATAACAATATAAAGGACATGTAGCATGACTGAGGTACCAGCCAACTTTAGGAGCAAGATACAAAGTACTTGATGAGATTCAATATCTTAGAGGATACAATTTTTTTATAAGAGATTACAATACTTTTCAACAATTCACTATGTTGACTGGTGCATTAATACACAATTGACCTTTCCTTTCACATACTTTATCACTATTTCTATTGGATATTCAATGCAATTCCCACACACACTTTTTCTCACTTGTACACATGTCTGTTATGTTGCATCTGATATGATCTTACATTTTTATCCACCACAACTCTTCAAAAATTCAATTAGGTTGGCCAAGAAGAAGATAAATAATGAATTCAACAAGTCATCCATAAAAATAGAATGGGGTCATATCCCAAAGTTATAGAGGACCAAAAAAAAACTTATAGTATATTCCAATGTGATTAAAAACAATTCACACACTAGAACACAATGATCTAAGTCAACATCAAAGGAAAATTGTAGATGAAATATGAAGCACATAACCTGTCGGCTCAAAATAATTCTTCCAATTGAATTTGATCAAGGAAATTCTAAAAAAGATAGGTCAAGACCCAAATATAACTTAATAAATCTTCAATTATTGTCATAGACACCCGAACACATAGTTCAAGCAAAAGAACAAGGCCTGTCAGCTAGATATCTACAAATAACCTAGGAAGCTAACTCAAGACCCAATGTAGTACCAAAGAAACCAAATAGAAATATGTAGATCATATGGCAATGTTCCATGAACATAAAATAACAATTCTATACCCTTATTTTATACTGGCATGCCACTAGTGATCACTACAAACCAAATGAGAATAGAATTATCCATCCAAGAAGCACAAAACTCATAACTAGAAGATGTAACATTAACATATCAACTTATGGACCACTTCATCACATGAAATCAAGACCAAGACATAGCACAAATATTGAGAGCACTTTGAGCAATTTTTATGAGCAAAGACATTAATGTAGAGAAACATAGAGCACTTCCTAGACCAGTCTGGACAAACAACAACATTTCCAAACTTCTACAATTCACATAACTCTCCTCAACAACAGAGGTGAATTAAAAATATAAGAGTGCAATGTCCACAAAGCACAAACATTCAATCCCAAACTGCAAGACCAAAAATTAATAGTGGAGGAACACAAACCATTCTCCCAAATAGACTTCAATGCAACCTCCTAAACCAAACACACTTAAGTACCTTGTAGAGGCTGGATCATTATTTCAACATTAACATACATCATAAAGAACATCAGGAGAGAAAAAGATATAGTGTATACCTTAAATAATGTCTCTCCATTATCATTCATGCTTCTAATCCTCATCTAAATATATTATTATAAAAGTAACTTTATTGATAATAATAGTGCACTACACAACTTTTCTTGGCATGGAACACAACATGGCATCCAACCATTAGATAAGGCATGACATCCAATGAAAACCAATCATCAACAATCTTGTCAAGTGTCACCCAACCATGAACTTCAACAACCATCAAATAAGGCATGACATCTAATGACAACCAACAATCAAAAATCTCCTCAAGTGCCATCCAACCATGAACTTCCACAACCCTTCTATACATCAATTTTATCCCATATTGAATATTGTCAATAGTGACAAACAATTCCAACTATAGCAAGGACATCAATACCAATTAATGCCAACAAAATCCAAATCATTACAACCAACTACCAACAATATCACACCAATCTCCTCAAATTTTGATATTAATAACAACCAACAATTAGTTTTGACATCAATGAAAACAATTGCCAACAATATCCCCCTTTATAATTGATGGAAAAATAGCTCACTCATCCCCTTTGACATTAAGGAAAAAGGATGATATACACTTGCAAAAAATAACAAAATATTTTCTTCATTTGGGAGCAAAGGGAAAAATATGTTTAATTGAATTAGAAACACATTATCCCCCTTTGATTAGAAGCACTTTTTTAGTGCTCGCAAAATTGGATCAAAACTCCTTCTTACTACCAACTACCCCTAAATAGATGCACAATCTATGCATTTAGTTAGAACGAGGAGGCGAAATAACTCTCAAATTTTGCTAGAGATACTCAAAAGTATCCTTTGAAAGTACCTTAGTTAAAATTTATACAATTTAGTCCATGGTAGGAACATACTCTATTCTGACTTCATGTTCTACAACTTTCTCTCTCAAAAAGTTATAGTGGATAGAGATGTGTTTAGTCCTTAAATGCATTATTGGATTCTTGGAGATATTTATTACATGAATATTATTACACAATATAGGAATAGGTTCATCATAGACCACCTTCACATCCTTTGGAGAACCTGAGTGTAGCAAGATGTTGTAACAATTTATTCAACTTCTATTATGGGAAAATATATTGAGTATTTCTTTTTACTAAACCATGAAACCAATTTTTCTCCTAAAAATAATACACTTCCACTTATACTTCTTCAATCATCCACACAACTTGCGCAATCAACACTAGTATAGGAACTCAAAGAGAAATTTTGATCCCTTTCATACCATATGCCGTAATCTAGGCTTCCTTTCAAATATTTAAATATTCTTTTCACATTGAGATATGTAGAATTTCCACATACAACTGAATAAATATATAGACCAACCAACACAAGTACCAAACATATATTTTGTAAAGAAGATAGTCATCCATAACCATTTGTCTTTTAAAATTGTACTTGTGGAATACCATAACATAGCTCAACATACCAATAAGACTATATGGACGATAAATTATTTCGTGACGAATAGGTCCAAAAATTTTAACAAGCCTTCATCTTCAATTCACTTTACTAGAACACAGGCAAAAAATCTATCACTTGCATATTTTACTTCAGAATTCATAAAGACTTGATAATTTTGATATAACACCTTCATATCCTGACCAAATTATCTATTAGTCCACAAGGAAAAGCCCTTTTATTCAGAAAGATGTGAACCATGACTTTTCCAAACTATGAATGTCTTGGAAAAATTATTTACCTTTTTGAAACTTATCTTTATGTGCGATACACAAAAATGGAATGATATCAATCAAGAAAAGTGTATCAACTTCTATACACCTTCTACTTCCACCAAAAACTTCAATAATGGATTATTTAGCATAGTGGATCTACTCACCAACTGATATGATTCACTTATTCTTTCATGTTTAAGTCTTCAACACCTTTTCTTTATAGGGGGGAAAAATATTTTCCAAGTGAAATCTCCCCTAAGAAAATTCTTTGTCTCATTTTATCTTAGAGTCTTGTGGAGAGTGAACAAGTGTAGAATTATCATTCTTCTCATGGTCTTCCTTCTAGATCATTTCATTTTCCTTCTTTTTTATATTTTGAATAGGAGGCTTCACAAAACCAATTTTGTAATTAATTTCCTTATGTCCTAGACATTATTCCATTTGTAGCACACAATCTTATGTTCTTGAAAAAAATTGTTCATTTTCACCTTAGATCTGCACTCATCATCCTTGTGACCATATTTTTTGCAAGCATAGAAATATCCATCAAATAAAAGTATTTTTTCTTTGAGTCATAAATTACCTTCTTCCTATGTTATCATTTCTTGTTTGTCTAATTCTACAATCAACAACTTTATGCCCAAATTTATTGAAAGAAAAATAGCTACCTTGAAAGGATTGATTGAACATGGTAGGAGAATGTTGTCTTGTAGATGGAGGAGTTCCAAATCCCTTTTGCTTATAGTCAAAATTGGATATGCCTTATTTCTTGTAATTTTGAATAGCTTTGCATCTCTAGAGCCATTCTTACTAGGATCTTCATTGCAGGCTTTATTCTCCTTTGTCTTAGGCTTTTCATTTGATTTGGAGCTATTAGGATCAAAAAATTCTTCTTAAAAAAATTATTCTTTTGAGATATTTTATAACTCATTTTTTAGAGTGACAATCTCCTCTTCAAGTTTTGATCATTCAGTAGCCTTATTATTGAGCTTGAAATTCAATAAATCTTAATCATCTTTCCTTCTTCAACTTTTAATTTTAAATCAAAGACCATACTTTTCGACCTTTTTAATTTGATTTCACTTTCTTCTACTTTGGCTTTCAACTTGTCAGTTTCTTCCTTTGATCCTTCAAAAAAACTCTCATGTTTATGATTTAGTACCTTTCCTTCATTTAGGCTATTTAGAGAAAGCTGAATTTTTCCTTCAAAACTTATATCCCAATCATCTGAATTGATGTCTCGACCTTCAAGTTCCATTTATTCTAGATCTAGATCAGAAGAGAACATTCACTCATCACTCAAGGAGCTAGAACCTTTATATTTCTCAACATTACACTTTTTTCAATAGTATTGAATACCATAAAGAGAGTTTCATCATTTGAATCATTCTCCTCATCTTTAGAGTAACCAATGCTTTCTTTATAATAGAGACCCTTTTTAACCTTATCTCTTTTATTGCTATCATTCAATTCTTTTGAAGGAAATTTAGATGCAAAATGACCAATCCTTCCACCATTGAAATATTTGAAAGGTAAAGTACCTTTATCCTTGCCAATGCATTTCTTCAATCTTCTTACAAAGCTAGCTTCAACTTCATCAAGGTCATCATTTTGATCAACAACTTCATCTCCAATATTTTTATTGCCTTTGAATGCAACTTCTCTTTTTGGAACATCTTGATCAAACTCTCTCATTTAAAAGGTAGTAAGAGCACCAAACATTTCATCAACATATTACTACAATATAATTCTTTAAATTCTTCAATGGAAGACACCTTATGACTATAAGTTTTAAGGAGAGATCTCATAACCTTCTTCACAATCCCAATTTATTTTACTTCTCCACCAAGAACAGTGATTTCAAAGATAACTTCTTGGACCTGGAGCATGTAACTTGAAATTTTTTCATCCTCTATCATCTTTATAGTCTCAAATATACTTTTAAATATTTGCATCTTTGCTTCCTTCACTTTTGTAGCACCTTCATGGATATTTCCAATATTTTTCCAAACTTCCTTAGCAAAGCTACAATTCATCACATTTAAAAGCTCTAAATCTACCAATCCACATAAGAGAGCATTTTTATCTTTTGCATTGCATTCATATAGTCTAGTTTTTAGAAAGATCTATTGGAGGAGTAGTAGGAGTAGTATAACCATCTCTAACTAATTTTCATATACAAAACCCTAGGGATTTTAGGTGTCCTTCTATTCTCAATTTCTAGAAAATATAATTAGTCCCATCAAACCTAGGGCCCTTATATGAACCACCATGTGTCATCCTAGATATTTACCTCAAGCTATTAGGCTTCTTCAAAGGAACTTGGCTCTGATATCAATTGTTGAACACACCCAAATATTGAGAGGGGGTTGAATTAGTTTAGAAAAATATCAATCCCTTTCAAACCTTGAAAATTTTAGCACAATACAATCATCTTATCACCACTAAAACCATTAATTGTATATAGTAGTTTCAACCCTTCGTATGATCAACAATACTTGATAATGAGAGATATCTCAATTATACTTGTAATAAGATCAAAAGAAGTGAGAAAGGAACTAATAACACACACATGAACAAGGAGAACACTAGATTTAAGTGGAAAACCTAATGAGGGAAAAACTATGGTGAGAGTTAACTCATAATATAAATGGCTCACTACCAACAAGACTTGGAAGAAGGCTCATTACTTTAGAGAAATATATAAAGGACTTACAAAAATAAGGTACCAACCAACTTCAAGATAAAGATATAGATGCCTTGATGAGATTCACTATCTCAGAGTAGGATACATCAATTTTATAAGAGATTACAATGTTTGTCAACAATTCACTCTATTGATTGAGGCATTAAAGAAAAATTGACCTTTCCTTTAACACACTTTAGCACTATCTCTATTGGATATTCATTAAAATTTTCACACACTTATTCTCTCTTGTACACACTTTAATCATGTTGCATCTAAAATAATCTTGCATTTAGATCAACCACAACACTTTAAAACTTCAACTATGTCGGTCAAGAAGAAGATAAATAATGAATTCAAAAAATCGACCATTAAAACATAATGTGGTCCTATCCTGAACATAAAGAGGAACAAAAACAACTTATTGCATCGTCTAATGATTCAAAACAATTTGCGTGTTGGAACAAAACAATATAAGTTAGCACCAAAGGAAACATGTAGATGAAACATGGAGCACATTACCTATTGGCTCAAAATCATTCTTCCAATTGAATTTTCTCAACGAACTTATAAAAAATATATGTCAAGACTTGAATGTAACTTAGAACATCTTCAATTGATGGCACAAACACCCAAACACACAACACAAGCAAAATAACAAGACCTGTTGGCCAAATATCTACAAATAACCCATGAAGCCAACTCAAGACTCAATGGAGAACCAAAGCAGCCAAATAGCAACATATAGATCACATGGGAATGTTTTGTGAACATTCAATAACACTTTTATACCATTATTTCATGTTTTCATGCCACTAGAAACCACCACAAACCAAACAAGAACATAATAATCCATCTAGGAAGCATATAACTCATAACTAGAAGATATAACATTAACATTTAAATTTGTGGACCACTTCATCACATGAAAAATTAGAATTGAGACATAACACAAAAATTGATAGAAATTTCACCAAGTTGTAGGGGAAAACACATCAATGCAAAGAAATGTATATCATTTCCTAGACCAGTCTAGACAACCAACAACACTACCAACCTTTTAAAATTCACAAAACTCTCCTCAAAAACATGTAGTGACCTACAAATATTGGAGTGCAATGTCCACAAAGCACTATTAACATTGAATCCAAAACCACAAGACCAAAACCTCAATAGCAGAGGAATGTGGAGCTCTCCCAGACAATCTTCAATGCAACTTCTTGAACCAGAAACACTCTAGTACCATACAAAATCCAAATATTTTTTCCAACAACACATACTTCATCAGGAACATTAGGAGAGTGAAAAAACATACTGTAGACCTTTATAAAAATCTCTCCATTATCGGTCATGCTTCTAATCCTCATCTAAATATATTATTATTATAAAAATAACTCTACTAATAACAATAGTGCACTATAAAACAAAATTTGGCATGAAACAAGGCATGCCATCCAATGACAACCAAAAATCAACAATCTCCTCAAGTGTCATCCAACCATGAACCTCAACAACCATCAAATAAGTCATGACATCCAATGATAACCAACAATCAACAATCTCCTCAAGTGTCATCCAACCATGAACTTATGCAATCCTTCTGTAGACATCCAAATTTGATCACTTCCATATGATCAAAATCGTCTACTTTATTCATCTATTTCATTAATAGTGATTAAATAATTTATTTAATCATTATTTTATTTTCTGCCTAAGGTTCCTAAAGTATGTAATTAAATCAATTAAATACTTTACCTTATCCCTTTTCCTCTCTAAATTAAATAAATAAGACAATTTTTTTAATTTAGTCATTTAACCTATTTGGAGTAAAACTAATTTTAATTCCTCTTTTTCTCTCTCTCCTTGTCACATTCTCCATAACCCTCTTTTAATCCAGATTAAATTAATTAATCTATGATTAGGATGTGCACCACTTAATCAAGATTAAGTGTCACATCCTCCATAATCTCCCACTTGCCTCTAATCTCTCATTAATTATCCTAATCTTGTGTTTGGAAAACCTTAATCAGAATCATTAGCCACATTTGGCTTACCTTTTCTGGTCAACCTTCTCAGTTACCCTTTTTAGCCTGGACTCTCTTCTCCATGTGAATTTTTAATTCACATTTATCTGCCCAAGACTCCTCTCTTCCCCATGTGAATTTTTAATTCACTTTTGTCTTTCCAAGGTCTTCCCCATCCCCATGCAAGATTCTAGAAGCCTTGACTTGTCACTTCACATGTGCCAAGGGCTTCTAGAACCTTGGAATTGTCACATATCCCACATGTGACAAATCTCTAGCTTTTTGGAGACCCTCTCTTATCCACTAGATTCTTCCAATCATTGTGAATTTTTAATTCACTTTTATTCCTCCAAGGAATCTTCTCACCCCTTAAGGTACTTCTCTTCTCATCCACCTCATGTACTTATTTTCCACCTCATTTCCACATCATTCCACCCTAAGACATATCACATTCCACATGTCAAGATGTGAGGGCTTGTGAGTCCTCAACTAACCATAGCCCTTCATCTTGATCTTGTTGGATGAATCTCAACAGTTGAATTCTCTAGAGAATTCTAATTATCCTATAAATACCCCCTCATTTTTCTCATTTTAGGGATCAAGTCTTTTGCTACCAAACTCTTTCCAATTTTTCATTTGAACTCTCATCTCATAATCATCACATCCTCATCCACTTTGCATATCATTTTTGCATATTCAACACAGCTTGTCATCCAAGGAGCACACAACTCTTCAAGATCAAGGGCCAACCAAGGAAAGAGCAACATAGAAGGTATAACAAAAAACAATTAATTTGTTTATCTTGCTTTCATGTTATCCATTTTCTTAGGCTAATCATTGAGGCACCCTTTTATCTTGTTATTTCCTCTTATTGCATTATTAGTTTTTATCTAGAATCTCACATTAGGACTTGACGTTTTAAAAGGATCACACCTTCCATACATCAATGTTAGCCCATATTGAAAGTTGTAAAAAATGACAACCAATTCCAACTACAACAAGGAAATCACTACCAACTAATTCCAAAAATCTCCCAAGCATGACAACCAACTATGAACAATCTCACACCAATCTTCTCAAGTGATGAAATTGATGATAATAAATAATCACTATTGACATCAATAACAACAATTGTGAACAACAATATAGATGGCTTGCAATCTCCCAAATATAAAAAATAATTTTAGCTAATAGAACATGCATTTTATCCACACAATCGTTCCAAAAACCTTCTATTCGTTCTAACAAGTTCTTGCAAACTTGTTAGACTAATAAACCAAAAATATAAGGAATACAATTTACCTTTACCATTACTAGTGGCCCATTACTCATTATTAATGTAATATAGATAATAGTAAGAATAAATAGTACAAAATATTTTTCAATACACCTTAAGTGCCTATTGAAACTTTACAACTATGTTGGAACCATGAAATATGACTTAAGATTTACAAGGTAGATGGTACCTTAATCATAATAAAACTCCATAAAATTGTTTGGAATACTAGTCAAGTATGCATCCCACAAAGATATGTCTAGAAGACTATGATCTACCTATTGCAAAGAAAATTTGAAAGCTCACAAAGAAGTATCTTTGAAATTTGATGATACAAAAAATTATATATTTGTAATCTCAATCAGAGAAGTGGGAGAAAAAGGACGCGTCTCTTGATTAGGGTGATCCCACAATAGTGGTTTACAATTTTTGGCCAAACTCGACACTGAAATTATTATTTTTAACTAAATCTTCACATTCGGGCACCTATAGCGGCTAAATCGTGAGGAATTTGAAGATTATGAAAACTAGATTCTGATCACATTTTTTTTGTAGATTCTAAAACTATTTTTTTCAAAAAAAATTGAATTAGACTGCACGTCTTTTTCCATCTCCTACAAAAACAGGCTTTTTTCAAAAAACAACATTTTTAAAAAGTGACGCTCGCCATATACAACATAACTTTTTTTGTATGAAGGATAAAATTATAATTTTTTCGAATTTAGATTTTTAACTACGATATCTAGCACTTTAATTTGGTCTCATAGTTTTTTATTGAACATTTCTTCCTTAATCAAGTTTCGAAATCAAACAAATTGCAATTCAAACATAGGCGGACTGCATACAACATAATTTTTTTTGTATGTATCAAATTTTTTTATTTATTTTTTAATGGATCAAGGACATCAATACCCAACACGAACATATTTTCAAAAAAAATTATTTTGATAATCTTCTATTTTTGTACATGTGCAAAACAAAGAGCTTGATTTTTAGTGAAAACCCTATGTTTAATAAAACTAAAAAAACACATACATAATAAAACCAAAACATATTAAAATTATATTCGTTGGATAGCTCATTCTGAGGAATACCTAATTCTAGTTGGGTTTGTGAAGATTCCTCCATTTTCATCCTCAACCTGAGCTCTGAAGTGCCAAAATTTAGGTTTCCTTTGTGTCTCAGATGGGAGATGAGGGATAAGGGGGGTTCATACAAACCTATAGAGGTTCGAGCAAACCTCTAGGGGTTCACTCACACCAGCGTTTGAGTGAACCCTAGTTCGAGCGAACCCCTTCAAAGATCTTCGCTCGAACCCCATTACTATGCATTTTCTATTTTATTTTTGCAGCCAAGATTCAAAGGGGTTCGCTCGAACCTTGGTTCAAGCAAACCCCTTTTTGGTTTGGTCAAACTAGTAGGTTCGTACAAACCCCTAAAATCACTTTTTTTGCCTTGGGGTCATTTTTTGTGAGTTTTCCTTCCTCACTTGAATTGTAAACCACTATTGTGGCTTTACCCATTATCAAGATGCTCAAGTGTTGCATCATATTCAAGCTTCTCTAGCGTATCATCATTAAAGAGTAAATTATTAACATCATTAATCAAAATGAAGAAATCTTATGTAGGATCTGTGAATATAAATTTCCCTAAGCTCCCTTCAAGTTATTTTAATTTTTTCTAAGTATCGGCCACACCCATCTATTGAATGCAACATAGGGTGCCTTTCGCAAGGCTTTATCTAGATACTGCCACTTGTCAGCTGAGTGCTCCTCACAATGATTATTTTCTTCACTTTTCAATGGCACCCGCCATGCTTCCACGTGTTGATAGTTTGCAATCTCTAGTGCTTCTTCTAGTCGCTTCCCTATTGGGCCTCGAGTGCATGCCATGTACCGTCTACCCACAAACATTCCTTTGTGGTCCCCACCTATAGCATAGTATGTTGGGGAGAATTCCACATTTCTTTAGCGCATAATTTTTCATCGCACCAAGCAGAGAATGAACATTAGGCCTTGACCGCTTGTGAAATGGATCTTCGAAAGGCTTCTTCACATAGAGGAATGAAGTAAGAAACAACCTCACAATATTTTCCACATATTATAACTATTGTCATAAGTGGATGACACATGTTGACACTTTGTTCTACGAGGACCACTACCATCATTCACAGGGGATGCATCTAGAGCTAGGGCAACCTCATTCATGGCTCAAATATTTTTCCATTGCAATGGTTGAGGAAAATCATTACTATATACATCATTTCTCATGATCAAAAGATATTTTATGTTACTAGCTCACCAGGTTGGGGATTTGATTATAAATACTACTTCTTTTGAAGCAAGAGTTTGGATTTTGACAAAGAAATTGGTGGAAGAACCAGGCCTTTTATTGCTTTTTAGATTATTGCAAAGAACTTATAGACTATTCCCTTGATCGGCTTTTCTTTTTTCTTAGGATATTTGATAAGTTTTACTGTGTCTTTATGGTACTGAATGTTTCATTTGCAGATGTTCTATAAATTTAATAAAAAAATTTTGGTTCAGATCATGTCTTTGACTCCTCTTTTCAATAAATGTGTATGAAAATTATTTTATGTCATTTGGTGAATCATTTAGACTTCTATCTTTAAATTTTTTCATTCTAGGGCATAGGATATTGTTGAACGGGCCCCTAAATTGCATCCAAAATTTAGATTTATTATTCCTTACATCTAAATTTTGGTGCATCGCCTTAGTTAGATCTTTTATTTTTATATCTACTTCCATTTCTCATTCAAAACCCTTGTTATAGAAGAAGTTGACTTCTTCAAAATCTAGAGGTTACTCAGTTCAACACAATAGGTCCCCCATTTAACTGAGGTTCCCATAAAGGCTATTATCTTGTCAAATTTTAGCATCAATAGTTTCTTTTTTTTTTGGCACGCCCAGTGGGACCTTCTAGATGTGCTTAAGCCTTGACTAGGTATATGATCCATTGACCTGTCAGAAGATCCTGTTAGAACCAAAATTTCCATTTTAAAATGCTAAGGGTTTTTTATTTAAACCTCATGTTTACCATTAAAGCCTAAGTGATTTAATCCATTTTTATCCACCATTTGCCTATATTTTCATAAAAATGTTTTATTTCAATCCCCGTCCATTTCACTATTCATTTTACAGCTTACCACTCCCTTAATTTTTCGTTTCTATGTGTTTACTGCCTTACTGCAGCCTCCTATAAAGGGGCCTACGGTAGCGGTTAACAAGCGGGCATAAAGTGCTCACCGCGGTACCATGCACGATCAAACCACAAACCACGGTGGTCACAGTGAATAGTTAGCAGTCGGTGGTCAGCGAAACAATTAATGAAGCAAGGTGATAGTCAATGGTTAGTAAACGGCTACCACGCTACCGCCAGGGGTTTGAACGTAGACCGAGGTGGCCGCAGTAGTGGTTAGTGAAAATGTAGTGGTCACCAAGTGGCAATAATGACGGAGCCAATGGTCAATGATAGTTAGAGGTAGCGATTACCGTGGTACTGCCACCAGTTCACATAGTGACCGTGGTAACGGTAAAAGTAGAACAGCTAGCAGTTTGAAGAATGGCCACCGTAGTAACACCGGAGGGTAAGGAGGAGACCGCGGTAGGGCGGTAAGCAGTGAGGGTAGCCGTGGCAGTGCAGTCAAAGTCAAACACTGCGATACTGCGAGGGGGTAAAGTCAAGCCCACGGTAGCGTGGTAAGGGGAGATGGAGGCCGTGACAGTCTGTGTCGAGCCAACCACCATGATACCACGGCCGGTCAAATGGTTGACCTCAGTAAAGCGGTAAGTTTATTAAAAGCTTTTAAGGCAAAATCAAAGGCAAAAACAAGTGCAGTATTATGTAAAAATATTTAATTTACCGATAGGAAATTAATTAAATATTTTGTTTCCACCATGGAATGTAAAATGAATATAACTGCAAAGTGAAGGGTCACAACCCTTGCTTTTTCTCTATAAATATTTCAAAAAAATCAGTTGCAAGAGGGGATGAGATAAATTTCAGGGGTTAGAGGGAGTCAGATTTTTTCTGACTGGGAATGTAAACAATGAAAAATATTTCTGGAAATAGAGCAATGGAGATTAATGTTTTTTAACTGGTGAAAACCTTCCTATTTCAGTTGTTGAGTTGCAATACTTTTTATTCTTTTATCTGGTTCTCTCCAGCTTGAGATCCTTTAGTTATTTAAATCATTATATCAAGTATAATCTTTGATTTATCAGGATGAATTCCCATTTTTGTGATTTTATTTGTTGGTGTCTGTAAGTCAGAATTAAATCCCTTCAAGTAAGTCACTGTAATTTTAGGATTTCTTTTGGGTGGTTAAAGAAGAACTAGGACAAGAAACTTTCTAGCACCATTAATGCGAGACATAAATAAATGAAGTTGTGTGCCAGTCATTAGATTTCATTTTCAGAGTGCCTAACAACTAGTATTAGATCAGAGAGGGAAAACACATATCATTTTATGTTTATGACTCCGTTGCCCATGTGGATAGAAGGCACTGATTTGCCTCAACCCAAAGATAGAATTCCATTAACAATTTATTTAAAAACCTTTCATTTGTGTAATAGGAGTAGTAGTAGAGATTTTCATCTATCCACCACCTTTGCCATTGTGGGTAGATTGTTGCATCAGGAAATACTTTTTAAATCTGCATCATTCATTAGGTTCACCCACCTTGGTCTAGCAGAACCTAAAGAGAAGAAGGTACAATTGCATCAATTGGCCTTGTACGTTGACCAAAAGCGTTGTGAGAGCTTGGCAACCTCTTGTGGTTCAAACCTGCATTTTTGAGATCCAACTATTTGGCCACTCTATTGGGGATTACTCAGGATGATTTTCAGCCTTTCCATTTTAAAGTCTGTAAAGTTTTACAAATTTTTTGGAGATTCTATTGGGGCAAACCAAAGCAATCCATTTTCATTTTCCTACTTTTGGGAAAGTAGGTGGCGACTCTGTTTTAGATTTGATAATTAATGCATGAATGTTGTGAAGCAGTAAAATTTTGTTAGGATGGCATAAGAAGAAAGGACACAATAGTCAATAAGGGAGTTGAAGGAGTTGAGACAACAAAGGCTGCAATTAGACCAGCAGATGATACAAGTGAACCAATAGTTACTGCAATCGGGAGTCAAAGGTGCTCAAAATACATCACCAAACAAACTATCATACAGTGAGAATAAAGATACAAGTGCCCTATGATGCAACTAAAGAGAACTTCGGAAAAAAAGGTAATGTACTCTATTCACAACAAAGTATTTTTGATGAGTATATTCAAATAGAAGAAAGAAACAAAAATCTTGTGGATGCATTTTTTGATATAAGGAGATATAAGGAGGAAGATGTAAACTCTCTATACAATAGGATGGTAGAAATTTGTATGCAATTACCTCCTCATCATAGGCCCACAAGACCCATATTTGTTGAACAATTTTTAAGAACATCAAAGCCTGAATCAGTTTATTGGCCAGAATCATCAAAGCAGTATGCCTTGGATGCAAAATAATAAATTTATTGATTCCATGCTTGGGACAATATACATGGATGCTGATTTTCAGGATGATAGGGACACACCATCTGGAGAATACATTAGAAGTGCTTTAGAAGCTGAAACAAAAGAACATATCATGTTGTCCAATAATGAAGATATGGAGAGTACCTCTGATATGAAATATTGTATTTCAGATTGTGAAGGTGAAATTGTGGATGTTGATCTTCAACAAGATGATTGTTGCAGCTATTATGAAGATCAAGAAGAGGTTGGAGACATGGTAGAAGATATGGAAGCAGAGACTTGTTCACTCAGCAGTGAGCAAGTTTCAGATTTATTGACTCTGGAATACCAGAAGTATGCACATGAAGATGGTTCCAAGACTTTGGTCCCAACCTATATTTGCTTTGATAGTGAAGATATTACGTGTAACAATTCACATGACCCTATGTGCATCTCTCATGGTGATGAGGAGTTCTTTGAAGCTGATCAAAGATCTATTTATTTCCAAGAGGAGGTATGTGATTTAAATATTTTTTTGCCTGCAAGAAGAGAATATTTGTTTGCATATCATTGTTCATGAGTGTCCAACATTTATTGAGTCAAGTATGTATAAGGATGACTGTATGAATCAAAAATTTGTGTTAATGCCAACTGGTGATAAAGATGAAATGGAAAGTAATTTTGACTTGATTATTTCAAAAGATCTTGATGAGATTGAATTTGTAGATTGCTCTAAGAAATATTCAGATGTCCAAGTCCCAGTGCAGTTGTAGGCACAGTCAACAACATATGACAATGAGCATGCCTATGAAAGTTTTGTTGATTGTGGTTACACTTTGTATGTTGAGGGTGATAAATTTGTTTTATATGATAATGAGAACAATGAGATGTAGAGTGATGAAATGAATATCAAATAGATTGAACACAATGATTTCATGAAGGTTTTCAATGGTAGTGCATGTTGCAGGGTAGGTGAAAGGGATAGTTTCAAAAGAAAACTGATGAGCTCTAATCAGAACAAACTCTATGACAGAGGAAAGTGCAGGTTTGTCTTTTTTGGGTGGCCTGGGGCCATTCCTTGTAGTTTGATTTTTTGAGCCAAAGTAGGTACAGATGATTAAGGATTGCCAATGCATGGACAATTCTTAGCAATGCCTCTTTAAAAAATTTCTTTTCCATGCACAGTAGTGTAGGTTTTCCATTTCTCCATTTGCTCCTTTTTTCATATCATGCTCTGTTCATTACCTCCATCTGTTATTGCCTTCATTTTCATATCATTTTTTATCAATATCTTGGTCTTCTCTACCACAGATATTCTGGATTCTTGCAGTGATTTGAAAACCACTCATCCCCAATAGGAGCCATTGTTAGAACCAAAATTTACATTTTAAAATCTTAAGGTTTTTTTCATTTAAACCTCATGTTTACCACTAAAGCCTAAGTGATTTAATCCATTTTTATCCACCATTTGCCTATCTTTTCATAGAAATGGTTTATTTCAATCCCTGTCCATTTCACTATTCATTTTACACCTTACCGCTCCCTTAATTTTTTGTTTCTATGTGTTTACCGCCTTACCGCGGCCTCCTATAAAGGAGCCTATGGTATGGAGGTAGCGGTTAATAGGTGGGCATAAAGTGCTCACCGTGGTACTGCGTGCAGTCAAACCATAGAGCGCGGTGGTCGCGGTGAACAGTTAGCAGTCGGCGGTCAGCGAAACAATTAACGAAGCAAGGTGACAGTCAACGGTTAGTAAATGGCTACCACCAGGCATCTGAACGTAGACCGTGGTGGCCATGGTAGTGGTTAGTGAACACGTAGCGGTCACCGAATGGCAGTGATGATGGAGCCAACGGTTAGCGATAGTCAGAGGTAGCGGTTACCGTGGTACTGCCACCAGTTCACATGGTGACCATGGTAATGTGGTAACGGTAAAAGCAGAATGGCTAGCGGTTTGAAGAACGACCACCACAGTACCGTAGGAGGGTAAGGAGGAGACCCCGCGGTAGGGCGGTAAGAAGTGAGGGTAGTAGTGGCAGTGCAGTCAAAGTCAAACACCGTGATACCGCGAGGGGGTAAATTCAAGCTCGTGGTAGCACAGTAAGGGGAGATGGAGGCCGTGGTAGTCTGTGTGGGGCCAGCCACCGTGATACCACGATCGGTCAAATTTTTGACCGCGGTAGAGCGGTAAGTTTATTAAAATATTTTAAGGAAGAATCAAAGGCAAAAACAAGTGCAATATTATGTAAAAATATTTAATTTGCTGATAGGCAATTAATTAAATATTTTGTTTCCACCATGGAATGTAAAACGAATATAACTTCAAAGTGAAGTGTCACAACCCTTGGTTTTTTTATTATAAATATTTCAAAAAAATCAATTGCAAAAGGGGATGAGATGAATTTCGGGGGTTAGAGGGAGTCAATTTTTTTCTGACTAGGAATGTAAACAATGAAAAATCTTTCTGGAAACAGAGAAATGGAGATTAATGTTTTTTAACTGGTGAAAACCTTCCTGTTTCAGTTGTTGAGTTGCAATACAATTTATTCTTTTATCTGGTTCTCTCTAGCTTGAGATCCTTTAGTTATTTAAATCATTATATCAAGTATAATCTTTGATTTATCATGATGAATTCCCATTTTTGTGATTTTATTTGTTGGTGCCTGTAAGTCAGAATTAAATCCCTTCAAGTAAGTCACTGTAATTTTAGAATTTCTTTTAGTTGGTTAAAGAAGAAATAGGACAAGAAACTTTCCAGCACCATTAATGCAAGACATAAATCAATGAAGTTGTGTGCCAGTCATTAGATTTCATTTTCAGAGTGCCTAACAACTAGAATTAGATCAGAGAGGGAAAACACATATCATTTTTTGTTTATGACTCTGTTGCCCATGTGGATAGAAGGCACTAATTTGCCTCAACCCAAAGATAGAATTCCATAAACAGTTTATTCAAAAACCTTTCATTTGTGTAGTAGGAGTAGTAGTAGAGATTTTCATCTATCCACCACCTTTGCCATTATGGGTAGATTGTTGCATCAGGAAATAATTTTTAAATCTGCATCATTCATTAGGTTCACCCACCTTGGTCTAGCAGAACCTAAAGAGAAGAAGGTACAATTGCATCAATTGGCCTTGTACATTGACCAAAAGCGTTGTGAGAGCTTGGCAACCTCTTGTGGTTCAAACCTACATTTTTAAGATCCAATAGATCCCAAACAACAAATAACCTTGGTTTGTTGGTATCACCACTAGGAGAAGTACCAAATAGAACCCATCACGTAAATGTTTTGAATCCTCCACAAGCCATGTTCTAGATCACAAATGAAAATTATGTGGCTTGCAATGTTGGGAGTCCCCTTGTAGCCCCAGTTGCACCTTCCATTTGGGCCCATATCTCGGTCTCTGCTTTTAAATCTATTCCTAAGTTTATCAGAGATGGCTCAAGAACACCGTCTAAACATCAACAAGTTGTGGTAGATGTGTTTTTGGTACACGGAGCTACAAATCAAAACATAGTGTTGAGGCTGATCACAGCTGATCTCAAAGGAAAAGCATTAGATTAGTATCACACTCTATCAGCTAACACTATCGGTACTTGGGACTAGCTTGGGGGTCCTTTTTATCAAATATTCTTGAATGACGGAGATAGGTCCTCGCTATATCATCAACTAGTGATAATAAAGTGGGCCCCATCTAAAGCCATGATGGACTTCAACAGCCGGTTCCATACAACTTGGCAAAGGATCCAAACTTCCATTTGTCCAGTGGTCGAGTTGGCATTCATGTTCTACTTAAAATCTATCAACGTTGATACCTCAATGATGATCCAATCACTTGGCAGAAACACATTACCAAATGAATACAACATAGAAGTTAAGGCCAAGAACAATATCATCAATTTTGAGAAGTGGTCACCTCGGCCCATTATATTGATATTCCTCGAAGTATCAATTTCCACCCAAAAGATACCATCTACTAGCACACCCATGCAACCCCCATCTATGTATACATATTCAAGTGCACCACAAAATGATACTTCTACATCCGATGCTTTGAGGGATGAGATGAGAGAAATAAAGGAGATGTTATGGAACTTAACAAATGAAGTAACCACTATCAAGCACAACCAGGCCACTCCTCTAAGGCCAACCTATCAAATTTATCAAGGTGGCAGACCCTCCTACCAACAAAACCAATATCAAGGATTTGCATGCACAAATCTGCAAACCTAGACAAATAACTAGATGGTATCGATATCGACAACACTAGGAGTTGCTCAAACAAGTACAAGTGAAGAGTTGATCATAGGGTAGAACAATCTTGTTGAAGATTTCAATCCCTGGTGCTTCCCTTATGGTGACATGCATATGCCTCAAAATTGTCTGCATGGAAATTTATAATAAAAATTTGTGAAACAGTGTAGCCAAGGCCTAGCACCAAATATAGCAAGTTATACATATGCCTCTCCCCAAATAGAGAATGTAGTTCTTACTGCACATATGCAGGGAATTTACTTGGAAAAATAAAATGACAATCCCCGATCATGCCCTTTTCTCATGGATGGAAGGAGAAGAAGCAGTATTCACATATCAGGCATCCATATCGGAAACCCCACAAGTACAGTTCGAATACAACACCTGATGAAAAAGATTATTCATGGGTGAGTCAATCACTCCACAACCTAGAAGCATCTTGGGCCAACCCCTTGGACCTCCCAGAATTTCTTTGTAGCCGCAACTATGCAAAGAGATTTTCATCACTAGGGCTAAGGAATAGAAGCTTCCAAATCCATCACCTTTCAATATTGTGGAACAATTGAAGAAATATTCTACTAATGTACCCCTTTGGGATATATTATCCATTAAAGAGAAAAAATAATTACTATAGAAAGCCCTTCGGTAAGATACAGTTGTGCAATCGATAGAACAAGCTTTTGAAAAGGCTACTAAATCATCACCTCTGACCAGAGTTCTCACAAATATGGCAAAGGAGGCTTCAACCAAAGTCAAAGAAGAGAAACCAAAACCTAAATCCTTTTTCTTAACGCTCATTGTGGGAAAGAAATGGTTGCATAACTCCATGATTGACTTTTGTGCCGGCACCATAGTCATGCCCAAGCATATAGTAGAAGCACTAGGGCTTAGCTATGAGCCCTTAAAGAGAGGAGTTATGTAGCTGGATGGGAACAAGGTAAAAAATGTAGGCCTCATTAAAGACCTCCCCTTGACCTTTTTATCTTGTCCTAGCATCACAGTGCCACAAGATACTATGAGAATAGATTTCCCTCCCATGTTCGACCTCTACCTATCCCGGGAATTCATCTCAAAGATAGGAAAATACCTTTCTTTGGATTCGTCCCACCTGATTCTCAAGACCAAGCATGGAGATAAGATGAAGATAATATCAAAACCTCTACATTCAAAACATGTAGTTAATGAAGACATGATCAACTTTGAAGCCACTCATACTTCTTTCACCAAAGAAGAAGTCGTTGGCATTGAGCCACTGGGAGATGAGAAGGCAACCAAAGACTAGGTTGTATGAGAAGAAGTCTTCTTGAGAAAATATGCAGACATTGATGCTTTCAAAAATTATCATACTACCTAGTTGGGCACCTACATCATCTATGATGAGGATCAAGAGATCCTAAGGGTATTAAAGGACTCCACGACTAATCAAGACTTAGAGCTCTAGACATTGTAGTTTGACGGTGCAAGATGCAAATTCGGTGCTTGTGTCGAGATATATCTAACATATCCATCAATGAGAATATTCTTAGATTATTTTTCTGCTAGTTTTATTTCTCAGACAAGGAAGTTGAATATGAAGATCTTATGTAAGGGCTAAGACTTACAGAGTGCATGTGTGTCAAAGAAATAATGGTGTTCAAATATTCTGAACTAGTAATCAATCAAGTTAGAAACATCTCTACTACAAAACATTTTTGAATGCCATCTTCTAAGTATAGGGTATGGGACCTCATTGAAAGCTTCTAATATTTTAACATTCACATAGTTCCAAGGGAGTGGAATTCAACTGGGGATCGTATGACAACAATAGGATCTCAATTCGATCCTATCTTTGATTTGATCGAGAATGTATACTTTGTGTGAGTGATTGTCTGACCCTCCATTCTAGATAATGATCAGAGCTAGCAAGTATTTGAAAGTGACAAACACATCAACTTGTTCATTCAATAGTCGAGAGAGTTCGCTGATCAATTCCAACCAAAGATTGAAGAAGCATATGAAGGGAAAATCATTTAGTGGAGATCAAACAAACTTCCAAAAGGATTGGTAACTCTAAAAAATATGTTCAACTATAATGATGCAAGGAATGATAGGAGAAATTTTTTCGCAAACCAAGCAAACTATGCCAACCTTGAGGTCAGAGATGTAAGAAAACTAAAGGTCGAGAAATAAGATCTACATTGTGAAAAAGATAGGCTTATACACTTCTACAAAAAATATGAAGGGTTCATGGCTTGGTCTTATGATGACCTTAGGGGATATGATCCTGACATCATCTAGCACACCATCGAACTAATGGAAGGTTTTAAACCTGTTCGACGAAAAAAAAGGCATGTCAATCCAAAGATTGAGGCCCTAATGGCACAAGAGCTAGAGATGTTGATCCAATCAAAGATTGTCTTTCCAATCAAGCACAATACATGGGTATCTAACCTAATTTTGATTTGAAAGAAAAATGAAGACATTCATCTCTCTGTTGACTTCTACAACCTAAATAGGGCATCACTAAAGCATCATTACCCACTTCCTTCCATGGAATCAATCTTGCAGATTATGGCCGGTTCGAAGATGTTTTTTGTATTGGATGGCTTCTTAGACTACAACAAGTTTGGGTTAAAGAAGAAGATCAATACAAGACAACATTCACCACCAAGTGGGGAATGTTCGTGTATGCTAAGATGCCTTTCGGCCTCTCAAATGCAGGATCCACCTTCAAGCGGGCAATGGGTATCACATTCAATGAACTGATCAACAAGATTATCCTCATCTATTTAGATGATCTGACTGTATTTTCCAAGTCGAAAGATGACCATTTTGATCATCTAGAAATGGTTTTCAAAAAATTCCAAGAGTTCGGGGTATCCCTAAACTCGAAAATATGTGTTTTCAAAGTATTGCAAGGAAAATTGTTGGGGCATGTAGTCTCCCAAGAAGGAATCACTACTGATCCTAAAAGGGTGAAAGCAATCAAGGAACTTCCCCTTCTAGTCATCAAGAAAGGATTCCAATATTTTTTGGGGAAAGGTAGCTTTGTAAGTAAGTTTATTTTTGATTTTGCAAGAATAATCAGACTGCTCACCATGATGCTAAAAAGGGACCAATTGTTCAAATGGACAAAATAAGTGAGAGAATCCTTTGATAAAGTGAAGGATACTATTTCTTTGGCTCTTGTGCTTGTAAATCTAGACTCATCAAAAGACTTCATAATATACGTCTTTAGTAGCAAGACAAGCATCACTATTATTCTAACTCAGAAGGATGATGAAGGGAAGGGAGAAAAACTGATAGAATTCTACTTCTAGACCTTGAAGGAATATGAGACGAACTATAACTTCAGTGAGAGGTAAACATTCACAATTGTAAAGGGACTCAAGAAGTTCTGACATCTTATAGCTTGCAATAAGGTGATCGTTTATGTCACACATTCCAGTGTGCATGAGTACATCATGGAAGGAGAAATCACTGAAAAAAGGGCCAACTGGATCACCGAGATCCTAGAATACGACATCGAGGTCAAGCCTACAAAGACTATCAAAGGAAGAGGACTATGCAAATATTTGGCGCATGATGAAGAGATGGAAATTGAAGAGGAGCAAGTGGGGCTGGTCCTAACAAATGTGTCTAAAATAGAAGGCTACTAGCTAGTAGATAGAGTAAGGTTTATGCATACCGACAAATATCTGTTAGGACTTCCTTCTCAAAGAAGAAGATTATACCAACTACAAAATAGTGGGTACTCACTTATTGAAGGGATCCTCTTCAAGAGGAATTTAAATGATGTCCTATTGCACTATGTCACCATGGAGCAAGCAAAGAAAATTCTTGACACCTTCCATACCAGCCCTAAAGGTAGAGACACTTCTCTACGAAGACCACCACCATCAAAAATTTGCATGCTAGGTACTTTTGGCCTACACTATTCAATAAATCCTACAACATGATAAAAGTCTGCAAAGAATGCCAATTCTACGTAGGAAGAAGAATTTTTTTTTCCATGCCTCTTAATTTGATAGTAGCAAATGAAAAAATTGTGCAATGGGGGCTAGATCTCATTGGGATGATCAATATCGCCTCCACCACCAATCACAACTAGATTCTCATAGCCATGGACTACTTCACAAGGTGGACTGAAGCCCTACCTCTGAAGAATGCAATAGAGGCATAAATTGTTGAATTTCTCAAGGGGCTAGTAACGAGATTCGACATGCGAAAGACTATCATCTCGGATAATGCCAAATCTTTCTTATGCTCCAAGGTATGTCAATTTTCATTTGAGCATGGCATATTCTTGAAAACATCATCAAACTACTACCCACAGGGGAACGACCTAGCAGAGTCCACTAACAAGAATCTAGTCCAACTCATTAAAAGGATCAGGTCCAATCATGAGAAGGAGTGCCACAAGAACCTCCAGACAGTGTTATGGGCAGACTACATAACTCCTAAGAAATCCTTGAAAATTTCACCAGACAAGCTAGTGTATGGAAAGGAGGCGTTGTTTCCTATCTCTATAGAAATGCCTACACTACAACTACTTGTCTCTAGAAATTAAGGAGAATGAAGTTATGGAGGTTTGGTTGGCCAAATTGTTGGAAGTACAAGAAAAAAGGGAGAAGGCCCTAATAGCCATGTCCAACCACCAACAGGTGGTTAAGAAGTGGTTGGACAAGAAATATTTAGACCAAGGTCTAGAATGTGGAGAACTGGTAGTAAAGTTCAGTGAAAGGGCCGTAAAGCCTAGCTATCATGGAAAATATGACAAACTCTGGGAGGGTCTTTTCAAAATAATTCAGTGCAAAAAACACAATGCATTTGAATTAGAGAACATGGAACAAGAAGCATTGGGAATTCTGGTTAATGGGATTCTCTTAAAATTGTTCAATTAAGCTTCAAGATCACTTCACGTAGGTGTAAATATGTGAATAATGTAATTAATTTCCCTTTTGTGTTTTGTCGACCGGTATTTTCAACAATTTCACTGATGTAGGAAGCAGGAAAATTCATGAGACTCAATATTACAAGAATAGAGAAAGACTATCCTACTCATGTTGTAGAAAATAAATATGTGAAGAATTCAGTTTAATCTATATTGCAGAAAACACAAGAATCAAGGAAAGGAGTTTAAGATAAGAAAATATATTTGTTGTATATATATACTTTGATAGAAAAGATTGTCAATATGGCTTTGTGGCCATGTGCTCAAAAGTATGACTACATGTATATGGATTCCTCATATATATGTGTACACGAGCCTTTTTTCTTTGGGCATATATATAAAAAAAGGGAAAAAGCATTTTAGAATTTAGTTATCTAGAACATGGGCATTGTCCTCATTATTAGGAGCATTGTGAGGGGCAATAGGAGGGTTATCACCAACAACATCAACACACAAAATGAGGAGCGGAGGGAACATGAGGTTCCTGAAGTTAGTGTACCAATCCATGTCATAAAAAAAAACTACATTGTAGCAATGCAGTAGGAAGTGGCATGCACAGGTGGCTCTCTCATGATGCTCAATGAGTGAATGAAGCCAAAACCCACTTAGGAATGGCACCCATAGTACCACCGCGTCTTCTTCAATGTGCCTCTACAGGTCACTAGCAATAGGGAGGCCTAGGCCATACACTACATTGGTCACTACTTCACCTAGTCCTCTGAGGTAAATCTTTGGAAAAATTTGGAGTGTCAAGCATAGAATCATGGCTTGTGGAACCTGAATTTCAAGCAGTGAGGAAAAAAATAGGAATAGTAATCGGTTTTCACCTAATATTGGTCTTCATACTCAATACAATCCCTGTCCAGAACCCATTTCATGGCTATAATAGCCAGCGAGTGCTTGTTTTTAGTCATATGCTCGATGTGCCTATTGTAAATCTCTCCTAGAAAGGTTGTTTGAGACTTATTGCACACTAATCTGATTGGAGTGTTCATCATATCAATCTATGCTCAATCACCTAAGTCTAGGCCCTGCGCAAATTCAAAACCTACTCAACTGCCTAAATGATAATCCTATCTAATTGCCCAATGCTACTTTTTCTAATCGCTAAGTGTGATTCCACTACTATATTAAGGGACTATTTCTAGAGATGTCCAAGGTAGCTTGCACACAAACCATGGTGATAATCAAGTGTTAACTCAAAAATCCCACCAAAGGGTTGGCTCAATATTCCAACCCAATTGCATCTGCATGTACGAATTGTTGTTTGCAAACTTGAGCAACAATCAATTAGTGAAAATTGGTGGAAGTCCTAAGAAATGGCTCATACAAATGGATGTCGAGGTGTCATGATGTAGTCAATTTCAAGCTCCAAGGTTGAATGCAAATCTTTTCCAAGTACTCATTATGGTTTCAACTTAATTATGCTTTTAGGGTTATTAATTTCCAAGGCATGCAAGAGGATGGCAAAAATTTCACTAGCGGTTCAATTTCCCAAGAAAATTACACCAAAGGGATGTTATCACTGATGTAATTATGAATTCTTGTATTTTAAAAAGGGGGAAGTATTTCATTTTTCATGAACGGAGGATCTGGCAATACAAGTTGAATTAAATGCAAAAAGGCAATTGTTGTCTACCGGTTGAGGTCAAGAAATCAAAGAAAAAGCTAAGTTTCACATGCAAAGGCTAAACAAAGCATAAAGACTTATAGGTATGCAAAAATACTTGGAAGAGGATAATTGTTAGGGATACTAGTGTGATGCATATAGCAATAAAGCAACTGAAGGCATATATAATTGTAGGAGATTCACTACCCCAGTGTGAATTAAACTTGAAGTAGGAGGTTGTCTTGTTTCAAGTTCAGAGCCTTGAGTAGTGTTCTAGGTTCCATTCATACTGCTTCAGTGTGCTTTTTGGGTGGATATTTGCAAAGGATGGTGGCTTCTTAGAGTTCCCAAATAGAAATGCAAGAAGAGAGGGCCCAAAGTTTATTTAAATCCATGCACATGGAACTAGCTGCCTATGTCTTCGAGGATATCTCTTATGTTGCACCTAGTATACCAGACAAGCCAACATGGGTAAATACGTAGGTTGTTGAAAGAAGAGTCCTCATATGGATCATAGTCAAATTAATGAAGAATGGGATAATATTCATGACCCCATCCTTGCAAGGACCCGTAAGATTCTTAGGGAGGTGACCTATGGAAGAATGAAAAGTAATAGCGACTCAGATTCCTTGGCACATAAATGTTGGTTCAGTGGGCTTCCATAATATATGGTATCGCTCATACACTGCTGCCCTGCATTGGTCAATGAGGCCATCAGACACTTCAACCCAGACACCAACACCATTGAGAGTCAGGAGTTAAGTGTTATTATCTACAAAGAGGCTATTTGGGACATGTTGTGCATCCAAGAATGAAACTCCAAAGTACCTCAAATGGAGTCATTCACTCCAACAAAGGGAGAGACCTATTAGAGAACCAAAGATTTTTCTCTGAAATTTTATAACATGGAGGCACAAAGGCAAAAAGAAGCTTAGACAAAGCCAAGGAAGATTCTAATGATGCATACAAAATTCAAGGATAATATGAAGGATTCCTTCTCAATGATGGCATTTATTTGTGGCCTAGAAACTGATAGAGAGGTTCAGGAGTTTTGACTAGGCTTGGGGTTTCATTTGCACAAGAAACATTATTTTTTGTGGTATGATTTCATAGAATTCCTCATCCAGGAGATGCTAACTCAAATAGAAGAGTACCAACTACAATAGAGGTTTAGGTTTTCATCCATCCTTGCCTATATGTTCTTGCATCAGAACCCTAACTTCTTCCAAAAGCATTTGGGTTTGTCCATTTTTGATGAAAACTAAAGGAAGAAACCAGTTTCCACTTGTAATCCTCTCCTCTCTACAACATATGATTATTACGCATTCTCAAATTATTTTTTAAGTTCGATTTTTCAGGATTTGAGGGAAAAGAGCAGTGTCTTACGATTTAGCTCATACTAGATTGAGTTCATGCAAAACTTCACTTTGAAGTGTCACTTATTTTTGGGCAAGGACTTCGCATTTATCTGATTGTGTGGCTTCACCAGGAAACCCTTCTAACTCCCGACCTGTCCTACAGATCGATTACTGTTTCTTGAAGTATTTCATCAGGTATCAATTATTGACTTCACCTTTTATAGTGGAAAATCAAAGAGGGGATATTTTAGCTACCCGATGAGCTTCAAGACCATGATCATGGAAAAGAAGAAGACTCATGACTTGCTTGAAGCAAAGCTAGCTCATATAGGGTTGGTATGGATTTGTGATAAATGGTATTACAACCCCGATGATGACTTATTGAACGAGTATGTCAAGGTAACACACAACCCGCGACCTTACTGGGAGAAGCGTCAGAATCCAATGACAGATGCAGATGAACTTATGGTCAACCTAGCTTACATTTCAAGTGAAGGTGGTCAGCCTCCATAGATTGGATTCTACTAGTAGACTGGGGAATATGATAAGACAAAGAGGATTGGGGCTACTCTTCGTAATAACCTGACAAAGAATGACAACTAGAAGGAAGAAAATATTAACAATTTCTGGATATACCACCAGGAGACTCAGTGCACTGAGGCTCCTTATGATAGCATGGCAATGGATGACAAGTTCAAAAAATTATGGAATGATGAATGTCTAACTTTTGATGACGGTGATGAGAAAGGCTCTGGTTTGGAAGAGATTGAGGCACAATCAGATGAAAGAGTGTAACCAAAGATAGAAGGTCAAATGGCCTTGGTGCAATAGAAAGGGAAAGCCATGAAGCAACCTAGCAAGGTTTATTCTAATGTGAGAGTGAACATATCATGCATGAGGTCTTCGATGACTCGCACCTAGACCATAAGAAGGATGAGAACAACTTAGCCACAACAATCTGAAACTATAGTGGTAGAAGACTCACCACCACCAAAGAGACAATACATCGAATCATCTTTTGGAGAGTGTTCACAAGACCTTGAAGTGAGCCAAGAGCCAACAATGAGCCAAGGATCACAATCATTTATTCCATAGGTATCTTTTGCTCCCTTTTCTCTTGTTTCACAATCCTTAGTTGCCCCTATTGTGTCTTTTGCTCATCTCTTTTCAAATGTCGATCCTTCCTTTTTGGCCTCTGCCTCAATGGTCATGGGGGGTTTCACACTGTTCTCTCATGCGACCCCATTTTCCCTTACTCCTTCATGGACCCTTACACCATTTTCCTTGGCCTATTCCATGTCTCCAACTGCCTCACTTTTTCCTCTTCTACCGTCGTTGATACCTCTCTTATCGTTGTTGTGTTGGACCCAATCCACTCTTCCCAACAGATGGAATCCACCATCACCTCTCTTCCCTTGAGCCCTCCTACTGGTTCGTAGGTCGGATATTGGAATATCCCTCCTTTCTCTCCTCAAACAGTTAGTGTTCCAAGGAAGAAGTCACCCGAGACCACTACCTTCTCATTCCTTTTTCCCTTCCTCCCAGTGCACCTTTCACAGGCGAACTCATCAGGTCACCATCAAAATTCTTATCATAAGATGATAAAACTAAGTAGGCACAAGCAATTAGAGCCCAAAATAAAAAAGCTAAAGATGTTAAGAGGCCAACACGGCCAAAAGTGTAGACTATTTTTAATGAGGCTCAACAATCACTACAGTTTGTGACTATGTACCCGACTGTTAGCAAACTACAAGGAGATATATAGTCAAATGACTATAATATGTATGTCATAGGGCTCAACCCAAGTATAGCCCAACCTTAGGATAAGATGGAACTCATGGAGGAAACCTAGTAGGTGGTGACCATCGGATTTCTTAAATTTGGTCACTAGCTAAGGAAGAGGGAAGAAGAGCTGAAAGGTGTCAAGGAAAGGGTCGAGGTCTTGCTCGCCAAGGAAAAGGTAAGGGATATTGAATTTAAGCACTTACCCCAACAAGTAAAGGCGGAGCAAGAAAATCTCTAAGAGGAACTTGTGAAGTTCCAATCTCTCAACCCTAACCTAGTCACTGAACTACAATAGAAGAACCAATGATATCAAGACCAATCGGTGAGTTTGGGGAAAGAAGTGAAACAAAAGGATGGAGAGTTTCACCGCTAGCATACTCAACTAGAGCAACAGATGCAACAAAAAGATGCGGATTTAGAAATTTATTGGACCCAACTAGAGAATGTGGTTCAAGAAATGAAGTCTTCCTTGAAGAAGGAATCAACAAACAACAAATGAGTTGAGGCAATCTAGATCACGAAATCACAGATCCTCTAGGGATAACTCTCCATGGCAAACCAAAAGGTTGTGAAGCTCATGCATAATATGGAATTAAGGAATGTAGAGATAACCATATTAAAAAAATCTGCTCAACCTCCTATCATTGGGTCAAACCTTCTTCAAGTGGCCTAGAAGTTATATGTCTCATACTAGGAAAGAGTGAAGGCTTTCTGCCTAGCTCTGCAGTTGACGCTCCAATTTATGGCGAAAGTAACAAGTTTGGGCATGGAGGTTCACGAAACAATTGAGCAGTTCCCCAATCAATCAAAAAGAAGTTTCAAAATTTAGGAGGTTGTTGAATAGGCTATATATAGTCCCAAATGAATTCTTGGTAGGCAAAGGAATTGAAGATCGGAAGGCCACTACTAAAACAACTAACAGGTTCATCCATTTTCACATAGCCATCCTTCATGCTGAAAAGTGTGCCACCACATTGGATTAGGCCATAAGTAGCATGAGGGCAAGGTTCTCCCACCTAACTCATATGGACTTACCATCCCCATTTCTTGGAGATGAATCGGTGGCCACGATGAAGCATATTGCAATGAATATTGAAGAAAAACAATGGGATGCATATACTTTTCAAAGTTTCAATCAGCCCCTTGTTGTCAAAGATATTAAGAGTGTTGCATATCTGATTGCATTGCTTCTTTTTCAACTTGAGTCCTAGTTTTGTATGTCAACGACGTTGCCTTACAAAGAAATGACCGATCTGCATGAATTGCATGAAAATATATGTGACATATTGACTCCCTTTGAGGCTGAATGGTTGCCTCTACAAACCACTCTCTCTAAGCTCTGATCGTGTTACCCAATGGACAAGGCTCTATTATACAAACTAGAAGTTTTGGGTTCTTTGTTCCACAGGCGAAATGCCCTTGATAAGTCACCAAAAGATGTGAATATAAATTTCGCCAAGCTCCCTTCGAGTTATTTTTTTTTTTTCTAATTAATGGTCATGCCCATCTATTGAATGAAACATAAGCTGCCTTTCACAATGATTTATCTGAATACTGCCACTTGTCAGTCAAGCACTCCTCACAAGGATTCTTTCCTTCACTTTTCAATGACACCTGCCAATCTTTTACATGTCAGTAGTTCACACTCTCCAGTGCTTCTTCCAATCACTTCCCTATTGGGCCTCGACCATATGCCACGTAGTTTATGCTCACACACATTCCATGGTAGTCCCCACATACAACATAGTATGTTTGGGAGACCTCCATGTGTCTTCATCGCGCAAGTTTTCATCGCATGAAGGGGAGAATGAACATCGGGCCCTGACCGCTTGCCACATGGATCTTCTAAAGGATTCTTCATGCATGGGAATGAAGCAAGCAACAACCTCACAAGAGTTACCACGTATTATAACTAATGTCATAAGTGGATGACACATTTTGACACTCTATTCTACAAGGACCACTTTCATTAGTCACAAGGGATGCATCTGGTGTTGGGGTGACCTTGTTCATGACTCGAATATTTTTCCATTGCAACGATCGAGAAAAATCATTACTATATACATCATTTCTCATGATCGAAGGATCTTTATTATTACTAGCTCACTAGGTTGGGGATTTTATTATAAATACTGCTTCTTCTTTCAAAGAAGGAGTTCGGATTTTGACAGAGAAATTGGTGGAAGAACTAGGCCTTTTATTTCTTTTTAGATTGTTTCAAAGAACTTAAAGGTTGTTCCCTTATTTGACCTTTCTATTTTCTTAGGATATTTGATTAGTTTTACTGTTTCGTTATGGTACGAAATGTTTCATTTCTAGAACTATAAATTTAATGCAAGTTTGCTAGTTCAGATCATTTCTTTGGCTCCTGTTTTCAGTAAATGTGCATGAATATTATTTTATGTCATTGGATGAATCCTTCAAAATTCTATCTTTAATTTATGTCATTCTAGGACATAGGAGATTGTTGAATGAGCCCTTAAATCGCATCCAAAAGATAGATTTATCACGCCTTACATCTAAATCTTGGTGCATCACCCTAGTTAGATCTTTTATTTTTATATCTACTTCCTTTTTACATTCAAAACCCCAATTATAGAAGAAGATGACTTCTTTAAAATCTAGAGGTTACTCAGTTCAACACAATAGGTCCCTCCTTTAGCTGATTTTCCCATAAAGACTGTTACCCTATCAAATTTTGGCATCAACAAGATCATCTGAGAATGGATGATTATGTGGTTGTCCATAGATCTCCCAAACTCTATTCCAAAATGTGCTTGGGCACTCAATCTTTGAGATCTTCAAAATGATTTTGAAGCACTAATTGTTGTACCAATTAATCCTATGATATGATCATATTGATTACCCCAAAATTATTTCTTCTAATGTGTCTCAAGCTGATGGATGAATCCATAAAGATGAGGTAAAATATTGAGCCACATGCTATTTATCAAGATGCCTTTTGGCCAAGACACATAATTATCCTTAGT
This sequence comes from Sequoiadendron giganteum, assembly GCA_007115665.2. NCBI lineage: Eukaryota > Viridiplantae > Streptophyta > Pinopsida > Cupressales > Cupressaceae > Sequoiadendron > Sequoiadendron giganteum. The sequence goes on along the minus strand of CM021105.1, from coordinate 642,216,075 downwards.
CAAAATTATTATAGAAGGATGAGTTGAATAACCCATGATTATTATAATGATACACTCCTCAAATAATATAATCAAATATCAATACATATCAATTAGTTGAAGCAAAGTTATTTGATCAAAGAAAAATTTCCGAAGTGCTAGCATGTTCAAGTAATCCCCTAGAATGCAAATATGAATGAATTTGAATAAATGTACTTGGGGCTTAATCTATAAAAAATGCATGGATTGCTTAATAGAGCTCCACAATACCTTTCAAACAATAAAATAATGATGAAAATCAAAGATCTAGGAAAAAAGTTATGATCTTGGAAGTCAAAAATGAAGATTTGACTTCAAATAGAAATTAAATTTACTATCACAAAAATCTAAAAATGAGAGGTATTCCAATGGAAATCTCTCAAAACCCACTTTTCAATGATATATTGTTTTCAAAAATCTCATACTTGACTCAAAAAGTTATGGCAATTTTAAGAAAATTGTCTAATTAAGGGTTAAGGGGCCAAAATTAAGCCCCTTAGGGTTTGGTGAGTGGTTACCCCATGGGATCAAATGCTAATAGATTGGGTTGAGCTAGCCATATGATAACTATTTAACCATCAAATTTAACTAGATACTTCATGACAGTCATTTGGCTGTCAATTTTAAGAGTTGTTTGAAAATTTTAAAAAATGACAAAATAATTTTTTTCCTTTAAATATAAGTTATTTTGTATGAAAATGGGGGGGGGGAGCATTGGGCGTTTTTAACTCAATGGTGAGTTGTTTTTTTCCCAAAGTGTATCCAAAAACACTCATGCCTAATTATCTCCTAGCTTTGTGAAGAGGCTTATAGATCTCAAGCTCGCATACCATGTTAGAGTCATCAATGGAATTGAACCTCCAAGATCAAATGCAAAACCAAAAAGATTCCTTCTATAAGAGAGAAACATGGAAAAATATATCGCTTAATTATGGGCACAATGGATTTGATTAAACCCCAATATGATTACATGTCTTGAAACTGGTTTGAATGGATTAAAATGTACATATAATTCCTTGCTTATATAGGAAAGGTTGAAAGATGGGACACGAGAGGATTATGATAAGTGTCTTAATCTTATGCGATAAGACAACTAACATAGTGAATAGTAAATGACTTAGGACACTAGAAGTAAATGAGATAAGATCAACTAAGCTAAGATCTCATTGGCAACTAAGAATTCTAGGATGATTCACAAGACTTAGGTAAACTTAACATGTGAATAGGACCTACTAGTGAACTAGTTACTTAAAATACAATATTTTCACATGAACATTATGAATGATTTAATCCTTAATTGATGCTATTATGAGTCCCTAATTAAAATTCAAGTATACTTACTTAACCTCATTGCAATCAGAGTAGTAATGTTATCTAATGATATTCATATATAAGAGGTAGTGAGTACTAGTTAACCTTCATATTGAGTATTTAATTTTTATTGAAGACTATAGAAAATAGCCCCTTGAATGGAAAAGATTATTAGTATCAATTATTTTCAACACATTTTTTTATAGATAATTTCATTACGATAGAATTAAATAAAATATAAGAACTTAAAAAAATAAACTCACCCCACTATATAGAAGAAATTTAAATTCTAAAAATTAGAAAAATAAATTTATACACTTTTCCCTCTACACATCCATTGGAATGTTTAGGATCTCCGATTGAATGTGATGTTGCAAGAGGAACATATAGTAAGAACAATCATAGAAATTGCAAAAACAAGATTGAAATAGCTAACTCAATAAATTGCTCACTAACTTTAACATCATGCGCAACATAAAATCAAATACAAAGGAAAAAGCTTTTTCTATACCACCTTTGCAAAAAGAAAATAATTTTTTAATGAATTTTTTTATTCTTATGCATAGAGTCCACTTTAGTGGACATACGATATATAAAAGAAAATCACAATGTCTTTGAAGAAAAGGAAGATTGTATATACATGAGAATGAGACACTATATTCATGAAAAACATTAAAACCCTTGTTTTTCATCCATTTTTAAAGGCATACGTTACCATTGCAATGTCATTTGATTAATTATATTAACTTAAAATATTAATATGTTGATTTTATTTTTAAAAATTTATTTACATATATTATATTCTTACTTAACTTGATAAAATCAAAATAAAGAGAATAAAATTTCATTTTAAATATATACATTAAAAAAATAATAAATAAAATAATAAATAAGATTAAAAAAAAGTAATCACATAAATAAATATTTACAATCTCTACAAAATATGTAAATTTATACATAAGTACAATCTTTTTAATACATGCACTCCTTTTTCTGAAATTCTAAAAATACATAAAATTGATTTTTATAGTAAAATTTTATGGTGACTCTTCAAAACTTACGATTCCAAAGACTGATTAATAATGAATATACCTAGAGACAAGTGCTTCACGTCTATCTGGGGCAATCTTTGTTCCCTTTAACTTCCATCGACCGTAAAGGTTGCGTAACCCGTTTAGGAGTGGGCATATCTGCTTACGTCATGAATCATGACGTCACGCTTGACCTCATTACACCTAGAGTTTAGACAACTGGGCAGCACCAGAGATCGCGTAACACGTGTGACTGTCACTTTCTGAGTATTAGGTTACGTTGGACATCCGATTGAGTAGATATAATATTATATCCTCCTTTTCTCCCTTCATTGTCCCTCCACATTCCACTGTATTACAATACAAAGCAACTACATCCATTTCGACAGCTTCAATAATCGTTAATAACTACCATGGCATTCTTCTTCTTTTGTTTAATCTTCACACACCTTGTGTTTCTGCAGCACGTCTCTGCGAACTTTTACAGTGACTTTGACATTACGTGGGGGACTGACCACGCTAAAATACTTGACAATGGCCAGCAATTGCAGCTTACACTCGACCTGTCCTCCGGTATATTGTACATATTATGTATTTGGTACATGGTTTACTGTTCGCTTCACAGTATGGCTAACCTTACTTTATGTTCTCTTCCTATTTGCCGTCGAACAGGTTCAGGGATCGAGTTGAAGAATGAACATCTGTTTGCCAAAACCGATATGCAAATCAAGTTGGTGCCCGGTAATTCGGCAGGCACTGTTACTGCTTACTATGTAAGTCTAGTTTCTTCCACATTTTCTAATCGTCAAAGCACTAGTATTCTGTTAAAGTTCATATTAAATATTTGGTGATTGATGGGCACAACTGTCTTCTCAAGGGGATAAGCACGATGAAATAGACTTTGAGTTTCTGGGAAACCTTTGTGAGGAACCCTATATTATGTACACTAATCTGTTCTCTCAAGGCCAAGGAAATCGGGAGCAGCAATTCTACCTCTGGTTTGATCACACTGCAGACTTCCACAATTACTCTGTGCTCTGGAATCCCCAACAAATTATGTAAGTAATATTACTCCTTCAACTTTAACTGCTTAGTTTCTGTCTCTGCTTAAGCCCTTCAATGTTAGCAACATGTCCACGATTATAATATTTTGTACGGTGGTTTAACTGCACAGATTTTCTGTGGATGGAACTCCGGTGAGAGTATTTAAGAACAGTGAGGATTTGGGCGTGCAATATCCAAAGAATCAAGCGATGAGAATTTATTTGAGCCTGTGGAACGGAGATAACTGGGCAACCAGAGGTGGCCTTGTGAAGATCGACTGGAGCAAAGCTCCATTCGTTGCCTCTTACAGAAATTTTGTTGGACAGGCGTGCAGTGTTTCCTCTGATTGCTCTTCGAATTCATGGTACAGTGAAGCAGCATTGGATTCGAGCGAGCAGCAGAAGCTTCAATGGGTGCGTAAAAATTACATGATTTATGATTACTGTTTAGATGCTAAACGTTTTCCACAGGGCTTTCCAGCTGAATGCACACGTTAGCCATTGAAGCCGAAGGGGGCATGGGTTGGCAAATGCTCATATCCTTGGTATTTATGGTTCTTTTTCACCAATTTGAGCGTGAGGGTTATCTAGATAAAGGAGATGAATTATACTTAGAGAACTTGGGAAGGAGGAAATCCAGCCCTTAATATGTGAAAATGGTTTTTCAGGTAAGTCATTTGGGCAAATAGAGGGTTTTATGTATTCTACGGTAAGGGTGAATAATGAGTAGCTTCTGGGTATTGAGCAATTTAGAGGAAAATAAAAGTAGTTTGGATTATAAAAACTGGGACAAGCATAGAGTATAATTTTTGAAACAGTTCAAGGTGGCATGTTTGAATTATAGAGCTCTTTAGATGATGGTTGTTGATCATTATGAATATTACACATCTGTTCTGATTGAGCTTATATACTTTCAAGTTTTGGAAATGGGTTTCCAATATTTTTAAATATGTCATAGGAAAATAAATAGCATTTCATGTCTTTCAAAATTCTTGAGCTTGTTGAGATTTTCATTAGTTTGTTTAATTTGGTGTTTTTAATGATTCGTTTTCTCAAAAAAAATTGTTAGTTCACTTTCGTCAAAAGGAGACAATCATCTAAAAACTACTGCAAGGCTTCTAAGAACCACTTCTTTCTCTTACATCAAATCCCTCTTTTCATTTGGAAATAAGCAATTAGCATTTAAGTTGGATCTTAAAACTAATATTTTGGATAAAAATGTGGTATAATCAAAAGATTTGCCTCAAATAAAATGTATTTCTATTTGAATCATTTTTAATTATGATTTCCTTTGACAATTTCCATGTCTTGAGGAAATTATATGGTTCTTGGAACACTTTTGGTTGTTGAAAGAGTTCTCATAACTATCAATTTTTTTGAAAAAGTACCTATTTATTTTGGTGATTTCACTCCCTTCAAGAATTAGTTTCCAATCATGTTGTTGTTAGTGTTATGAGAGTTTTGAGGAATGCAATTAAAGAAGTTTTGGAGAACTTAGTATTTGGTGAAATTTTCTTTATAGAAAAAAATCTTGTCTGTGAAGACACACTGGTTGGCATTTCCTTGATTCCTAGGAACATGTTTTTGGGCCAAAATAAGGTGTCAAAAATCAAAGGGATTTTTCAAAATTTGGAGTAAGTATTCAAAATTTGAGTTCTTATTCAAACAAACTAAGAGAGGATATTTCATGACATAATTAATGGCTAAAAGGGAATTCTTTGTACTAGTTTGTGATACTTTGACTCAAAAATAAAATTAAATCCTTGTATGAGGATCATTTATTTCTCTTACTAGGGACAATGACCTTGTTAATGTAGTAGGACATAGAATCGCTGGTATTTAGACTAATATATCATCCATTGGACAGTAGAATTAGCAAAAAATAAGGAAGAGAGTGGGCAATGGGATTAAAAGATAGACAAAAGAAAGAAAATATAAATATTAAGGAAAAAAATTTAAAAAAAGATGGAGAAACATGAGGAATGTAAACTAGCCTATGTACATCATTCAAAAAACTAATTCATTACTTGAATAACTTCAAATACTTCTCATATCATGGAAGGGGTAAGTAAATACTAACAATCTATGTTAGGTAGTAAGCATTGCTACAATAGGATTTGCCTAATTTGAAAAGGGCATGTCTATAATGAATTGAAATTCCCATGACTTCCTTTGGATTCTTGTTTCTTATCCTAGAGTAACGTTAGATTGCTAATTGCAAAATCTATGTGCCTATCTTTTTGGTTAAAAATACCTTTGACCTTACCCTATATTTGGTGGTTCTATCTACAATTCTTTCAAACTACTCTTCAATCTTTTCTAGGCATATAATTTATTTCTCCAATGAGTCCTTAAACTACTCATCTTTAATATCATTATTTATTCTCAAAATTTAAAGTTGTAGATGTATAGGTAATACACAAACAATTTCATATACAAGTTCAATGCACCACATACACATAAATTTTTCTAGCATGATCTTATTAGACCATAATAGTTGTGTAGACACTTAATTAAGTCTTGATTGGTATTACGCATCTTGAATCTGATTGATTAACATCATTTCTTCTTAAATCACTTATGCTCTAACCATTTAATTAAATAATCTTTATTATTTAGTTAAATTCGTCAATTTCTACTATTAATCAAATAATTAGCTTTATCAGATTAATTCATCCTCTCCTGACTAAAGTTCATCCATAAATCTAATTATTTTAAGAAAATGTAATAAATCCCCTAACCCACTTGAGTTGATTAATTATGTATTAATTAACTTTAATTAACATCCTAATCTTCATTACCCATTTCTCTATCTTTCTTACTCCGCCTTGATTGAGTGAACCCATGGTCAACTAACCAAGTTGCACATGAAAATAATTTCTTTTAGTTAACTAATTAGCCTATTTTCCTCTCAAAGTAATACTCTTTGGAATATTCCCTCAACTTGAATTTCCATGCAAAGGCTTTAAATAGCCTTTTACAAAGGCCTTTAATTCTCTTACAAGAGCCACCTTTGCATTAAATGACATCTTACATTCCATCTTGTCTCTCTTACATCTCAACCATATTCATTCAATTCTCTTACATTCTCTTACAAATCCACCTAAATGTATTTAACTCTTCACATTCTTCAAAATGTGCCCCACACACATCCCCATGGATTTCATTAGCCTTGTGAAAAGTGTTACAATTCTATTGGCCTCCATTTTAGTTCCATATCCTCCAATTTTATCCATTCTTCAACCCTCGAGTCTTATAAATATAGGCATTCTCCATTGAATATGGATCTATCATCTCATGCAAAGTCATTAGATTCATTTTTGTCCATCAATCATCCAATTTCTATCATTATATTTGAGGGAAATTGGCATTTATCAAATCCATTTTCATCCACAATCTTATGCAATCTTACTATAGGCATATTCATCCATAACAATCACTCATTTTCATGTTATTTTTGTTTGGTTACTATAATTTTTCATCATTTTCATCATCTACACATCAAGAAGATCTTGGAGCTTATCAAAGGGATTGGGAAAGGGCCACATTCCACATCAAAGTGACACCAATCCCCCTATGGGATGGATGTTTGATCTATTTAGATAAGTGTACATGTTCATTTGCTTGTGTTATATGCTTTATTTCATGTTTTATTGTCTATGTTTGATCAATAATTTCATAGGGAATGGTTGTTTGTGCTTTCTAATATGAATAATCTTGTTTTCTTTGTCTATTGCTAGCTAGTTGCAGATCACCATTCACAAGTTGTAATATTTTTCTCTCTCGATTCATCCTAACCATTACTTTGTAGATAATAATTAGATGAATGAGATAACATATATTCCATATTTGAACGAAACATATAATTCTCAAATAAAGAAAATTTGGATGTATTCGTGAGTGATAAATTCATGAGGGCCCCAACCTTGACCAAGATGTTTTCCTTAATGAAGTTACAAGTAACTTATGAAGTAGTTTTTTGTATTGGAATTTCCTCAACCCACTTAGTGAAATAATCAATGGAAGTCTAAACATATGAGCTACACTCAAATGTGTATTATGAGGAAAATTAAAGTCACTAGGCTCCACTATCTAAATGGATCATCAATTACTAATAGTTTGAAGGGTAAGGAAAATTTTGGGTTTCCCATAAATTATTGACATGATATACATTTTGCAACCCAATATTGAACATCTTTGAACATACTTGGGTAGTAGTATAATTCTTGAGAATTTTAAAAGTGTTCATTGAAAAGATGGAGTTTGTTGGAATTCTATGCTTAGGAGATAGAACAATAAACATCACTCACTCTCATTCAAGGAAAAACCTTAGAGATCTCAATCTAAAGTATTCAAAGGAGAAAGAGATCTCACAATAGGGTTGTCTTAGGGTTCAATTATAGACTAATTAGGGGTTCACCACCAAGCTAGGGCTTGGAAAGACAAATTAAATGCAAGGCAAAATTCTTAAACCTAATGTAATCCAATCTTTCACTAAATGACCTAAAGATGCATATGAAACATAACAGAAAGTTGCAAGATGAAATGTGTGCACCTATAAATATGAAGATGACTGAATGAAGGCCTCAAATGCTTAAAATATTATTTTAAAGCCTATTGGGACTCATATGCCAGTCTAGGTGATTTAGTCCTAGATATGAGTTTCTATGCAAAAATTGAAATTTGGCAAATGGGTGTCTGAAATTGTAAAAACATGGAAAATGACCTATATTGGGACTCATATGCTAGAACATGCATATCAGTCTAGTTAGGGTTTTTTCTAACTTCAAATTATGAATCTCTTCCTTAATGTCTGTTATGTCCTCTCCAATTGATTTTTGGATCCGAAACCCTGAATTGCAACCTGTAGAAGTCTTCCAATGATCTTCAATGCAAGGTGACAACTTTGAAAAATTTAACAACTTTGAACACTTTGACAACTTTATCCAAAATTTCTCTTCAATTTTTCTTCAACCTAGACCTAAAAATCACACACTAAAGAGGGGGGAAAATGTTGTTTCGTTAGTGGAAAGGGGTTTTCCTTGGTCAAACCCCATTTTTGTAATCAAACCTTGTGATGAAATGAAATAGGAAAAGAGAATTATGAATGAACAACATGCAATGTTACAACTCACCAAACCCCAGCAATAAAGTGTTGCAACAATGTACAAAGTGGCTCCAATGGATGTAGATCTTGACTCTTGCTTGAATGTAGTAGATCTTGATTTGAATGCTAGCTTGAATCATAAAACCCTACATCACAATTATTAGCTCAAAGTAAAACATGATGCATGATGACTTTGAAATGATGCCTGATGCTTGAATAATGCTCTAAAAAACTTGATAATCTTCCTTTGAAGACTCTTGAATGCTCTTGTGAACTCAAATTTTCTATAATGCCTTGAAAGATTGTTAGTTGAAAATGAGAGAAAGAAATGTTGCCAAGAAACACTACGAATATCATTTGGTGTTGTCATTTATGGCAACCCCAGTCGGTGATTGGATCCGCACATCATCATTTGATCACACTAACAGTCAAATTGCAAATAGTTAAGGAAGAATAGAGCATCCGACAATTTTGGGTTCATCGGTTCACATGAAGATTTTTGTTCATATTTTGTGTTGCATATCTAAGGGAGATTGATCGATGTATGCTTTGTGTTATCCATGAATCTCAGTGCCTCATATTGATTCATGTGCGAGTTAGAAGATCATGTTGGCTAATTCTCTACTTTATTAGTACTAGAGCCAAATTTGTGAATGTATCATGTCGTAGATGTTTGGGAAGTAATTTTTCAAGTACGTTTGTGTTTGAGCATATTTGTTTGGGTCTTGGCTAAGTTGTGGCTAACCGTTATGAATGCACATTATATATTACTCATGTTTTGGGATGGCAGTTGATAATATTTTTGTGTTCTATTGATGCCGACATATGGGCGATTAAATTCTTGATCATGGATATATATAAGAGATTGTTCATACTATTTTGATGTATGTATGAAGTGTGTTGATGTGAATTACGAATAAGAGCATAGAAGAAGAGTGATAATACATAGTTTCACTTGTGCATAAAGGATTAGTGTTTCGAGTTTGAGTAGAAGAGAAGAAGTGTAGAATTAGTCTAAAGGACAAAAGATCATTTGTTACACCAAACAGAACTATAATCAAGCATATATAGATGCTAATTTCTTAGTTCAATATCACAAATGGATTTAATCTGACTTTAAATTTGTAAGACAATGAGTCTTCTTTGAGCAGTGAGCTCTAGGCAGTGCATTTGAGTGCAAGTGGATTCCCCATATTGAAAAATTCATTTGAGTATACTTAGATCATATTGTGGATTGGCCATCCACCGTGGTTTTTCCCCTAATAGGGTTTCCACGTAAAAATCCTAGTGTTATGGTGTTGTGGATATTTGCTTTATTTTCTTGCATATTTCTTTTGAATGAATGTTTTAAATGCTCAAGTGATTAGATAAAAAAATGGTTAGAAACTGGAGAACACTAATTCACCCCCCCTCTTAGTGTTGCTTGACTCCAAAAATTGGTATTAGAGATAGTTCCTCAGAAGAAGAAGTCTAACAACTTAGGGAGATCTTGGAAAGTATTTCAGTGGATTCAAGCAGTCTTGAGCAACAAATTATGGTGGCCCTAGATGATCTTGATCAATCAAAATCAAAATTTTAGAAATCGCAAGAAAACCTCCTAGACGCTGATAAATTCATTGAGTCATTAAAAGATAAAATCAATAATTCCAAGGAGAAGAGAAAGGAACTCTATGATCAGATTAAATAAAAATATATTAAAAGCATTGAAGATGAGCAACTCAATCAAGTCCTGAAGGAAAAGATAGAAGAATGTGAAAATTTTACCAAAGATTATAATATAGTCCTAAAGCATGAAATGGAATCTATCATGATGAGGATGACCAAGGAGATTAAAGATAGAAAGAAGAATGAAGATAATCTTGCACAGTTTGTGAAAGAAAAAAATGAAGTATGCAGCCATTTGGATAATGAATTGGAACAATCTAAAAAGAATGAGGAAGTAATTGAAAAACAGATTGATAATCTCAAAGATGAACTTGCTACTGCAAATGAGTACAAAGAAAATTTCAAAGTTAGCTCAGCCAAGCTTGATGAACTGATTAAAGGTTAGAGGAAAAATGGTGACAAGCAAGGTCTTGGTTATGAAGAAGGAGAAATTTCCAAATCTGGACAAAGGAGACCTAGACAAAGAAATCACATGAACCAAGTTGGAAGGAATCTGGTAAGACAACCTAATGCTCAAAGATTCAATGGCTACTATTTTACCTACGATAAATTTGGTCATATGGCTTCTCAGTGTAGAAGCAGGATGAATCAAAATGGTCCATCAATCTTAGGTTAGTGCTTTAATTGCAATAAGTTTGGTCATAAGTCAAATGAATGTAGAAATGTGATGAATGACTTTGGTAGAGATGTCAGATGTTATACATGCAATAGATTTTTCCATACTACTAACCAGTGCATATCAAAAGAAAATCAGTGGAACAACAGGTCTGGACAAATAAATGTTGTGTGCTACAATTGCAATAAAGTTGGTCACATTGCTAGATTATGTTGGAACAAAAGAGGTTTGGTAAATCAAAGGAGAAACATGCAAAAGGATGTAAAGGGAAAATTAAAAGTCACTACTGATGTTGTCAGGAAGAAAATGTAGAATAAATGGATAAAGAAAAGTCCCTTTGGTAGTTCATCTAGGAATTAGTTTTAGGCCTTTGGCCTAGGGGAATTTGTTAATAAAATATCTTAACCCCCTATCGTTAACTAACACCAGAATGTCGATAAGTTCAGTAAGTGCATAAATGTTCTACAAATGTTGTAAAACCTATTGGAGAAAGTATTGTGCAATGTTGGATTTCTCTAGAGGATTTATTTGTTACAAAGCATGAAAATAGTGCAACCAGATGAGTTAGGGTAAAATAATTTATTGCGAAAAAAATGGTTAAGTGTGCGAGTGATAAAAGGTCATTTCTATCTTTCATTTGTCACTTTGAATTTTGAAGAAAAGAGGTTTGGAGAGCTCTCAGGTGTTCTTTGGCGATTTGAGGGGAAATTCAAGTGTGAAGAATCTTTCAGCAATCAATTTGTGATCTGACAGAAAGGTATTTATAGAAAAACCTATAAAATTGTGAATTGGTAAAAATGGCTACTCCATTGGTGGTTGAAGTTAAAGACAAACCCTGTCCCAAATTCAAATGGCATCCATTCAAGTCTATTGAGACATACCCATTAGGTTCTTTTTCATCCATTTTGTACAGCGTGTTACACACATAAGATATTATGGCTTATATTCATGCAAATATTGAAGAGTTAGGAATCTCACAGCTATTGAATCTATATAACAATCATATTATAGGAGAATATTTTTGTGTGAAGCCAAAATATAAAACCCTAGAAGAAAATAAATTTACACAGATTTTTAAACTTCCTTTGTTTGAGGAGAATGAATGGGTCTATTACAACTTGAGTCAAGTTCATGATGAATTCATGTGGTTAAGTATACCCTTCAAGATTACAAAGGAGGCTATCAGTGTCGTAACAGGTCTAAATTCTTCCACTGGATTACCAATTCTGAAGTCCGTAAAGAATCAAATGGTGACTAATGCAACTAGCTCAAAATATGATCAAATAGAAATTACAATTGAGGATATCATCAAGGTGGATATAAAATTTGTGTCAATGCCCATTGGCTACAAGATATATCACTCAAGTCAGGACAATTTTGTGTCTGGTACATCCATTTATGCAACCTATCAAATGGTAAAGGAGAATGCATACTATGATCTTTATGAATTTCTCATGAGTCATCTAATGGAAAATCTAGGTAAGATAAAAAAGAACAAGAAAAATTCTTTCAAGTACGGTAACTTTCTATTATGTTTATTATTTTATTTCATGAAAGAAGTTTTGGGTATTGGGAAAGCTCATTGGCAAGGCAATCAACCAGTAGCCAGGTACAAATCAGAGAAATTTTATATGGAATTGGAAATCGTCAAGCTCAAAGAAGTGCAATCTGGGGATATTTCCAAAAAAATAGAATATGATGCAAGCCAGAGAAAGAATCCCTACCTCTATTATGGAATAATATAAGGATACTATCTATTTCATGGTAGATATTGATCAATGCATGGTGGAAGCTAACGATCCCAGAATAGTCTAGATCATGCCGATGGGATATGAAGTTGAGGAGCACATTCTGGAGATGTATGTCGAACATTTATTGAGCAAGCCTCTAGATCCATCAAAAGAGAGATTTGATACTTATGCAAAAAAATATATCCAGGTGCACAATGAACTCAGAAAACATGTGATAGTTAGAAGAGTTAGAAAAGAGGTGGAAGTCAAGTAATAGAAAGTATGGGGATTCCTGCAAAAAAATTAAAAGAAGCTAGAAGGAAAAGAGAAGAAGCTCAAGCAGAAAAAGAGGTAGAAAAAATTGAATTTGTTGGCCCGACAACACCATCTTCCCAAGATAAGTCAACTAGAAGCTTTGCATCCTTATCCACCTCTGCAAAAAATCCAATCCCTATGAAAAATCAATCTAAGGGATTTGGTAAGGAGGGAAAAAGGAAGAAGGATAAAAGAAAAAGAGTCTATGTGGTAGTTTCTAAAGATGAAGAAATAGAGTCTAATGAAGGAGTTAGATAAATCAAGCATCAAGGCACCAAGGCAACATCTGTTACAAAAATCAATCCCTCTGGAGAAGATGACCAAGCAAAGAAGAAGGCAAAAATTGTCAAACCTGGTATGTCAATGGAAGAAGTTGAAAAATATTTGGTTAATGATGCAAATCTCAAACCACTTTGCAAATGGTATGAATCTTTTGATAAATTTGATCAAAGAACTCTTGAGGAGGCAAAAATAAAACATTTGAATATTTTTAATAAAGTTCTGATTGAAATAATGCCTAATTTACCCAAAAGCTTGTATGAAATTATGGAGATGAGAAGGGTAAATGCCAAATCAAAAGAAGAGAAAATGAGAGAAATAATTCTTGTTGAATTGTGTCCAGTGGTATCTATGGAAGAAATGAAGTCAATAATAAATAAATCCAAGAAGGAATTCAAAATAAAAACAAGAGTGATTAAGCTTATGATTGGTAAGACCAAAGAAGTTGCAGAAGAAACTGAACAAATTCTGAGAAAAGCTTTGTTGAGCAACATAATTGATGTTGTTTCTGAAGAAACACATGATGTCTCATCTAGTCTGAGAGAAGCAAGAGAATAAAAACAAGATGAAATTGAGGATACTCAAATAACTCCTGAAATGGACAATGCAGAAATACCTATGGAAATTAAACTTTTGGAGATTGTATCAGTTGAGAAAATGGAGATCCCTAAAGATAAGCAGGAACCTGCAACTGAGGTAGCAATGGTTGAAGAGAATAAAGTTGATGTAAAGGCAATTCCAGTAGAAGAAAGAGACACTATAGAGGCAGTGAATAAATTTTTGGTAGAGAAAAAAAGAAGAATTTGATCTTGAATTGGTTGAAGGTCCTATTGACCTATCTACTCTGTCTCCAATTTAGAAAATGAAAGTAGCATCTTTTTCCCAAGAAAAATATGGAGAAGAACTATTGAAGTCCCATATTAAGGACAATGAACTTCTAAATCTTGCATCTGTATTTTTGGAAAAGATAATACCCACTCATGTGAGAGATTCAACCGGTTCCTCCTCCGATGAATTGAAAAATCTCATCAACTCTGTAAGTACTCACTTCGAGTAACTTGATAAATCTGCCATGGTAAAATTTCAGAAGGAATTTGATGCAAAAATATTAAATGGGTTGAAAGAAATGATAACAAAGGATAAAACTTTGCTAGCCACCTATGTGAAAAATATCCAAAATATTTTATCCGAAGGTGGGAAGATTTACAAATCATGTTTTTCCTTGACAAAATTTACTGATGACAATGAGAAGAAGGTTAAGGATTTGGAAAGACAATTAGCTACTAATTATGATGCTTTCGATCCTTTAACTAATGGTGTTGGAAAGTTAGAAGGTGAGGTGATATCTTTTCTCGACAAAATAAAGAGCTTGAAGCATGACAACAATAGAATTGTGCAAAGAGCATGTGAACTCAGAGGCCTAATTGGTCCAAATTTATAAATAATGTCAAGTGCATTAAAAGAAGCAAAAGATGCTAAGGCAATTGGTGACTCGGTAAACCTTGAGTCTACAGAGACATAATCCTACTTGGTGTGTGGTCACATAATAATTTTGGAGAGTCTCAAAAGGGTTTGGGACATGAAATTGACTCTGCTAAATAAATATTTTCCAGATATTTTCAATTTTATGCAAGTTGAAGAAGTTTGTTTATACATAAGCAATTTGTTCATAACAGTTTTGTTTGATTTCAGGTATGCGGATTCTTTCCTTTTCCACTGATGTGAAAGGGGGAGAGTAGTAGAGTGAAAAATGGATAATAATCCTAGGGGGAGAGTTTTGTTTTTGAAATTTTGAAGAGTGGCAATGTAATTGATGTTGGTACTAATTTGACACTTAGTCATTTTTCACTAAGTGTTGCCATTAATGCCAAAGGGGGAGATTGTTGGAAAGAGACACTGTGAATATCATTTGGTGTTGTCATTTATGGAAACCCTAGTTGGTGATTGGATCCGTGCATCATCATTTGATCACACTGACAGTCAGATTACAAACAATTAATGAAGAACAAAACATCCAACATTTTTGGGTTCATCAATTGACATGAATATTTTATGTTCATATTTTGTGATGTGTATCTCAGGGAAGATTGATCGATGTATGCTTTGTGTTATCCATGAATTTAAAAGCTGCGTACTGATCCATGTGTGAGTTAGAAGATCCAGTTGGCTAGTTCTCTGCTTTATCATGTCACAGATTTTTGGGAAGTAATTGTTCAAGTATGTTTTTGTTTGAGCATCTTTGTTTGGGTCCTAGCTAAGTTGTGGCCGACCATTATGGATGTGCATTATAAATTACTCATGTTTTGGGCTGACATTTGAAATTTTTTTGTGTTCTATTGATGCCAAAATATGGGTGATTAAACTATTGATCGTGGATATATATAAGAGATCATTTGTATCATTTTGATGTATGCATTATGAATTTTTTTGATATTAATTGCAAATAAGAGTAGAGAAGAAGAGCGATAATGCACAGTTTAACTTGTGCATAAAGGTTTAGTGTTGCGAGTCTGAGCAGAACAAAGCAGAAGTGTAGAATCAATGTAAAGGACATAAGATCATTTGTTGCACCTAACAAAAACTCTAATCAAGCATATATAGATGCTAATTTCTCAGTTCAATATCTCAAGTGGATTTAATTTGAATTTATTTGTAAGACAATGAGTCTTATTTGACTAGTGATCTCTAGGCAATGCACCTGAATGTAAGTGCATTCCCCATATTGTAAACTTCATTTGAGTATACTCAGATCATATTGCGGATTGGCCATCCACCGTGGTTTTTCCCCTAACAGGGTTTCCATGTAAAAATCCTAGTGTTATGGGTGTTTGCTTTATGTTCTTGCATATTTATTCTGAATGAATGTTTTAAATGCTTGAATGATCAGATCAATAAAAGGTTAGAAATTGGAGAACATTGATTCACCCCCCCTCTCAGTGTTGCTTGATTCCAACAAGAAACTTTTATTTATACTTAATTATGCCAAAATTCTTGAAATTACAACACTACAAGCCAACATAAGATCTAGGAGGATAAAATATTGCCAAGAATTTAAATTAATTTTAATTTTGAGCCACACGAGACTCATATGCGGTGGCATATGAGTCCCATTAGGCATAAATTATGGGACCATTTTTAAAAATTCTTAGAAAGGTGTGAAATCCATATTGGGTCTCAAAAACCTAGGTGGGACTCATACACCCAGGGTGGCATATGAATCCCTGATCACTAAATCTAGGCAACACAAGTTAAAAACACATGGATTATGATTGGATGTTGATTTATGGTGAGATAATCCTTGGAAATATGCATTAAATGAGACTTGTGGATGCAAAATAAGGCCAACTAAAGCATAAAGAAGCTCAATTATTAATGATAAACCTAAAAAAGTGTGAAAGTGTGTTACAACACCTAAAATAAGGTAGGATTAGGTGTTTTTAGTTTACAAGGACCCAAGACCTAATGTGAGTGTGTTAAACACATTACAACACTAAGTCAAGGCATCAATAAGCTCAATTTTATGAGGGCCCAAACAAGTGTGAAAATGTCACCGAGGACATTTTTCAACATTATAGTCACATAAGAAGAGAAATGACCTCTATAATATGTGTTATGAAATAATTCCAATAACTTTGTGCATTGTTCTTTATCCATATATTTTGGGAATGATCCATCAATTTATTTCTTATACATTACATCCTCCAAATGATATATTTGATGGATTTTAGCTTTATTCTTCTTTTTTTATTTGAGAAATGTTTGTGGAGCATTCCATTTGTATGGAAGCATGTAAAATTTTAAAATAATTCATCTAACAATCCAATTAAGACTATGAGTGGATAATCCTCTAATTATACTACTTTTTTATCTAACTTTTTCATAACAACAAACCTATGTATAAATTGATATGAATTTCATGATTGTGTATATTGGTATTCCAATAACCTATCTTATTGAATCCAAGATATCCTATAGTGTAAGAATAGTCTTAACTATTATAATATGAATTCAAAATACAAAACTTGAATTTTTTAGTGGCATTTATAATAATTAAATTATATGTTTTTATTAAAGAGTAATT
The DNA here is from genome assembly GCA_007115665.2 of Sequoiadendron giganteum. Classification (NCBI taxonomy): domain Eukaryota; kingdom Viridiplantae; phylum Streptophyta; class Pinopsida; order Cupressales; family Cupressaceae; genus Sequoiadendron; species Sequoiadendron giganteum. The sequence continues at coordinate 642,198,879 of CM021105.1, read as the reverse complement.
CAATTCATGTTTCTTTAGTGGAACTCTCATGTAATAAGTTAGAGATTCAATTTCTTCATTATTGTGTTACAACAATATTGTGGAGATTATATGTTTAGAAGATTAATAATAGATAATAAAATACTTTCAAAAATTGAGATGTGTGAGGACATTGAGAATTAGCTATAGCTATTTTAATCTTTATTAGTCAATTTGAAAATTATTTTCTTCCATTGGAGAAATAAATTTTGTGAACTCAAAATACCTGTGGAACAAATCTGCGAAAGAATTTTACCTAGTCAAAGGATGGTCAAACACCTAATTTGTTTAATGATAAGGTTAATTTTTTTGTATCTTTAATCTTATCAAGATAATTTTAATTCTCTCTTTGGATAAAATATGTCTAATCAATTTACCTTATGTGACTCTAAATATAGACTTCTTTGGATGTACACCCATACCTTGTGTTGGAACTGTAAAATTTTGAAAAAATCTCATTGGCCGTTCATGCTCATTAGTTTCCCAAAGAGTCCATACTGCAAGTATAAAATTTTCTTCAAATAGCCTACTCACCAAGGTCCGAGTCAATTTTTATCATATGATCACATAGAATTTATCTAACCCTGAATATTTGAAATACGAAACATATCGGCATAAGATAATGTAGGTCTCACCAATACTAATTCACATCATTTTCAGTATATCGGCAAGAAATAAATTATGTCATGCCGACAAGGACATGTGTGGGGAGTACACGGGTTCACAATTTCTATCGGCAGGACAATGGCTATTGGCATGACGGTGTGAGCTCATATCGGGCTCATATTCATCCCACCGCTCAGAACACAACAACATGTATTGGCTAGACTTGAGCCATCAAAGTGAGGTTCCAAAAAATAGCCCGAGACCTTCACCGGTCCTACCGATAAAGCAAAGGAGGATTCATTCGATGAGACAATGATTTCTGGAAGAGTTTGGGGAGTCTTGCCGACCTCCCATGTCATACCAACAGGATTGGGCATCACAACAAGTATAGACATAAAATTGTCGAAGGGACGATGTGCATGGTCTTGCCGAAGAAAATATGTATCAGTAAGATAAGCCTCGGTGAAGAGATTTAAGGAAGGTCATGGTGATTATTATTCTAGCGACAGGACAATTACTTTACCTCGGCGATTTAAGTTGACAAAAAGAATATCTCGGTGAGACAAATAACTTTCGGAATAAAACAGAGAACTGTTGGCCTGATTCATTAAGTCATGGCGATAGGTTTTCTTTGGTGGGAGTCATGGCGATATGAAAAACTAAAAGGAAATTTGTCGAGGAGACTTGAGGTGTCGGGGGAACAACAAGATGTCTTAGCGGGTGTGTGAACATTGAACAAAACGATCGACCAAAGATTTAAAATGTCTTGTCAATATGCTACGTGATGTGACAGCGAGAATTTTGAAGAGCCTGCTTCATTTTTGTCACAACCAAGACATTAATGGCACCATGAAACATAAAACATTTTGCAAATCCAGGAAAACTCAATTAAAAGCATTTTTTATGGAATTAGCAGCAAAGGAGAGTAGACGAATGAGTAGACGATAGGGGCATTCGTTCAGCTTGGAATTTCAAGTGAAGTATAGTAAGTTCTTCATCCATTGAATTTTTTAAATTTCAAAGAATGGAAAGCACAAGTTCAGAGAAATCAAAAGGTAGAAAACATGGTGAAAGTATTCAATCAAAGGGAAAAAGGCAGAAAACCGAAATTCAGTCAAAGGGTATCGAACGAAAATTGAACCAAGATCTCATACACGAGCTACCTAGTTCTGGACCTAAATCTATATGCTCTGCATAGCTTAGGGTAGAGGTGGATAAATTAGATGATAAATGAAATTTCATAGGAGATGGTTGGACCCCAATTAGAGGCTATGAATTATCCAGCTTCCATTACTATTGAAGGAATCCTTTTGAGCCAATATGTAACCCATGGAAGCTCAATTTAGGTAAATTGGTTTGCCCTAATGTTTTTGTCGATGTTGATTTGGTGAAATTTTTGGCCAGTCATTATGATCCGAAACATAAGGCCATATGTGATCTATCCGGGAATCCATTGATACATCAAAAAATGCAGTAAGTGAGGTTTTCAAACTATAAGGTATGTGCAATGAGATAATTGTAAGTGAAGATCTCGAGAATGAATTCAAAAGGATGGGCACCATTTATAGGGGTTCTATATTACCCCTGCACAGAATTAGGCATGGTGGCAAACCGATTCCAATGGACTATAATGAAGGACTGCCATTTCATGTGGATCTTTTCGAGCCTTATATGAAGTACACCTATTTTTCAATGGAATAGGTATTGGGAATGGAATTTCTAGAGTATATGGCAATTATGCCTATGGTGATTGCAACATATATTCAATATCATAATTCCAGGCCTTTGGATTATGCCTCATATGTGTTTAGGGAACTTGATGCTAGGTTAATGGCAATAAAAACTAGAGCCTTTATCCTGCACCTTAGGAATTATTCATTATTGATGCATTTTGTGTTATACTTCAAACAGAAATTAGGATTGTGGGCCCAGGAGCTAAGAATTTCACAATTTGGTAAAGAAGGCAAGTCATTTCCTATTCAATCATGGACTACTGTCTAGGACAACAGGTTTGTTGTTTCTAGTTTTGTACAATTTGAGGAATACTTTGTAAAACCATTGTATAAATTCTATAATCATCCATGTGATTATCCCTTATTTGATGAGA
>CM021105.1:642149579-642194568 GCA_007115665.2 Sequoiadendron giganteum | reverse complement strand
ATTGATTTGGTGACTTCATTCTAGTATCAGTTGTTTGTTGGATTTCTGCAATTATTTGATTGTCTCCAATCTGATGTTTCTTGATTATTTATGTTGAAATATCAAGTATATGTTCAATTTATCAGTGCACATTTATTGTATCTGTGTGATTTAATTAATTGGTTTCTTTAAAGAAGAATTGAATTCCTTTCAATCAATTACAGTAATCTAGGAATGTTCTTTGGATCATTAACAAGAATCAAGTAGTTAGGATTGATATTCTGCCTCAAGTAGGGTTTGTCAATCAAATTCTTGCATGTTTATACCAGTTATAAACTCATATTTGTATGCCAAATAATTAGAGATTTGCTAGATAAAATCCACTCATCTCAGACTTTCATTTGACTCTGTTTTACCTAGCAAGGCACTGGTCTCCCTTACTTTCATTACTAAGTTTTATTCATTTCTTTTGACATCTGTTAATTGAACATATCAAACTTTACCTTCATATTGCATATACTATTTATACCAAATTTATCAGATATTGCATACACTATTTATACCAAATTTAGATCATATCTCTCCACTATCAACTTGCCATTATGGATAGTTTAGTCAATTAGGAAGTATAGTTTTAAATTTGCACCATTCATATAGGTATACCTGCCTAGGTTTAGTAGAGCCTTAAGAGTAGAAGGTTCAACTGTACTAGTTGGCCTTGTTAGTTGGCAATATTGTTGTGAGAGCTTGGCAACCTCTTGTGGTTCAAACCTACATTTTTGAGACCTAGACAAATTGGTGACCCCATTGGGGATTAAATTGAGAAGAGTTTGGTCGTAGGAAGCCTTTCCTTATAGGGTCATTGAAGAGATTCACAGTTAATAAATTTGAAAATTGACTCCGCTAGGTGAAATAATAACTTTTCTATTTTATCACTTTAAAAAAAAGAAAGTGGGTGGCGACTCTGAATGAAAAAGTGCATTGAGACTAATAAAATAAATTACACATCATAAATAAATTGTCCTATATTTCAAACTATCAATATTACTCACAAGATGTAGGGAAGAAGATCTTTCTACAAAGATAGTGATGGTCCTAGTGATAAAAGTAAGTGGAATCACAAAAATGATCAGGACAAGAAAGTGTCTAATGACCGGGGCCCAGCAAATAAAAACAAAACATCGAAACCACCGGTGGAAACACATAATTCATATGATGCATTAACAAATGAAAACAGACCGTCCAAAGAACTTCACACTCCAGAGGAGAAGAGAAATCCCCTTTGGCAAATGAACCATGAGAAGGATGACGAGATCATGGCTGATTTTGAGGCTAAAAGAGGAGAGAGTTTGAATATTAGCAGAGAAGAACACTTTTTGAGGAGGGACTTGAATATGAAGAAGTGTATGAAGAAAAACATCAATTTATGACCCAAAATGAGCCAGATGCACAGTGGGAACACATGAGGCAAGAAACAAAAAGTTCAAGGATAGAATATGAGAAAAGGCTTCAAGAAATGAAAGAATTTGAGAAATTGAGGTTGCAAAAGGCTCAGATAAAAATGCCAATGGCCGACTCACCTAAATATATGCCCCCTCATAAAAATAACAATATGAGACCATCAAATTCCCCATAGGCCCACCGAAATCAGCCAAGGAACCAATGTGGACATAAAAATTCCCCACCACAACATAAGGGTGTTCAACCACCTCCTTATCAACAACATGTACCCCCACAAGGTCAGCAATATATGGCAAATATTAATCCATTTTACCAACATCAGTATTACCAAAATCCTCCTCCACAATATACAACCATGATTAGGAAATTTGATTTGGCTAAATTTTAGATATACCCTTACCCTCTGTAACAATTGGAGAGACTTAGTCCCAAAATTCATAGGAAGCAGTGTAGTCACAACCGAGGAGCATCTGAGAAACTTTAAAGTAGTTATTCAAGACCTAGATATGCAATATGAGGATGTACAGATGAGATTATTTATGATGCCACCGATCGAAGATGTCAGGGAGTGGTTTAATAGTTTACCAACAACATTAATTGATTCCATTCATATATTTTATGAGTAGTTTCTCTAGCAATATGGGAATCAATGTGCATCAAAGTTTTATTTGCATGAGTTGGTAACTATCCAAAAGCATCAAAATGAGCCAGCTTATGACTTTAATTAGAGGTTTTCCAAACTTCATAATAAGATATCTCGTGGATCCAAGTTGGATGATCCTGCTGCATTTAGAATCTACTTGAAAGCTTTTGATCCCAAGACAAGGTATGACATTAGGAACAGAGATCCTAGGAATTTGGTTGAAGCTCAAAAGATAGCACTCACAATTGAGAATAATAGGAAGGCTGCAGGGATGATTTATAAAAGGGAAAACCTTAGGGCTCCCTCATATGCTCCGCCAAATAGACAAGAAAATACATATAAGAACGAAAGACCAAGGTTGCATGACATGCCTTACAATAAAAACTGGAAGGATGGGAAGCTGATAAGTGATAGACCAAGGAATAAAGAAACACTGAATCCATTAAAAAGGAAAGGATCATATATGGTAGATAAGAGTCCCTAGTGCTCAGTTTGTTACGCACCACATTCCCCAGAGCATTGTGTTATAGCTCAGTCAATACCAGAAGAAGACATATTGGAAAATGATGGTGGTGAAGACCAAAATGTCTATTTAATTTCCCACACTCTTAATTATTTGGAGTAGGAGTATTCATCTTCAGAGGAGGAGGGATATGAGTATGATATTGATTATCAAAAATACAATATTCATATGGCAGAGCAACATGTTTTTTTTTTTAATATGAATAAAGTGAAAATGAGAAAAAATCCCCCTATTGTATCATGTCAAACTAATAAATGCAGTATAAGGAGACTGAGTGAAGAAGAGATTGATAGGTTAACTATTGCAGTGGTGGAGGAAGCTAGAAGCAAGTATTGCTTGAGGAACAAAACAGTGAATGAAGATGAAGGTGTTCCAAGAGGAATATTTTTAAAAAATAAAAAAGTATCAAAAGAGACATCTAAGAGGACAGATGGTAAGCAATCTGACAAAAAAGAACAGAAGTGGGCTCCTAAAGAAGAAAGTAAAGAATCCTCCATCGATAAACAAACACCAAGTCAAAAATGCAAAGGGGAAAAGGAGGAAAGCAAAGGAGAATTGATAGTACCAAAGAAGGTGATCAGAACTGAAGGTACATCCTTTGATTTCATACAAACCTTATCTCAACTAAAAATATTTGTCCCATTACTTGAAATGATGAATATTAAGGAATATAAGGAAGGTTCCATTCAATTGATGTCTAATGGGAATCAAAAAATAAACATTGAAAATAAGGAGGTCCTTGAAACCACTAATAAGGGGAAGGAGATAAAAGTTCTAGAAGCCTGGTTAATGAATACACCACAAATTGACCCATTTTTTTCCACCTTGCTCATAAGTGGCAAGTTAGTGAGGAATTGCATGATAGATTCAGGTGCTTCCATGAATATTATGCCAGTAAGGGTAATGAAACAACTTGGCATGTGGGTAGATGTTGAAGGAGGTAAATTCTATGCCATAAATAGCAGGCCTATTCCGATTGTAGGAGTAATAAAGAATGTGGAAGTAAGGTTAGAAACTTACCCGCAAGCTGCCTACAATATTGATATAACTGTAATTGACACAGCTCCTCAGTTTGGAATGTGTTTTTCATGATAATGGACTGCAACAGTAGGGGGTAATGTGTAGTTCGATTTATCCTATGCCACTATTCTAGTAAATAGTGAAGAGGTCAAGTTATATAGGGAACAAAGAATGAATAAAATTGTTGAGTGTGTTCCTCAAGAGCAACTTAATTATTTCTATGGTGTAGATTTGGGGAGTTTTAGAGTAAAACTATCACAACCTAAATTATTGAACAAAGACCCAATTGATAAACATATTTTTAAAAATCAACAAGGAGTATGGAAAATGTACTTTGATGGGGCATGTAGCCAAGAAGGTAATGGAGATGGAGTATTTTTTATATCTCCTAAAGGTATTACATTTAAATATTCATTTTTGTTGGCATTTGAATGTACAAACAATGTGGCAGAGTATGAAGCCTTGTTAATTGGGTTGAACATGGTTGTCAAACACAAGATTAAACTGTTGACTATTTTTGGAGACTCTGAACTGGTTGTGTCATAGGTCAGATCAAAATATGTTGCAAAGAATAAGAGGCTGAAGCAATACAGGAATGCTATATGGGATACAACTGATTTATTTGATGCTTTCTCCATTGATTGGGTGGATATGTCAAAAAATATAATGGCAGACTTCTTAGCCAATGTAGCACTAAGAAAAGATGACATCGCACTGGTAGGAGTGTCTCAAATTGAGTTCAAAACAAGACTCGATGTGCTTGAGAATATATACAATTGGAAGTATTTTAATGAGGACACTGACCTCCTGAATTTTCTTCACTATATAGACCAATATGACGCTAAACAAATTGATTTTAGTGCCTTTGTTGAAGAAGTAGACAGAGAGTAGACAATATTCAGGAAGAAGATCTTACAGCTTAGAACTAATAAAATCCCCAAAGGACTAGTAGCATTGGAGAGGGTAGATGATGGAAATGATTGGTACCTCATGAAATAAACACCAGTTAAGAAAGAAGATATTGAAGAGGTAAATTTAGGGACTAAACTGGCACCAAGAAAATTATATATTGGAAAGAAAATAAGCCCGACAGTTCGAAGAATGTTGATTTCATTACTAAGAAAATATAAACATGTTTTTGCATGGTCTTATGAAGATCTCAAAGCATATAGGGGGGACCTATTTCAACATGAAATTCCATTGAAACCAGATGCAAACCCTTTTAGGCAGAAACAAAGACCTATTAACCCTACATTGGAATCAAAGATGCAAGAGGAATTAGCCAAGCTTGGAGATGGAGGTATCATTAAACGAGATAGACATTCAACATGGGTGTCAAACCTAGTTCAGTGAGAAAGAAGAATGGAGATATCAGACTATGTGTAGATTTCATAAATTTAAATGTGGCATCCCTCAGAGATAATTACCCTCTACCTAATATGGGGGCTATACTACATAAAGTGATAGGGTGTGAGCTGTTATCAATGATGGATGGTTTCTCTGGTTATAATCAAGTTAAATTCAGGGAATTTGAGCAGTACAAGACAACTTTTACAACTCCATGGGGAACATATGTCTATGTGAGAATTCCCTTTGGTCTCACAAATGGAGGAGAAACCTTTCAAAGATCTATGGAATTAAAATTTGCAGACTTGATTAATGCTATAACGGTAGTATATCAAGATGACCTTACTGCTTACTCAAAAAGGGTTGAAGATCATGTAGAACATCTGAAAAAAATATTCATTAAATCTTTAGAATATGGCATTACTTTGAACCCTAAAAAATTTCATTTTTCTGTCACAGATGGAAAACTCTTAGGACATATTATGTCAAAGGAAGGAGTTAGAATAGATCTTGAGAGAGTTGAGGCCATAGATAAGGTTCCTATTCCTAAAATTTTCAAAGCCATCCAATCATTTTTTGGACAGATTAACTTTTTTAGGAGGTTTGTGTCTAACTTTGCTAAAATTATTAAGCCCATATAAAAAATTATAAGGAAGGGACAAAAAATAGAATGGACTCCAGAAGCATTGGAAGCCTTTGTATCCATCAAAAGGGTCATCAAAGAAGCCCCTGTCCTCAAATATTCTGACTTTACAAAACCTTTTCAAATATTTTTATTTGCTTCCTTGCACACTATAGCTGATGTTATGTTACAAAAACATGAGGATGGTCATGATCAGCCCATGTCCTTCTTTAGTAAGTCATTGCAGGGATCAGAATTAAAATACGATATAATGGAAAAACAAGCCTTTGCACTAGTAAAATCCGCAAAAGATTTTAGACCATATCTTTTTTGAGCCAAGGTGATTGCTTATGTTCCTCACATAGCTGTTAAAGACATTTTTAGCCAATCAGAAGTAATGGGGAAGAGATGCAAGTGGATTAACAAAATATAGGAGTTTAATATGGAAATACAAATTACCAAATTGGTAAGAGGCCAAGGTTTGGCAAAGTTAATGGTAGAAGCAAATATTGAAGCAAATCAAATTTTCAATATAAAAGATGAGGGAAATGTAATTGCAAGTATTGAGCATACACCTTGGTATATAGATATCATGTATTACCTTAGAAATATGAAGTGCCCTGAAGGATTTAGTGATAACTAGAGAAGAACCTTGAAACTACAAGAATCTAAATATGTATTCATAGAAGGTGATTTATTTTGGAAGAACAAGGATGGTATGTTGTTGTTATGTTTAGATGAGTCACAGGCTAAACATGTTTTAAAAGAAATGCATGAAGGGGTCTGTGGAGGCCATTATTCTGCAAAGACAACTGCACATAAGATTCTCAAGGTAGGTTATTACTAGCCAAAAGTCTTTAATGATTCTTTTTCATATGTAAGAAAGTGTGAGGCATGTCAGAAGTTTTCAGGTAAAATGAAATATCAGGGAGCTTTACCACTTAGACCTATGCAGGTTGAAGCCCCATTTCATCAATAAGGAATTTATTTTATTGGGGGGATACAAGAGAAATCAAGTGGAGGACATAGATGGATACTAGTAGCCACTGATTACTTCACCAAATGGGTACAGAAGCAATCCCAACCAACCAAGCAATGAGTAAAGTTGTGATAAATTTTTTGATGGATAACATTATTACCAGGTTTGGTATACCATTAAGATTAATTACATACAATGGGATGTGTTTCAAATCTGATGAGTTTAAAAATTTCTGTAGTATGCATGGTATTAATGTTTCTTATTCTGCTCCTTACCACCCACAAGCTAATGGTCAGGCAGAGTCCAGCAACAAAATCCTTCTAAAAATCATAAGGAGAATGCTAGGTGGAAATAAAATGGTATGGGATTCAAAATTAAAATTGGCTGTGTGGGCTGATAGGATTACTGTAAAAGAGGCAATTGGAAAATCCATATGGAACACAAGCTAGAATGCCTTTACAAAATTTATCCTTCAAGAAGACATAGAGGTTCCAGAACCAATGGAGGAGAGAATGGAACAATTGGAAGAGCTTGATAAGATGAGAAGACTAGCTCAAAACCAAAATATGAAGTTGCAAACAAAAATGAAGTATTTATTTGATAAAAAGGAAAAAGATAGAAAATTTGAAGAAAATGATCTGGTATTGATGTGGAATGTTGGGTGCCAGGAGAAAGGAAAACATGGTAAATTTGAAGCTTTGTGGTTGGGACCTTTTGTTTTTGTTGGTAAAAGAGGAGAGGATTCACATTATTTACAAAACATGAGTGGTGAAGAATAGGAGTTGCCTGTACACGAGCAATTTTTAAAGAATTTTTTCTCTTAAAGGATACAAAGGATTAAGGGTTTCCAGTGCATGGAAAAATCTTAACAAAGCTTTCAGAAATTTTTCCATGCACAGTAGTATAAGAGATAAAAGGTACAAGAATTGCTAGTACATGGACAATCCTAAGATTCCTTTATTTAAAATTTTCCATGTACAACAAAATAGGATCATTTTCATCTCCATTTGTTTTCATTTCTTTCCTTCTCATAAATCCATAAATAATTGGTCTTCTCACCCAAAGATATGGATCCTTGCAATGATCTCACAACCATTCATCCCCAGATGGAGCCACTAATGGAACTGTAAAATTTTGAAAATATCTCATAGGCCATTCATGCTCATTAGTTTTCCAAAGATTCCATACTACAAGTATAAAATTTTCTTCACATAGCCTACTTACCAAGGTCCAGGTCAATTTTTATCATATGATTACATAGAATTTATCTAACCCTAAATATTTGATATATGAAACATATCAACATAAGATAATGCAGGTCTCACCGATATTAATGCACATCTTTTTCAGTATATCGGTAAGAAATCAATTATGTCATGTCAACGAGGACATGTGTCAGGATTACACGGGTTCACAATTACTATCGAAAGGACAATGGCTATCGGCATGATGGTGTGAGGTCATATTGAGCTCATATTCATCCCACCGCTCAGAACACAAGAACATGTATCGGCCAGACTAGAACCATCGAAGTGAGGTTCCAAAAGATAGCTCGAGAGCTTGACTGGTCTTGCTGATAAAGAAAAGGAGGATTCATTCAATGAGACAATGATGTCGGGAAGAGTTTGGGGAATCTTGCTAACCTCAAATGTCATATCGACAAGATTGGGCGTCGCAACATGTATAGAGATAAAATTGTCAGAGGGACGATGCGTGTGGTCTCACCAAAGAAAATATGTATTAGTAAGATAAGCCTCAATGGGGAGATCTAAGGAATGTCACAACAAGTATTATTCCAGTGACATGACAATTACTTTGCCTCAATGATTTAAGTTGACAAAAAGAATATCTCGATGAGACAAAGAACTTTCAGAATGAAACAAAGAACTATTGGCCCGATTCGTAAAGTCATGGTGATAGGTTTGCTTTGGTGGGAGTCATGGCGATATGAAAAACTAGAAGGAAATCTATCAGGGAGACTTGAGGTCTCGGGGGAGCTACAAGATGTCTTAGCGGGTGTGTGAACGTTGAACAAAATCATCGGCCAAAGATTTAAAATGTCTTGTCGATATGCTACATGATGTGACAACGAGAATTTCAAAGAGCCAGCTTCATTCATGTCAAAACCAAGACATTAATGGCACCATGAAACATAAAAGATTTTGTGAATCTAGGAAAACTCAATTAAAAGAATTTTTTGCGGAATTAGCAGCAAAGGAGAGCAGAGGAACAAGTAGAGGATTGGGGCGTTTGTTTAGCTTGGAATTTTAGGCGAAGTACAGTAAGTTCTTCATCCCTTGAATTTTGTAAATTTCAAAGAATGGAAAGCACTAGTTCTGAGAAATCAAAAGGTAGAAAACATGGTTAAAGTAGTCAATCAAAGGGAGAAAGGCAGAAAGCTGAGATTCAGTCAGAGGGTACTGAACAAAAATTGAACCAAGATCTCATAGACCAACTACCTAGTTTTGGACCTAAAGCTAGATGCTCTGCACAACTTAGGGTATAGGTGGATAAATTAGACGATAAATGCAAATTCATAGGAGATGTTTGGACCCCAATTAGAGGCTATTAATTATTCAGCTTCCATTACTATCAAAGGAATCATTTTGAGCCAGTATATAACCCATAGAAGCTCAATTTAGGTAAACTGGTTTGCCTTAATTTTTTTGTTGATGTCGAATTGGTAAAATTTTTGGCCATTCATTATGATCCAAAACATAAGGCCATATGTGATCTATCCGGGAATCCATTGATATATTTATCAAAAAATGCAGTAAGTGAGGTTCTCAAACTAGAAGGTATGTGCAATGAGAGAATTGTAAGTGAAGAGCTCGAGAATGAATTCAGAAGGATGGACACCATTCATAGGGGTTGGAGATTACCCCTACACAGAATTACGCATGGTGGGAAACTGATTCCAATGGAGGACAATGAAGGACCACCATTTCATGTGGATCTTTTCGAGCCTTATATGAAGTACACCTATTTTTCAGTGGGAAAAGTATTAGGAATGGAAGTTCCAGAGTAGATGGAAATTGTGTCTATGTTGATTGCAACAAATATTTAATATCATAACTCTGGGCCTTTGGATTATGCCTCATATTTGTTTAAGGAACTTGATGCTGGGTTAATGGCAATAAAAAATGGAGCCTTTGTCTTGGACCTCTAGAATTATTCATTATTGATGCATTTGGTGTTATACTTTGGACATGAATTAGGGTTGTGGTGCCAGGAGCTGATAATTTCACAATTTGATAAAGAAGGAAAGCCATTGCCTATTTAGTCATGGACTGCTATTTGGGACAACAGGTTTTCTAATTCTAGTTTTGTACACTTTGAGGAATACTTTGTAAAACCCTTGTATAAATTCTATAATCATCCATGTCATTATTCCTTGTCTGACGTGATAAAAAGGTTTCTCAAACCTAGAGATTCTAATGGACCAATCAACCACAATTTAGGGGATTGGTATTGTCTAGACAACATGACCATGATTAGGGTCTATGGGTTTGAAGATGATCCATTTATCTTGTGTAGAATAGTTCCAGATAGGATTGCCTACTTAGAAGTTGTTAGACAAATGGATTTCTCCAATGTCATGAATTTAAGCTCTTTTGGAAAGCAAACTTTTATGCCTAGTACATTATGTTTTAGTGACTCTATCATGTTAGAAAAGGATGGATATAACCTGATTCTTGATAGGTTATTACAGTATAACATGAAGAGAGGGTTATTGAGAAAAATTTTTTATCCTGAAGGGTATATCCACTCTGCTAAACAAAAGATAAAATTTGGAGGATATCATCATGTTCCCTACAAGTTTTATGATATGATAAGAAACTTGGAAGTAGAAGAGGTAGAGATGGTGATTAAGTGACATAATCAAAATTTGTTGGATATGGAACTGTTGTTCTCTAGTAAAATAACATCAAAGGCTAATATGTCACAGGGTCCAACGGTAAGGTATCAAGGACAAGAACTCAGGGTTATACTTATTCTACCAAAGAAATCAATATCAAGGAAAGTGTAGATATAGATGCAAGACATGAAGAATATAGATATTTTATAGAAGATGATGAGTTTGTAATAAATTCAGAATTCAAAACATTTCTATACAAGAAAAATGGAAAGGAAATAAGAGAATTGGTTCACAATGTGACACCAAGAAATGAAAAAAAATTGTTGAATAGTTTGAGAGATGATGTAGAGAAAGAGATGACAAGTATGACCCCTGCGAAAGGGAGAGAAGTGTTGGAAAAAGTTGGCGTCATGATTTTCCCAAGATTAGACCTCAATTTTGCATTGGTCTTCGACAGTTTCCTGAAGGACAACAATACTACGCATAAGCTCAGCATAGAAAAGGTAATAGAAGTGTATACATGATTAATATATAATCCTGATGAGGATACATTGATGATTTGGGCCTTATCTCCACCTCACAAGAGGTCAGTTGTCATTGATACTGAAAAGTAATTTGGACATGTCATGACTTTAAAGGTTGCGGAAGTTGATCCAGTTGCAACTACAAAAATTGGGATTAATGTAGCCAAATTGATTAAATCCCAAATACAGACATTGATCAAAGAAAAGGAGATGTACAAAGAAAATAATGAAATAATTCTAAGAGAAAATGAGCATCTGAAGGACTTAGTGGATGTTACAATAGTGCCAACAAAGCTTCTCACCCAGGGTGAAGGTTCATCGATGAAGGACCATTGGGAGGGATCAAGTGCATACTCTCAATGGAAATATGACACACTTACAACAGTAATCAAAGCCAGTTTAGGCATTTGGTTAAATAAACTTTGGGGAAAACACTCATAGTACTTTGATGTAATAAAAGAACATAAAATGGTGGATGGCAAAATCCAAGAGAAACTCGAGGAAATGAGAAAGCAAGGTACTCCTAACAATGCAACAATTGAGGATGCTAATCATGTTATGGATAAGCATAGAGGATTCTATGAAGAGTTACAAGGGGATGTGCAAGAATTGATAGAAGCCACCGAAAATGGTTTAACTCTATTCCTTGATGATGAAGGAAAATTAAAAGAAATGGATGCATGGAAGAATGAAATTGAATTAATATTGCAAGAGATTTTAAAGATAGCCACTACGAAAGATGCAACATTCGATGAAGCATGTGAGCAGAACGAACGGATCGTGATGATGGATATCATGATTTGCAATGCATTAGGAGATGTAGATACACATGAGCACTGAGAATACACTGATCACATGTTGAGAGTTAATTTATGGCTTAATAGAGCTTAGTTAATGTTAAATCTTGTTAGTGTTTCATGCTTAAAACATTTCTGAAAGGACGCATCTTTTCAGGCGGTTGATGTATATAGATATCCATTTTTTGTAACAAAAGGGGGATAGATTTTATCAATAGAATTAGACTAGGATTGATTGCAGCAAGGATAATATTTTCAGAATGTTTGCATTCAAGAAGACTATGTTGCATATGTAAGATTTGAGGAAGATAATGGAAGATTGTTGATTTGGTGACTTCATTCTAGTATCAGTTGTTTGTTGGATTTCTGCAATTATTTGATTGTCTCCAATCTGATGTTTCTTGATTATTTAAGTTGAAATATCAATTATATGTTCAATTTATCGGTGCAAATTTGATGTATCTATGTGATTTGGTTAATTGGTTTCTTTAAAGAAGAATTAAATTCCTTTCAGTCAATTACCATAATATGGGAATTTTATTTGGATCCTTAAGAAGAATCAAGTAGTTAGGATTGATATTCTACCTCAAGTAGGTTTTGTCAATCACATTCTTGCATGTTTATACCAGTTATAAAATTATATTTGTATGCCAAACAATTAGAGATTTTCTAGATAAAAGCCACTCATCTCAAACTTTCATTTGACTCTGTTTTACCCATCAAGGCACTAGTCTCCCTTACTTTCATTACTAGGTTTTATTCATTTCATTTGACATCTGTTAACTTAACTTATCAAACTTTTCCTTCATATTTCATATACTATTTATACCAAATTTATTTGATATTGCATACACTATTTTTACCAAATTTAGATCATATCTTTCCATCGTCAACTTGCCATTGTGGATAGTTTAGTCAATCAGGAAGCATAGTTTGAAATCTGCACCATTCATATAGGTATACCCGCCTAGGTTTAGTAGAGCCTTAAGAGTAGAAGGTTCAACTATACTAGTTGGCCTTGTTAGTTGGCCACTAGCGTTGTGAGAGCTTGGCAACCTCTCGTGGTTCAAACCATGAGTTCTAAATGGTCCATATGATCTTCTCTCCTCTTAGAAATCATTATGGAAAACCATGTAAGGAATATATATAAAATAATCAAATAACTGAATTCAAACCTTTATTCTATACTTAATTATCTCTTTCAATTGAGCCTAATAGACTAGATCACCTAAGATGAAAGACTAGAAAAATTCTCTCATAAAAGGATTTATTTTCACGTAAAGAGTTTTGATATGCTAAATGATATAAGATGAGAGAGATATAATGTTAGCTCTCTAGATGTGATAGTATAACCTTGCATTCAAATATTTTTTGAAAATAGCTCATATTATGTGTTATTTATAATTTTGAGAGATGTTGGAACAACGACTATGATTTATTGGAGATATCAATGGATGGAAATGTTTGAAAAGTTTGGAACCATCAGAAACCTCCAAGTGGCACCTTGAAATTCATAGATAAAAGGAGCTTCGTGATTGAAGGAGATTGAATTATGAATATCTTCTTGCAACAAGTAGAATTTTAAGCACGGGTATTGGATGAGGAGAAGGTTTGATGGAAATATATGACGAATGAAATAAGTAGTATCAATCAAATATTATTTATTCTGAAACAAAGATTACGAAGAGAAAATTCTTAGGTAGTTTGAAATTATAGACTTACTCTACTACAAAGAAGTTTAAAATATCCTAATAAAACCTAGGATATGTAATTTATTCTACACTAATCAATTGATAAAAATATTAAAAAAAATATCTAAAATTAATAAGAGAGAAATATTGAAATGCTTTAAAGTAGCAAGAAGTTCATATCTATTTATATATTATTATTATTTTCTCAATGAAGATGATTTATTGTTTTTGACCCTTGATAGATGAAGAAAAATATAAATTTTAAGCATAAGAAAATTTAAAGTGTAGAATAATAGAGAAAAATAAAAATAAAAAATTTAAAACAATATTTACATGGAAAACTTGGTAGAATTATACCAAGAAAAAACCATGGGAAAAGATCTTTCATATTTTATTTCTCAAGAAATTCACAATTACAAAAATCTTCAAAAAGTTATAGAAAAATTGACATCAATAGAGTATAAGCAATCCAAGTTGTGAAGTCCTTGTTGAAAAACATTTCTAAGAATAGAAAGTGTGACTCATATAGCTACATGTCGAACATTTGTCTAAACTTGCTAGATATCAATGTCGACTATTCGTCACTACTAGAATAAAAATAAAATTGGCTTCATATTTCAACAATATCCCACTTGAAGTCAAGTTCCTCTCATGCAACTATATTGTCATATTGAAAGACTTGGAGTCACCGAAAAAGTATCCCTTGCTTAATTTGGGAATTTTTAATGACAAATTGGACTTGATATTTCCTTAATCTAGTGTTGTGAGGTGTTTATCACATCCACATTAGATCTTGGGCCCTTTTTAAGCTAAATTAACCTAAATTTTCCCTAATTTAATGTTGTAAAGTGTATTTATATACACCTTCACATTAAATTTAGGAGGATCATAAACCAAGTGGACCTAATCTAGTGTTGTAATGTGTTTTACACATTCACATAGGATTTAGGTTCCTTCTAAGCTAAATAGACCCAATTTTACCTTAATTTAGTGTTGTAAAGTGTATTTATTTACACTTTCACATTGGATTTTGGGACATATTCATTTATGACCTTTATATAATCATTAATAGGCCATTATCACCCCATATTATGCATCCCAAGGCATATTTTAATAAAAAACTTGACAAAATCAACATATAAGCTTAATATAAACATTCCCTCGCACTTTAGCTAGCAAAATAGCCCCTGTGGGACCTATTCACCACCTTGCACAAATGAGTCCCATCCAGGTGGGACTCATTCACCCAGGATGATGAATGAGTCCCATTTGACCTATTTTAAAGGCTTTGAGTGGGAAAATTGTTTTTTTAATTCAAATTTCTTCTATGTTGGCCTTTGGGATTAAATTAATGGTAATTTGGGTGCATTGTCTATATAAACAAGCTTTCAAATCATTATTTCATCATGCATTCATTTTATCAAGTTAATAACTCAAGATTCAATCATTCCAAGACTTTACAAGAGCATCAAGATAGCTTTCAAGGTCATTTCTAAGGCATTCAAGGGAAATATTCTTCATAAATTGTTGTAGAAATTCAAGATCTATCATCATCTCAAGAGTATAAAGCGTCAAGCATGTTAGTGAGCTAGTGTTGTGGTGTAGCATTGAAGATCCAAGACCAAGCATTGTTCTATTCCTATTGTCAAAGATCAAGATCTACATCCATCATGGCCATTTCATGTTAAATTGCAGATTTACAAGACATCATCTACAAAGCATCATTCAAGGTATCATTTTCCATGATTCATGTTCTTTGTTCCATAACAATCAACTCTCTCTCTCTCTCTCTTTGTTTGATTGTAGATCTAGGTGTGTTGAAGTCTTGAAGAACATTGAATATTAGGTTTCAAGCTTGTTGGAGTTGTCTCCCCATTTGCAAGGTCATAATCTCAACTAAAAGTTCATATGGAGCCCCGAAATCAGAGTTTTGGATCCGACAACCTAGAGAAACATATTTAGCAGACTGAGAAGAGAAAATTTAGACTGAATTTCTAGAAAATCCAATCTAGACTCATTCACCACAAGTGGTGAATGAGTCCTACTGTAGGTTTCTTTCAAATATCTTTTCATATTTGGATACCCATTTCCCCAGAACCTACTCTATGCAAAAATCCATAACTAGGATTGATTCACCTAGAATGGCGAATGAGTCCCAGTAGGTCAAAATTTTATGATTTGTAGAATTTCCAATCTCTATTCAAGTATCTACAAGTTTCTAGGTGCACACATTCTATTTTGTAACTTTTTGTTTTGTTTTACGCACTTTTCTAGGTTATTTCATCAAACTAGGGTTTTAGTGTTGCATCTTACATTTCATTATCTTTTCCAAGTCTAAACTTAGTGGTGAACCCCTCATTAGATCATTTTTAACCCCTAGGAAAGCCCTATTACAATATATCTTTCTCTTTTTTATTGAGATCTCTAGGGTTATCCTTGAATGGAATCATCTTGGAAGAGAGAATTTGCTCTATATTCTAAACCATAAGTAGTGAAAGCACCCATTTTCATCGGTTCCAAGACCAAAGCCTGTGTTGGTAATCATGAAGTAAAATACAAGCCTAAAGAATTTTTTCACCATATGAAATTCTCTCTACCAACGGGCTTCATCAAAATATCTATTGTGTTTACATTAATCTATATCCTGGCCAAATATATTTTTCCTCCTTCCACCACCTCACACATAAAGTCATATTGAATATCTATGTTTTGTTTTGGCGTGATATGTTGAGTTCCATGCTAAGTGTAAAGCACTTTGGCTATCACAATGCAACACTATCGTGTCTTGATTTACCTACAATTCACCCAAGATTCTGTGAAGATAGATTGCATCCTTGCTAGCTTGCATTGCTATCATATATTCAAATTCAGTAGTAGATAATGTCACCACTATCTATAATTGTGATACCCTGCTAATTGTAGCTCCACCTAAGGATAAAATGTAACCTATAGTGAAATTTATCTTATTTTTTTTATACCAAAATCTGTATCCACATAACCATTAAACTTAAGTCTACTTAAACTATAATAAATAACATCATAAGTCCCTTTTCAAATACTTGAAAATCCACCTCACATCCATCCAATGTATATTACCTAGATTTTCCATGTAGCGAATGACTACTCCCATTTCTTGTGCTATGTCTAGTCTGGTGCACACCATGGTAAACATGAGAGTACCAACTACTGATGAGTATCGTACATGAGACATTTGTTTCTTCTTTGCTTCTATGCTAGGGCATTATTCTAAAAAATAATGTAATATGAATAGGGAATGGAGTACTAACTGGTTGCACATTCTACACATTGAAGTATTGCAAAACCTTCTCCACATAAGCTTTATTTGATAACCATATTTTCCCATTAATTTTGTCTTTGTGTATCCTCATACAAATAATTTGATTTTCTCTAGCTAAGTCCTTCATCTCAAAATCCCTAGCAAGATGATTTTTCAAATGGATGATTTTATACATGCTTCGGCCTATTACCAACATATCATTAACAAGTAAAAGAAAAATAATAAAATTATCATCATCATACATTTTAAATAGGCACAATGATCAACCTCACATTTTCTAAAAATAAAACTCATCATGAAGGAATCAAACCATACAATAATTTTCTCAACCTACAAACAAGATTCTCCTTGTCTCTTTCCTCAAAACCTTTTGGTTGCTACATATAAATATCCTTTGAGATATCACCATGCAAGAAATCTATTTTAAAACTAACTATTCTAACTCTAAATCAAGACTAGCAAATAGAGCTAAAACAACTCTAATAGTACTTAACCATACAACAAGTGATTTTTTTTTTATCAAAATCATACCAGAATTTTGTGCCTAACCCTTGGCCACTACTTGAGCTTTAAGCCTCTCTAAATTAACATTTATATCCCTTTTCAATTTCAATACCCACTTGTTGGTCATGTGCAGGATCATCAAGGAAAAAATAGGCCCTTAAGTGGCAATAAAATTCAGAAAAATCAGAGTTAGGCAACTTGACATAAAGATTTGAATAAGTTAACTATATTATTTAAAAAATATGTAACAGTAGAATCTGTTGCAAATTGAATTTAGTTTCTAAACTACTAGGTTTATTTATATTTTTAAAAAAACTATTTGGTGAAAATTTAAAATTTCGATGTAGTAGTACTTAAATTGTACTGAAAAAATAAGAAGTAGGTGTCTATCTGACCACCCTAACCACAATAAAATGATAATATTTTTTTATAATATTTTAGATATAAGTAGAAGAGTTATGTCCCAATGTGATGCATTTTTTTTAAGTTTTCTTTTAAGTAAATAATTAATTATTATTTTTTAACTACAAATTTCAAAACTATAAAAACTCGTACATCTAACCACCTTAACTTGGTCAAAACTTCATGAAATTCAATTTTTTTTTTTTAATCCTATATTATTTGAAGCATAGAATGTGACACATGTTTCAAATTAAAAAAATGTGATACCCTTTGAAAGCTATATATTTTTTTCAATCAGCCTATCAATCAAGACTTTAGTCGTAATTCAAATAGAAAATAAATAATAATAATTCATTAAATTCAAAGTAAAGCATAATTTATATTGGTGGAAATATAAGAATCTCCTTTAAATACCCTTTTCGTTTCATCAATTTTGGGTAAAAAAAAATTCGTCAACCACATGGTCCATCATATCACTTACATATCGCCACTTTTTGGCCCATCATGATCCTGCACATACTCTATTGCCATAAGATTTTCACCCTTTAGGAAATGTTACAAGCCCCCATGTCTTGTTCTTATGAAGAGCTTTAATATCCTCTTCCATCAAAACTCTCCACTTGCTTGCACATTTAGATTCCCAATCTTCCTGATATGAACTAGGTTCACCAACATCAATTAGTAATGTATAGGAAAATTATAAGTAGGAGAGTACCTTTTAGGTGCTTTGGATACTCTAGTGGATCTCCATACAAGGGGTAATATATCACCTTGTGGCTCATTTGGTTGTTGTTCACCTTACTTATTTTCATTTGGTACATACAAATTACCATTTTGCTGTGGTGTCCTAGCAACCTTCTTGCAATACCATACTCACTAAAAAAACCGTTAAAGTCTCTTGAACAAAATTATCCTTTGTTATCTATTCTCAGGTATTTTATAGTGCTACCCTTCTAATTCTCTACTAGAACTTTAAACTTCTGAAAATAAGAAAAATCTTCAAACTTCTTCTTGAGAAGATAAATGCACGCCTTATGAGAATAATAATCAATAAATGAAACAAAATATGATGAACACCCAATAGATTTACTAGGAGCTTCCTAAGTATGTGAATGAATTAATTTTAAAACATCTTTACTTCTAGTAGTACTTCTAGAAAAAACTTGGTCTATTATGTTTTCTAAACAAACATTTTTTATAAAAATTTAAATCTTTACATTTGGCACCTAGGAGAAGATTTCTATCTAGTAGTACCTTGAGATCACATTCACTCATATGGCCTAGTCGTTGATGCTAGGTTGATACTAAGTTTTTTTCTACAATAGATGTCACTACAACTTCTCCACTACTAGTTTTCCCAACCAATCTATAGAGATTGCCTACTTTTTCTCCCTTTAGCATAGCCAACACACCATTTCTTACCTTGAGACAACTATTTTCACCATTGAATCGGTAATTTTGGTCATCAAAAACTTTAAGTGACAAAATGTTTTTCTTTGATCCTGGTACATGTCTGAGATGTTGAATAGTCACTACCATTCCATAAATCATCTTGATTCTTATGTCACCTTCACAAATAACTTCACAAGGGTCATCATTTCTCATGTAAACCATACCTCCATCACATTAATGATAAGAAGAAAACCAATATCTATGTGGATTCATGTGAAAGGAGGCACCTGAATCAAGAATCCATACATGAAGTAGGGAACCTCTTAGGTTAGTAGTTAATACCTCTCTATCTCCCAATTTTGTTTAAACTTCTATTGTGTTTGCCTCAAATTCATATGAAATAGAATTTTCTTTTCTTTCTTTAGGAAACCTATAATCCTTGTTGTCATCTCCATTTTTTCCATTATTCCAACATTTTACTTTTTTCCAGCCCTTTGATTTTGACCTATTTTTTCCATGCTCAACTTTTCCTCTTTCCTAAGTTTTTCTTGCAATTAGGGCTTCATTAGAAGAAGATCCTTGAGATTTATTTTGTTTAGAATGTTTAAAAATTACAACGGCCACCACAGCTTGAAATACCAATTTCCCACTTGGAGCTATGTTACTAATAGCCATAACCAATTGATCCCATGTTCCATGAAATGAGCACAATAAAATTGTTGTCTTATCCTCTTCAATTTTTGCCACCACTAAAGCCAACTTGCTTGTAAGTGTGTTGAAATTTTTCAGATGATCTATGACAAATGATTTCTCACACATTCTTAAATCATATAACTACTTACATAACATAATTTTATTTGATAATGAATTTATCCCATACAACGTTTTGAGCTTAGTCTATAATTTATGTGCATTTTTCTCCTCTACAACATTGAATAGTATTGAATATACTAGAGATAACTGGATGGTTACTTTGGCCATGCTATCCTTTTCATTCCAATATACCTCAATCATGGCTATAGTTTTTGAAGCTACCCCTTTGAGAGATAGGGTACATCTTGTTGAACAAGACAACTGAGAGGGGGGGTGAATCAGATTTAGCAATTTCAACCTTTAAAACTTTCACCACAAGTTAGATCAATAACCATTCACAAATATTTTACTCTATTAATATGATTAATCATTAAGTGTAGAATTAAAAAATAAAAGAAGTAGAACCATACACACAATAACACCAGATTTATGTGGAAAAGCCAATGATGGAAAAACCATGGTGAGGATTAGCTCGTGCAATATAAATAATTCCAAAACTGAGTACAAAGGATCACTATCAAAAGGCTCACTTCCAAGACACGACTTATCCAAAATAGGACTTATTATCCAATAAGTGCTCACTGCCCAAAGGGCTCATTGCCACAAAATTACAAATAATATAGAAGAGATTGTCATAAAGAGAAAAATATCTCAATGCAATAGAGATTTCTACCACAGTTTTATCACACACTTGTAGATATGATTGAATGATAGAGTACACCTTCAACTCACTACCTCTAGAAAACTAGCATTTAAACTTCACACTGATCTGCTCAAACTCGCATCACACACTATCTCACATCTATCTCACATCAATATTGTATCTATCTTGTCTTTCATAAACATCTCAACTTATATTTAGACCATCTTCAACCTTAAAACTCATCCAAGGTCGACCACACACTACTTTTATTTACAAATTTAAATTAGGTCAGCACCAAAACATTCTATCATAGAATTAGAATGAGGATGATCCAAACACATACTTAATGAGGACCTCAATAAGTCCAAACACACCTCAACATGCTTCCATGAATTTTGTAAGTAGTGTTTAACACAAGTTCAACCAACACCACTGAAAAACACATAAAATAATTAAGCACATGCAACCTTAACTCGATCCAATATTCTCAGACAAAAAAAATCACTTGAACATGACCTCATCAATTGACTCTTAGAACCACAAGTCTTGAATCTAGAATGCAAATAAATCTGGAGCAACTACATTTCTCTCGAACCTTAGCCAAACACAGTGAAATTCACAGTTCACAACTGGTGAAGATATCTCACATTGTACAATGATCCAGATCCAAATTTTGGATACAAAAACTACCAATAACCATGAATAATATGTTAGGAACTCACAATCATAGAGTAAATAAAAAGTACATCCCAGAGCACATCGTGGAGCACACACACAGAATACCTACAAACTTTCCTTATTACAATTTTCTTAATATCCTTGGCATATGTTGCCAATAACCAATTATCTTGACATAAATCACAACAATAACTAGTTGACATCAGTGACAACACCTTCATACCTGAAACAATCTCCCCCTTTTTCATTGATGGAAACACATGATGTGAAAAACCATCAAGGACAACGCAACAACTTTGAACCATCAATCTCTAGTATGCTTTCTCCTCCTTACTTTCTCACATGATACTTTCTCCCCATTTAACATCAATGGTAAAGGAAAAATATATTTTTCATTATTCTCCCTTTTGACATTAAGGACATTACCAATAATTAATATGCCCCCTTAGGAGTACACCCAATTAAATACTTAATGATAGCACATTATACTACCTACTCCCCATAAGAGGTAGCTACCAAACATCAGTCCAGAAGAAACATAGATCCATAGACCCATAGGACTAATGCATCTCCATATGCATCTATTTCAAGAAAGGAGGGACAATAATCCCTAAATTCTCTCGAAGATACTCTGAAGTATCTTTAGGAAGAGCCTTAGTAAATATGTTAGCAATCAGATCCTTTATAGGTAGATATTCAAGCTTGAATTCTTTCTCCATAACCTTCTCTCTCAAAAAGTGATACCTTATTGATATATGTTTTTTTCTTGAGTGCATCACTGGATTCTTTGAAATGTTAATTGTACTTGTATTACCACATAAAATAGAGATGTGATCATCATACATAACTCTGATATCCTTCAAAGTGTGTCTCATCCATAAAAATTGTGTACATCAGGATGTTACAACAATATACTTTGCCTCTACAATGTATAAGGAAACTAAATATTTCTTTTTACTTAACCATGATACCAATCTGCAACCAATAAGGAATGCACCACCACTTGTACTTTTTCTATCATCAACATAACTTTCCCAATCTGCATTTGTATACATAGTGTAAAATCAGTATCCCTAAGATACCATAATCCATAATCTAGAGTTCCATTTATATATACGAATATCCTCGTAATAGCCACAAGATGTGTTTCTTTAGGTTCCTCTTGAAATCTGGCCACAAGACAAATTGTATGCATGATATCTGGTCTAGTAGTAGTTCAATACAATAGTCCTCCAATCATTTATTTGTATTTTCTCTAATCAACATTAGGTGAATAATCATCTTTACCCAATTTACAGCTAGTCATCATAGGATTTCATACTAGTTTGGAACCATCCATCCAAAACTTCTTCAACATTTATTTTTCATACTTCAACTATGAAATAAAAATCCCTTTTTTGTTTGATTGATTTACAACCCAAGAAAGAAATTCATCTCACCAATCATAGACATCTCAAATTATTTTTTCATTTCTTCAGAAAACATTATGCACATTGTTTCATTTCCTCCAAAGATAATATCAGCAACATATAAAACTACTATCAAGATCTTGTCATCTTCAATTTTGAAATATAAATTTATATCTAAACTACCTTTATGGAAAAGTTGTTGAATCAAACATCTATCCAACCTTGCATACCAAGATCTAGGAGCTTGCTTGAATCCATATAAAGCCTTCTTTAATTTGTAAACCATTTATGGTTGTTCCATGTAGACTTCTTCTTCAGACTCACCATTCAGAAATGTGGACTTTACATCCATGTGATAGACTTTAAAATTCTTATGAGCAAAAAATTCCAAAAACATTATGATAGCTTCCATCCTAGCCACCGGAGAAAAATTCTCCTAAAAATATATATCTTCTACTTGTGAGTAACCCTTACACACAATCCTTGCCCTATTTCTGACCACTTCTCCATTCTCATTCAACTTATTTTTGAATACTCATTTTGATCCAATTATGTTTTTATCTGTTTGTCTAGGGACCAATTCCTAGGTTTGATTTTTCTCAATCTACATAAGTTCTTCTTCCATTGATCTCATCTAATGCTCATCTTTACATGCTTCACTTACTATCTTAGGTTCAACTATAGAAAGTAAATACTTATTTATTTCAACAACAACAAATTTGCTTCTAGTCAATACTCCTTTTCTCTTATCTCCAATGATTTGATCTTTTGAATGGTTCTTTTGCACATATTTAGGTGTCTTTAGGGACGCCAAAGAAGCTTTGAATTCTTCATTTTTATTTTCTTGTTCTTCAACAACCTCTACTTATCTGTAGTTAGGTTCATCTAATACATATCCATTAACTTCAGTTGAATTCTTCAATGCTTCATCAACCTTGAAAATATTTCTTTCTACAATCTTTCTCAACTTTTTATTGTAGCATCTCTATGCTTTTTTTCTCAGGGAGTACCCAATGAAGCTACCCTCATCACATATTGCATCAAACTTTCTTAAATTTTCTTCATCTCTTCTGATATAACATCTTCTTCCAAATACTTTGAAATACTTTACAGTAGGAATCTTTCCATACCACAATTCATAGGGAGTCTTAGTGTTAGATTTTTCTTTAACTTAGTAAACACATAAACAACAATATTAATTTCTTCTCTCCAATAAACTTCTGATAGACCTACCTCAGTGATCATCTTTTAATAGCTTCCTGAATCTTTATGTTCTTTCTTTCAACAACTCCTTTTTGCTAAGGAGTTCTCAGAGAAGACAATTTACTTTTCATCCCATGTGCTTCACAAAACATGTTAAACCTATTGGAGGTGAATTCTCCACCTCTATTAGACCTTGAGCATTTTATTTTCATATCTATTTCATTTTAAACCATAGATTTGAATGCTTTGAATTTGTCTAATGCATTAGATTTCTCTCTGAGAAAAGTAACCCATGTCATTCTACAATAATCATCAATCAAAAGCATGAAATACCTATCAACTTATAGAATTCTAATCCTTGTAGGACCACAAAGATATGTATGAATTAAATCTATTATTCTAGTAGTAGATTGTTCCTTTGACCTAAAGCTACTTCTAGCTTTCTTTTAAAATTGAAAATCCTTACAAATAGGATCAACAAGATTTGTGATTCTAGGTAAATCTCTCATAGCTTGTACTACATTGATTCTCACCATATTATCAAAATTCATATGACACATCCTCTGGTGCCACAACCAACTGTCATTAATCTAAGACATAAATCAATGTCCATCAACACCCTTAAGTTGATAAATATTTCCTTCAAACTTCTTTCCAGTAGCAATCACTATTTTGGATCCTTTCCTTATTTCACATTTCTCATCCTTGAATACAAGATTATATCCTTTTCTACACATCTGTCCAATAGTCAAGAGATTATTCCTTAAAAACTTAACATAAAAGACATCATAATTATTATGGTTGCCATCAAAACTGACCAAACCTATCCCACAAATCTTAGCACTAGCATCATCTCCAAACATAACTAAGAATCCATCATATTTTTTAAGTTTAACAAACTTACTTTTGTCACCAGTCATGTGATGTGAAAAACCGTTGTCAACAACCCATTAGTTCTTTTCCTTCATAGATCTTTTAGTATCGACAAGAGTAGATTCATTTTTATTACCAAGAACAAGCATTCATTATCATCAAAATCTCCATATAATCAAACTCTTCATTAAAAATACCAGCTACATCCTCATTCACATAATATGCTCTCTTGACCATCTTTCCTTTGTGTTCTTTGACTTCTCTATATTATTCCTCTCATCTCTTTTAGAAAATCTTGATTCATAATGACCAATTACCCCACAACTAAAGCATTTGAAAGGTAACTTACTTTGATACTTACTAGAGCCATCTTTCATTCTTCTTACAAAGTTAGCTTCCACTTCATCGAAGTTCTCACCATCCAGATCTTCAAATTTTGTCACATTAATAAATTTTTGTCTTTGATCCATTTCTCAAGCTAGGTTTTCTCATTTCAAATGATGTTAGAGTACCCAACAACTAATCCTTAGTATAGATCTTATAATATACAAATTCCTCAACAGTAGTTACCTTTTCACTATATGCATCATTGAGAGTTCCAAGAATATTCTTTACTATCCTAGATTCATCCGCCATTGCACCAAGTCCTCGCATTCCACCTACTATCTCATCCACACTTTGTACATGGGATTTAATGTTCTCATCTTTCGTCATTTGAAAGATCTCGAATTGTGCCTCCAAGTTCTACAACTTTTATTATTTAAACTTGTCATCTCCTTCATGGATATTTTCCAATGCATCCCAAACCTCTTTAGTAGTCTTTAGATTTACAAATTTAAAAAATTCAAAATGTGAAAGACTATTCTTCAGAATAAATTTTTCCTTATTATTTCATTCATGCACCTTGTTCTCATCAACAATATTTGGACCATTATTCATATCCATGTATGGAGTATTATAATCTCTCTCAACATCATATCCACAGTATTCCACATATCCTTCCATCTTTACCTTCCAAAAAGTGTAGTGGGTTCTATTGAACTTAGGACACTCAATAATTATCTTGTTCACCATCCCAAACCTTCCTTAACTGTTTAACCTCTTCTCCAAGGAACCAAACTCTGATACCAATTGTTGAACAAGACAACTAAGAGGGGGGTGAATTAGTTGTAGAGATTTTAACCTTTAAAACTTTCACTAGAAGTTAGATCAATAACCATTCACAAATCCTTTACTTTGTTAATATGATTATTCATTAAATGCAGAAGTAGAAACTAAAAGAAGTAAAATCATACACACAATAACACCAGATTTATGTGGAAAAACCAATGAGGGAAAAACCATGGTGAGAATTAGCTCACAATATAGATAATTCCAAAACTAAATAAAAAGGCTCACTTTTGAAAGGCTCATTGCCAAGATAGTTTTTATTTGTCCAGTAAGGGCTCACTGCCATAGAATTATAAAGAAGATAGAAGAGTATTTTCATAGAGAAAAATATCTCAATGCAACAGATATTTCCACCAAAATTTTCTTACACACTTGCAGACATGCTTAAATGATAGAGGACACCTTCAACTCATTGCCTCTAGAAACTCAAAACTTAAATTTCACACTGATCTACTCAAAATCACATCAAAAACTATCTTGCATCTATCTCACATCAATCTTGTATCTATATTTTCTATCATCAACATATTAACTTATATTTATAGAATCTTCAACCTTGAAACCCATCCAAGATCGGCCACACATAATTTGTATTTACAAATTTAAATTAGGTTGACATCAAATCATTCTACAGTGGAATTAAAATGAGGGCAACCTAGAAAAATACTTAATGAGGACCTAAACAAGTTCCAATACGCCTCAACACACTTCCATGAACTTTGTAAGTAGTGTTTAACACAAGTTCGGCCAACACTAGTGTAAAACACATAAAATAATTAAGCACACACAACCTTAAATTGATCCAATATTCTTGAACAACAAGTTCACCTAAATATGAACTCATCTGATTACTCTCAGAACCCTAAGTCTTAAAACTAGAATATGGAGAAACCTAAAGCAACTACATTTCTCTTGAACCTCAACCAAACAGAACAAAATTCATAATTCACAACTAGTGAAGATATCTCGCATTGTAGAACAATCTAGAGACCAAAATTCTAGATAAAAAAACTACCAACAACCATGAATAATACGTCAGGAACTCACAATCATATACATAATACAAATCACATCCCGAAGCACACACAAAATAACTACTAACCTTCTTTATTACAATTTTCTCAATATCCTTGACATATACAACCACTAACCAATTATCTTGGCATCAATGAAAATAGCAACCAGTTGACAACCACTTAAGTAGTTGACATAAATTACAACACCTTCAAACTTGTAACACATCAATCCTTCACCAATAAATCTTGAATCTTTAGCATCCATAAATGAAAATTAGAACAGTCAAACTTTTGTATCTCAAATCTGATAATTGTGCTTCATTTCATTGTTTACTTCTCAAAAAACACAACTTTTGCACAAACAACATTACTTTGATACCAACTGTAAGAAAAATAATAGTGAAAATTAATAGAGGAAAATAATAAGAACAAATTTAACATAGTATTTATGTGGAAAACCTGCTAAAATTATACTAGGAAAAAACCACGGGCAAAGATCTTTTATATTTTATTTCTCAAAAATTTATAGAAAAAATGACTTCAACAAAGTATAAGCAATCTAAGTTGCAAAGTGCTTGTTGAACAAAAATTTCCAAGAATAGAGACTGTGACTCATACAACTACATGTCGAACATTTGTCAAAACTACCAAAAATAGAGAGTGCAAAGAAAAACTAGCTAGATATCAATGTTAACTATTCATCACTACTATAATAACAATAAAATTAACCTCATATTCCAACATTATGATGGAACAAGTTAGTCATATGAATAGGAAAGGAGATGATATATCTATGAACTATGTCACACCATATGGCTTGGTATTAGTCACAAATACATCATGCAGGCTTTCCTTACTTGCATAGTTCTAGATTACATAAATATATATCTATGGGATATATTCTCTTATATCTCTTTAACTATTTTTTATAAAAAATATGTGCTTACAAATGTAGCATCGTAAATTTTCTCCCTTGATAATTTCACACTATACTTTTCCTCTCTTAAGTGCTTGGACCTAATTATGAACCTAATTTCCTAAATTATGCATTTCATGGCCCATGTTAAACATTTATTGGAAAATAAAATATACAAGATCAAAGTATGCATTTAATATCTTGCCCCCTACACTTTGGATCCCAAAAAACTGGGATTTGGACTAGGGAACCCTACACACTAGTCCCCTTAATTTGGATCCAAATTTAAATATGTTAGTGTTGGTAATTTCTTATTTGAAATTCAAATTCTAATGATCAACCAGATCAAGATTTAATTTTCAATAAATTAGAAGAATTGCATATTGCTAGCTCCAAAAGAAAGAATATTGGAAAGTCATTTGTAAAGTGTTTAGTTATTTTTATATCTTATCCATGCTCCAAACTCAAGAGAGGAACAACCAGACCATGAGATATATTTCGATCTGATGCATTACATTGCATTAAAACCTTGTCCTTTCCCATGAGATCTATATAAAGTATGGGGAAGTCAGGATGTTAGATTGATCAACTTGATCATGGTAGGATTAACCCCTTGAGATAACAACTATATAGTATATGGGTCCAAGGGTAGACTAATACATAGTATTTTGATCATTTTAATTAACAAGAAGCAAGAAGGGAATTTATTGAGAAAATTAAAGATCCTGAAATCAATCAAGGATATTCAAGCATAGATTTATCAACATTATTGCAGCATTATTTCCAATCAAGCATCATGTCAATCCTTCATCATGTTTTTATATAGGTTTTTTCATGTTCTGTGATCATTTGTTTTATGAGTACTAACACTTGTAGGTCTCCAAATTAAATTATCAAGCAACTAGGAATCCTTGAAGGTAATGAGAATTTAGCTTAAATCCATCAAGGAGATCATATCTAAGTGGTGAGTTGCAATTCAAGTTGTTATATATTTACATCATTACCATTTAGCCTCTATCCCTCAAAAGAATAAGCTCTCTTTATCATAATTTTTTCCATTATGGAGGTAGAAATACCAACATGGAGTTTAACTAAGGTAAGTTCGTATATGACATAACCATTTCTCTCCTTTTATGTATGGGTTGTAGATATGAAGAGGATTGGTTCAGAATATTGAAGGAAATTTTCTCATTTATGCATTCAATCCCTACAACTTGATAAAATACAGAAACTCCACTATCTTAGTAACAAATGAAGATCTGACAATGGGATTCAGAGGGAAGAAGCCATAGACTAGGAACTTGAGGCTTATGAAGTTAATTTTTGGTTTCATATCCCTAGTCTAGGATACCCTTGTCCACCTAGATCAAACTCAAACTTAAATCATAGGTGCATCAATATTTTCTCTGCTCACTTTAGGTCTTCAATTTTGGTTTTCAATTCCCAAATTTGTTTGTTTTCGTCTTAGAATATTTAATTTTCATAATTAGCTAGTTGCATCATTTAATTTCATAAAAAAATAATTTCCAACCCTCAAAGGAATTTAGATCCAAGGTTGATTGAGTCACATTTTAGGTTGCAAGTTAATCTCATACCCTTTCTAATCTAAATTCTATTTTTTTCTAAGTGAAAAGTAGCCAAATCCTAGTTAAATCTAGGATCAATTTTCAAACATAAAAAAAATAAGGGTCTTAATAAGTCTTGATAATAGTTTTTATAATAATGACCTAGGAGATGCTTATCAAGACAAATTTTTAGCTTCCCAACATGAGGTATCTATTATAAAATCATATGGAATAAAATGTATATTCTAAAAGAGTTCTCATAGGAGTAAAATCTTAAGTTTCAAAAGGGAAAACTATGTCATGCCATGAAATATCTTCTAGGGATTGAGTTGCATCATGTGAGATAGTATAAAGTCAAAATTCCATGTATGGTGGTTTGGGAAGTTCAAGGAGACATTTAGTGGAATTGTTTTGATATGATTGGGGTAGGATCTAGTTAGAGTTATAAGGACCATGACAATTTTTTTATGGTATCCATACATAGTGTGGAAACGAAAAAATTATCCCTTTTCCATACTTGATTTGGGAATGATTAATGATAAAATTAAATTAATGTCGTGTTGATCTAGTGTTGTAATTTTTTTAACACATTCACATTAGGTCTCGGGTCCATTTAATCTAAATAAACCTAACTTTTCCTTAATTTAGTGTTGTAAAGTGTATTCATTTACACCTTCACATTAAATTTATGACCCTTGTAAACTAAATAAAACTAATTTTTCCTTCATCTAGTGTTGGAATGTGTTTTCCCCATTCACATTGGATTTAGGGCCCTTTTAAGCTAAATAGACCTCATTTTGACTTAATTTAATGTTGTAAAGTATATTTATTTACACTTTCACATTATTTTTGGGCCCTCTTGCATTTATGACCTTTACATCATCACTAATAAGTCCCTACTACCTTATATTATGCATCATGTGGCTTATTTAAACCAAAATCCAGACAAGCTCAATAAATAAGATTAATTTCTCAATTCCCCAATATATTCTCAAGCCAAAAGGGCCTAGTGGGACCCATATGGGACCTATACACAACAAGTGGCATATGAGTCCCATTTGGCCCCTTTTTAGGGTTTTGAGTAGGAAATCGGGGTTTTAAATTCAAATTTCATGTTTGTCGACCTTTGGGATATTATACATGAGAGATTAGGTGGATTGACTTTATAAACAAGGTCTCAAACCATTATTCCACTAAGCATGTATGATATCAAGTCTAGCACTCAAGATTTAAGCATTCCAAGACTTCACAAGAGCATAAAAAGAGTTTACAAGAGAATTTCTAAAGCATTAAAGGGCATATTTCTTCATCAATTTTTGTAGCAATTCAAGATCCATCATCATGTCAATGTTATCAAGCATCAAGCATGTTGTTGAGCTAGTGTTGTGATGTTGCATTCAAGATACAAGATTAAGCAATATTCTACACTTATTTCAAGATCTAGATCTACATCCCTCATGACCACTTCATGTTATATTATTGATTTACGAGACATCATTCAAGGTATCATTGTTCATGTTTCATGTTCATGTCCTTATTTAATTATCGCATCATTTGGTTTAATTAACTAAAAGGGGTTTGACCAAGGAAACCCCCCATTTACAAAAAAATCAACAAGTTTTTCTCTCTCTACATGTGTAATTTCAGATCTAGGTGTCCTGAAGCTTGAAGATCCTTTGAAGATTAGGTTGCAAGGTTTAATAAAATCATCAAGTTGTCACAAGGTTTATATCTTCACTAAAAGTCACTTATAGGTTGCAAATTAAGGTTTCAGACCTAGAAAAAAAGTGTGGAAGGAAGAGGAGAGATAGGAGAACAAAATTAGGCCTAAACCCTCAAAAAAAGTAGAATGGAACTAATATGCCACTTGTGGCATATGAGTCCCAATACAAGAAATTTTCCAAATTTCAATTGTTTCAAATCACACACTGTCAGATTCCATTTTTGGCATAGAAACCTCGGTTTGGGACTAAATTTCCCAGATGGGCGTATGAGTCGTAATAGGAATCAAACAACAATATTTCAAGGTTTTGGATCCCTATTTGTTCAAGGATATAAACCTTTTCTCTCTCTTCCCATTTCTATTGTTTCATTATGGTGAACTTGACATGAACCTGCATTTACAAAATCTTAATTCTAATTTGGAGTGCATTATAATCCTAGATGTAGCTTGCATTGACTTCACATTAGATTTTGCATTGGTTAATTGACATCTAGGGTTTTAAAATCAAGTGCATTAGTGAAAGTGTATATCTAGGTTGCATTTTTGCATCTTGCATCATTGAATTGCATCTGAAAACTACATTTGCACTTAGCCTAGACATCATCCAAACCAAAAAGCATAAGATTTAGATAGAATTTTCTGAAAATAGTACAAAAAACATAAACTAGGACTCATATGCCCCTCTAGGAGATTTATTCCAAGCACAGGTTGTTTTTCCTACTTTCTAGGATTTCTATGTTATACATTTTTTAACATTTGAAACCTTGAAATACCCTGATTGGGACTCATATGCCCCTTTGGGCGAATTAGTCCTAGATAACCCTTGAAACTACCTTTTAGAATATTGAAAACCTTGTTTCTACACTTCTATTTTATACCATTAATTATCTGTTTCAATTGGATGAGCTTTTGTTACATGCATTGCATTAGATCTAGCCTAATTAGGTCCATTTCATGCATTTATTAATTCCAATTTTTCATTTACAACATCACTTTTAGATTATTGCATAGTGTAGACAGTAAATTATCATGTTCAAAATTTAAAAATTGCATTCTCCTTTTGCATGTTGATATATCATTGTTACATTCCAAATTTGTTAGACAATCATTGAATCATGATTTCATTGCAAAAATCTACAGTTATCATACTTCATGTTCTATTTTCAAATCTTGTTAAGTATTGTAAGAAAGTTTTTTTAAGTGTATATGAATATGAGGTCCTCTTCCCTCTCTATGTATTCATCATTTATCCCTTCCATGGGTGAGGTTAGTTTAGTGAAAGTGAATACAACCTTGGGTAATCATAAAAACCATATTCATTATATTGAATAGACCAGATAACTGAGAGGGGGGGTGAATCAGTTATCCCAAAACACTTTTCCTTTATTTAATTAATCCAAAGCAATCTTAAACCAATCAGATAATAATTAAAATAGATATAAACATGAAATAACTTAACAACACCATAATTTACATGGAAACCCAAGATGGGAAAAACCACAGAGAATGCCAATTCTCAATTATAAAGCATTGGTTAAGGTGACACTAGTTAAGGTGGTTTTTACAAGGGCTCACTACGAAAAAATGTTCACTATAGGTAAGGCGCACTACTGGTGGGATCATTTCCCGATTAATACAAAAATAACTGATTACAAAATAGACAAAACATGAACCGATGAAGTTGCATCTACATATGCATGAATTATGTTCCCGTGAAGAATATTCAGCACACCTTGCACAACCTCTACAATACAGATTGCTTCTTCTTGTCACTTGCCTTTACTTCCTTATTTATTTCTTGTTTCACAATCCTTCATACTCTTATCACTATTAACACATACCACACTTCTTGTTCAGATTCCAAAAGATATTCCACATATATGTATATATATACACCTAGAGAACAAAATAAGTCAGCCTAGCGAAACATGTCAACTTGAAGAACAACCTTGATATATTCAATAAGGCTTGGCACGCTAGCACCAGACCCAAAAGATAGGTCACAGATAAATATCTTCTTACCACATTACACTAGGACCCATAAATAGGTCATACATAAGATAAGTTCATCACTTAGCATAATTACCAAAATGAGATATATTCTAGATTCGATAGGAATGCCACAACCAAGACCAAATCTTGATCAACATAATTGATAGGAATGCCACAACCAAGACTAGATCTTGATCAACATCAATCTTAGTGCCAACTGGAGGAATGAATTAGACATACCAAAACTCGCATCATTCTACATGAATGTCTGGATAGCAAGGATACTCAGAATAACCTTTAGGCACAACAGAGAACATCAAAAAGATTCGTCTTCATTATTTTGTATTAACTATCTTCTAGAGATGTCCCAAAAAGAATAGTTTCCATATTTGGCTCGAGGATAACATCCACACTACACAAAATTATAGGATATATCATTTATGTATATCATCTAGAGCACAACCTTCCAGATCCTAGGTTTTGACATCAATGACAATAATGCCACATCAACAACTTCTCAACAATCCCCCCCTTTTGAATTGATGGAAAAACAACAAAAAAACTGAGAAACAAAAAAAAAATGCAAAAAATCCAAGCTTTCCCCCTTTTTCAAGCAATCCAATACCTCTTTTTGTTTTTTTTTTCTCTTTATTTTCTCCCCCTTTCTTCCATCAAAGGAAAAGGGCGAAATAAGAACATTCATAAAATCAAGTAAAAATAACACTTTTCACACAAAAGATCTTCTTATACCTTTCTCTCACAATTGGAAGAATCTTCTTCCAAGCTTGCACTGTAGAAACCATTCTAGCACAGACATTCTCTTGTAGAACCAACATACCAAATGAAGATGACCAGTTCAAAGAAAAGCACTTTTGTTCACAATCCTCTACATCAGAAAGTATCCTAGAGAGATGATCCAACTGAACCTCAACGATTTCTTTGACCAACCAAAAAGTTGTAACCAAATCTTTCCTTTGTCTCTGAGTAGAAAATAACTCATCTTGAAACTCACCAACTCTTATTCTTTGTTTTCAATCTTTATATTTGAAGAAGTCAAAGCACTTCCCAATCATTCAATTAAGCTTCAATAGCTTGAATTATGCTTCTAAAATTATCAACAACCACAGGCCACTGGAGATAGTCTTTGGAATTCTCTTTTCTCACCAATGTATTTGGATAACTTTTGTGTACATGTGACACACCTTCTTTCAATCATAGCTTGGTATTTATCTCCTTTAGATCCTTCTCGCAACAATATTTCTTCAAAAACTTCTACTAGATCATCTGGTAACGAGTTAGAAACAACATAAAGAATAATACCCTTTTTGAGAAAATAATCAACCAAGGCATATTAAATTCTAGGCCTACCAACCAGAGAGTGGGAATTCCATATTTAACCAATATTTTTCATATCGCCCTCATCTAATACTAAACAAACTTCATCTATATTACACACAGAATCTTCTTCCTTCTCCTTCTCTTCTAAGATAGTGATGATATCTTTTGAGTTAATTTTCCTCCTTTTAGGTTCTCGAGGGGAACCACCATTGACAAACTCTAACTCCCTCTTACCAGAGAAGGAACCCTCCTCAAACTATCTAATAGGAATAATACTAGACACTATCACATCAGAGCACAGATCCATCTGTAAGGATGAGAAATAAACTTTGCATGCATTTGATTTATCTTCCATACATTCAAAATATCTGTAAAATTTCTTTGCAACAGGGATGTCAGACTTCCACTTAACCTTTTCATTTGATGATAACAAATTTAGAAAGTAGAACACTAAACACATGAGAAAGACCCTAACTCAAAGGGATAACTCTCAACCATAGACATTCTAACATTCTAAATTGGGTTTTCCAATATCAGACTACACAGGTCAAACTATTGATTTTCCTTCACCATCTTATATGCAACATACACAACAATAGAAAATGTAGAACCTTGACAATTTCAGAAATAGATTTGGTATGAGATACCATAAGAAACATACCTTGTTGTAGGATCAAAAATGGTATTTATCACTAGAGCTTGTGGGTCTTTGTCAATACGAGTAAGTTCGTATCTTTTCCGATACCAGTTGTTCCTCCACATCTTTGTATTTTACAATTTTCTTCCTAGGGCGGTCACCAATTCTACACAATCTAGTAATAGCTTCAATGGCCTCCTTAATGATCAAACAAGATTTGTTCAAAATGATTTTGCTATCCTTGAAATGACTCAATAGGAACAAGATAGATTCTTTTTCAGAAAACCAAGGGAATTCTCCCAATAACTCCATACCTAGGGTACATACATTCTATAATTCATCAGCCTTCAACCCTAGCTCCATTGCCTTTATCTTTCGATGATCAAATTCATCCAACTCTACTCCGTTTAGGTTTATCAGAATACCACCATTGGATTCATTTCTAGTCAACATGGATTCTATCATCGCACTTAACTTCTTCAATCCTCTTATCGCTCAGTGAGAAAACTCTTCTCTTTCTTGCAAACTATGAGAAATGATTTGAAACTCCATCTTTTATCCTTAATTGCTCATGTTGACTTCACGGCCAAAACATTCATTGATGATGCCATCAATTATACTTTGCTTTTC
This sequence comes from Sequoiadendron giganteum, assembly GCA_007115665.2. Classification (NCBI taxonomy): domain Eukaryota; kingdom Viridiplantae; phylum Streptophyta; class Pinopsida; order Cupressales; family Cupressaceae; genus Sequoiadendron; species Sequoiadendron giganteum. Next base: position 642,158,921 of record CM021105.1, on the reverse strand, counting down.
AATCAATTAGATTAAGCTTCAACATATGTCACCAATCGGATCTAGCATAGTCATGCCAAAAAAAAATACCAATATTATTTCAGAGAGGGGGAAGCGTCAAGATATGCATTTCAAAATCCCCCTTGAGCCAAGGTAGTTGGCTCAATTTCCAGAAGAGCTTGTACGAGGATTCGGTACCACATAAGAGCTCTCCACACTTTTTTCCTTTTTCTTCCAAACCATGATGGTCTTCTTCTTAGATTCATCTGATTTTGTAACCTCCTTTTTTTCAGTATTTTCTAGAGCAACATATCTGCATGTGTTAGCATAATTTCTAGATTGATTACACTTATAACATCTTTTCCCTGACCTATCTAAGTGAATCCTAGTTCTGCACTGATTAGCTTTGTGACTATAACCATGGCATAAGTATCAATAACCATGAAATGGATTATTCATTCCATTCCTTCTAGCCAAATTAGATAATTGACTTCTATAATGACTTGCTTTATGACTGAACTTGTGACAGTTAAAGCATTGAATACTCGGTTCCTTCCTGCTTCTACAATCTACAACCTTATGTCCAAAATTTTTGCATAGAAAATAATGACCATTAAATGATAAGTACCTTTGAGCATTTGGTTGCCTCACTAGAGGTATTTTGGTAGATGTTTTAGAGTTCCATACCTTGCTTGTTACAATCGATCTTTCTTCAGCTTCAACTGCATTGTCTTTACCCTTAGTATTCTGATTCAAGATTTCCCTCGAGAAGCCAATTCCTCCCTTATCCTTGTGACATTTTCGTAGGTGAAAAATTTGATCCATGATTATGCCACTTCCACAAACTCTTTCTTTTGATTTTAGCCTTCTTAACTCTTGTTCCAACTTCTCATTTTCTTTTGATTTTTGTTTGATGGTATCCTTGATATTTTCTTCAGTCTTCTTCGATTCTTCCAGTTTTGGTTTTATGGTATCCTTGATATTTTCTTTAATATTCTTCCATTCTTCCATTTTCTTTTTGATACCAGAAGATCACAACAATAAGAGCCATGAGAATCTTAGTTGCCTCTCTTCCACTAAGGAAAACATTATTGAACAAGAGAATTTTATCATTAATGAAAAATACAATCCAACCATTGATAACTCCCCTACTTGCGATGAAGCCATTTTAGAAGAAACAACCTTTGAATGTCATGAACATCTAGCTTGTAGTTCTCCTAAAATCTCTCCTCCTAAGGAGGATATCACGGTGCAGTAAAATAATAACGTTGACAATAGTGATATAGTCTCCTTAGATGAAGATTATGAAGTGATATTAGACTCTCTATCACTAAGGGACGTAAATATTATTCAACCTCGATTCATCCTTTACCCACCTTCCCACAAACCTCAAACCCCAACTTATCCTTTACCCATCTAAGAATAATATTTTGTAGAAGCTGAGTTATAATACCATTTCTCATACATACGACACTAGAAACAATCTACAACCAAGAAAGAAAACTTCAACATCCCTCCCATTTCCTAATCCTATCTTGTCTTGTCCTCCTCATTTTCCTACAAGAAGTGGAAAGGAGTATGATCTTCTTGAACAACTTTAGAACACTCCTCCTAATATATCATTATGGGACCTTATTCAAGCCTCCCCTCATTATCATAGAATGATTCAAAGTGCTTTACAACAAGTTCCTATCCCTTATAATGCACAACCAAATGACATAACAACCACAAATCAAGGAATAAATGCTAACATTGTTTTCCACCATAGTGAGCTCTCTCCTTTGGATGTGCAAAAAAAAATGACGCTTTCATGATAATAGTGTTGGAAGATGGTCAACACTCCCCTGGGGATTCATGACATGGACTAACCACATCTCATGGATCCGTTAACTTTGGTAGTTGTATCAAGCATTAAAAGGTTGATCTTTTGGTGCAACGACAATTGTGGGGCCAATAATTGGTATCAAAGCCAAAGGTGTTAGGTTTGAATCCCCTCGAGTAACACTAAGGGGGAGTTTTTTGGCAGATGGTCAATTCTCTCCTTGGTATTTGTGACATGGACTAACTGCCTCTCGTAGATTCGTTAACTCTAGCAGTTGTATCGAGCATTAAAAGGTCAATCTTTTGGTGCAACAAAAACTATGGGGCCAAAAAATAGCTTCCATTGATGGGCGTGGAATAAAAATAATCGTCATTCCCTTAATGTGTGTAGTGTATCCCTTTTGGATAAGCTTGGCATGGATAAATAAAAAAATCAACTTGACTCTTTATCTATTAAGGGATTTGACAATGTAGAGAAACAACCGCTTGGTGTGATAAATTTACCTATTATAGCTAGAAAGGCCACATTAGAAATGTTGATCCATGTTATGCCTAACAATATTTTATACAAAATTCAAGATCTTAGGAAGGCCATGGATTCATGCAATGAATGGGGTTCCATCTACTCTTCATCTTTTAGTGAAGTATATCTACAATAAAAAAGTGTACACACTTGAAGACGACCCTAAACCAAAAAATTGTTTAAACATTGAGAAAGGCAAGGAGAATCCTTTGAAAAAATTAACACCAACTACACAAGTGGAACCCATGCAACAAAAAGACAAAGAAAAACATATTGAGGAAGTCACAAAGATATTAGAAGATAATTTGGGTTCCTTATCTTTCACATCATTCATGGGTGAATACAAGATCATGAACAAAGACTCTAAAAAGGAAAAAGAAAAAGTAGCTCGGTAATGCCAACACAAAATTCGAGAGACCCTTTGAAATAATCTACCACAACCACTCTAGAACAAAAGACAAAAAATTACATAACAAAATTTGATGAAGTTGATTACGAACAACCACTGACTCCAAAAGAGATGAAAAATCTTTATGGAAAAGGTGATTAAAAGATTAAACAACTTGGTTAGAGTGCAAAAGGATGTGGTGCTAGAGAACAAGGTATTTGTGTCCCTATAGAGCCTCACACATAAGAAAAGACTAGTATTCTTAGTTATTATCCCTCAAAATATGTAAAAAATCCTTCACTTAATATCAAAACTATTAAAAAATATTCCTCTAAGCCAAATTTAACATTAGTTTGCATCCTAAACAGATATCTACACTAGTGGTCTTGGTTTTTTTCCTTTGAAAGAAATGAAAGAAACATACAAATCTTCGCTTAACATAAATGTCATCCCAAAAAACACTAATGATTCAGATTCATTAGATTTTACACCCTCCTATAAAAGAGAGAACAAAATCTCACAATCTAAAGAGCCTTGTGTAAGTATGACATATTATACTACACAAGAGATATTGTTGTCACAAATTAAAGGAACATCCTGTACTATTGATCAAGACAGTATCTTGTCAAGACTCCTCCAAGATCACTTGATATGTCTCCCTCTAAGAACATGAAATAAATTTTACTACAAGAGTTCATTTTTTACATATCACAAAGTTCATGGTCATGCTACTAATGAATGGAAGGATTTGAGTATGAAAATTCAGCATCTTACAGACTATGGTTCTCTTCCTTCTTTTGAAACACCCAACTCCTCTAATTGATACTAAATTTTAAATCATTTTGGCTCATCCTTGTCTTGCACTAAGTGGGGGCAAGGGGCTAGGTAGCCTTGTCCTCGTATGTCACTTGGGTATGTGTAGGATCATGATGGGCCAAAAAGTGGCGATATGTAAGTGATATGATGGCCCATGTGTCTGATGACTTTTTTTTACCCAAAATTGATGAAACAAAAAGGGTTTTAAAAGGATATTCTCAGCTTTCCACCAATATAAATTATGCTTTACTTTGAATTTAATAAATAATTATTATTCATTTTCTATTTGAATTATGACTAATGTCCTGATTGATAGGATGATTTAAAAACATCTGTAGGTTTCAAATGGTATCACATTTTTTGAATTTGAAATATGCGTCACATTCTATGCTTCACATAATCTAGGATTAAAAAATAAAATAAAATTCATGAATTTTTCACCAAGTTAAGGTGGTCAAACATATGAGTTTTTGTATTTTTTAAAAGTTGCAATAAAAAATTTATAATTAATTATTTACTTGGAAAAAAATTACAAAAAAATATGCATCACATCGGGACATGAGTTCTTTACTTATATCTAAAATTTAATATAAAAAATATTCATTTTATTGTGGTTAGGGTGGTCAAAGAGATACCTACTTCTTATTTTTTCCCTCAAATTTAAGTACTACTGCATTGAAATTTCAAATTTTCACCAAATATTTTAAAATAAAATAAATAAACCTACTAGTTTAGAAACTAAAATCAATTTGCTACAAATTCTATTTTTATATATTTTTGAAATAATATAGATAACTTATTCAAATTTTTACGTCAAGTTGCCTAACTCTGATTTTTTGAATTTTCATTGCCACTTAAGGGCTTGTTTTTTCCATGATGATCCTACACATACCCACTTGTCATTGTATCTTTTGGTTATTTGACCACCTTTCATGTGCATATAAGATCAAGCTTGGGGTGTGGATGACATGCCTTAAGTGGGCTCACTTGTGATGTATTGAATTATACATTTTGGGGGAAACCCCTCCCCCATTCATGACATAGCTTATTGGAAACATATGACTAGGCATAGGGCTTTCCAAATAAGCTCTCAAGTATTCTTCTACTTTAAAGTAATTTCTCATAGCAATGTTTTTAGCAACCACTTTAAAATGGGTGCATACATCGACACTCATGTTTTACTGCATGGTTTTCTTTATTCTTGGGATGCGTCCTTTTCTTGGTGTTGTCATTGGGCTTAATATCCTCCAAGAGTGTGATATTTCTTTGAGTTGTCCTCTCTTGGAGAAATTAAGAAAAATGTTCCCTAAGAAGATACCTTACATGAGCTAATAAAAATCCCTTTGAATGTACCTTACACTATTATGCATTTACAACAATTGTTATATGGCCACCTTGCATAATACACTTTACTTGCCTATGGAGCCATATTATTTGTTCATGAGTTTCAAGCATATAGAGTTTTTCTTGCCTCATGAAGCTTGAAGTTCATTATTATTTGGCGCATTCTCAAATTTATCAATAGTTATAGCTTTGGTATGGTTAACGTATTATGAGAAACCTAAACGTGGGCATGAATTTCTCACTAAGCCGCCATTTGGATACTCACCCAGTGGACAACCTGAAGTTTTGTTGCCTTAGAGTTAGCATGCATGTCTTTGGAAAAACAACTTAGATATGATCCACATCGCATTAGACAAATGATTGAGGTTTGATCCACCTATTTGTATTTTTGCTTGTTTTTATTTTTCCTTTATTTTATTGACATTGCATATTTCAATATCTTGTCTTGTTGTTGTATATTATACACCTTGTGTGTTTCCTTTTGTGCTTATGTTGCTTTGATGTGGGATCTTTTATCCTAGGGGCTTGACCACCCCCTTGATCTTCTTTATCCTGGACCATCTGCATCGATACACTCGGACCCCTCTTGAATATCTACTTTAGTGTGAGTTTGAAGGAAGTTCATCCTCTCACTAAATTGGGGGCTAAATGTGGCAAGGAAAAATTATCTCTTTTCCTTACTTGATTTGCAAATGATTAATGATAAAATCAACTTAATATCACCTTGATCTAGTGTTGTAATGTGTTTAACACATTCATATTAGGTCTTGGGCCCTTTCAAAGCTAAATAAACCGAACTTTTCTTTAATTTAGTGTTGTAAAGTGTATAATTAATTTACACCTTCACATTAAATTTAGGACCCTTATAAACTAAATGGACCTAATGTCACCTTGATCTACTGTTGTAATGTGTTTTCCACATTTGCACTAGATTTAGGGCCCTTTTAAGCTAAATAGAACTAATTTCACCTTAATTTAATGTTGTAAAGTATATCTATTTAAAATTTCACATTACGTTTTGGTACCTCTTGCATTTATGACCCTTACATCATCATTAATAGGTCCCTAAGACCCTATATTATGCATCTTGAGGCTTATTTAAACCAAAATCTTGATAAGATCGACAAATAAGCTTAATTTGTCAACTCCTCGACATTTTCTCAAGTTAAAAGGCCTTGGTGGGATCCATACGCCACCTTGGGCATGTGAGTCCCATCTAGATGGGAACTATATGCCACAAGTGGCATATGAGTCCCATTTGGCCCCATTTTAGGGTTTTAAGCAGGAAATCAGGGTTTTAAATTCAAATTTCATGTATATCGACCTCTGGGATCTAATACATGAGATATTAGGTGGATTTCCTATATAAGAAAAGGTCTCAAATCATTATTTCACTAATCATTCATGATATCAAGTCTAGCATTCAAGAGGTAAGCACTCCAAGACTTCACAAGAGCATCAAGAGAGTTTACAAGAGCATTTCTAAGGCATTCAAGGGTAGATTTCTTCATCAATTGTTGTAGAAATTCAAGATCCATCATCATTTCAAGGTTATCAAGCATCAAGTGTATTTTTGAGCTAGTGTTGTGATGTTGCATTCAAGATACAAGATTAAGCATTATTCTACACTTATTTTGAGATCTAAATCTACATCCCTCATGGCCACTTCATGTTAGATTGTTGAGTGACAAGACATCATTCAAGGTATCATTGTTCATGTTTCATGTTCATGTCCTTATTTCATTATCTGATCATTTGGTTTGATTACCTAAAAGAAGTTTGACCAAGGAAAACCCACATTTACTAACAAATCAGCAAGTTTTTCTCTCTCTACATGTGTAATTTTAGATCTTGGTGTCTTGAAGATTGAAGATCCTTTGAATATTAGGTTGCAAGGTTGAATAAAGTCATCAAGTTGTCACAAGGTTGGTATCTTCACTAAAAGTCACCTACAAGTTGCAAATCAGGGTTTCAGACCCAAAAACAAAGTGTGGAAGGAAGAGGAGAGATAGGAGAGCAGAATCAGGCCTTAACCCTCTAAAAATTAGAGTGGGATTAATATGCCACTTGTGTTGTATGAGTCCCAATACAACACATTTTCTAGATTTCAGTTGTTTCAGATCACACACTGTCAGATTCCAGTGTTGGCACAAAAACCTAGTCTGGGACTAAATTGCCTAGATAGGCGTATGAGTCCCAGTGGGCATCAAACAAAAATATTTTACGGTTTCAGAGCTTGCTTTGACCTCACTCTTCTTCCAAGTGCACCTTTGTTCATTCTCAGTCCTTTGTTCTACATTTTTGTTTCATTCCTAGGTCATTTAGTTAGATTTTGCATAGTACTTTGCATGCCATTTACATTTCTTATCTTTCGAAGCCCTAGCTTTATGGTGAACCCTCTTTTTGTCATCAATCGTACATTTAATTAATATGAATTAAAAAAATGATACATAAATCGTAGAGTTTAGAAGCATAATTAATATAAATTTTTTGATTAATGTAAATTAAGAAACTATAAAACCTAAGAGAGAATACTTATAATATAATTGAAACAAAATTATGGATTACCTATACATTTAGAAATAGATTAAAAATTAGAGGCATGTGATGAATGAATACTAATCTTTCTCAATACTAGGACTAGGTTGCATATGAGATTTGGGATATGGAACCATTTCTTCGGTGTTCTTTTGTTATTATAGATTTTCAACTTAGATTTAAAACATGTTTGTGACTATGGGAAACTACATATGTGAAAGAGTGGTGTTAAGGTGAACATTTAGGGGGATACTATATATAAAGGGAAGATGATTCAACTTCATTGATGACAATTAGGATAAATATTAATTTGATAAAAATGAAATAGATATAAATTAAGAGTAGTTTGTTTTTTATTATATAAGAAACATTGACAAGGTGTTGTACCCTTTACACGTCAATCCCAAAGCGCCAAAAAGGAACTTAACTATTTTTAACATCAAAAAAGACTTTCAGTAACAACAAAAAAAAGACACAGACACAACCAAGTAACAAAAGAGACACAACACAACACAGACCCAACAACTAATTGTCCACACTCTCCCATTTTTGGACCAAAAGGTTTAACACATCATTCTTGATCCAGTTGGGGCCTTCAGTTGAGGTGTTCTTGTCCATTTCCTCCTTGACAACATCTGAGAGAGTGATAACCGACTTGTGAATCATTTTGATAGTGAAATGAGCTAGGCAATTGAATTTATGATTTAGCTTAGAAACTCACTCCTATAGCACACCGAGCTCATCCACCTTGCCTTCCTTGATTTGGATCTCTGCATCAGCACTAGCCTATCATCCAAATTAAGAGTGGGATGTTGATTTGATTAGTATATTGTATTTAATGTAAATCTAGATTTAGTGTTGATCTAATTTAAATTGATCCTTATGAAGTGTGTGTTTAAGATATTATATTCCATAATTAGACTATCTTAGAATGATCCCCTTAAATAAATAACCCTAGAATCACAATTCAATTTTTTGGTGCACATACTAATTGGTAACTATTAAATATCATGATTACCAGCTTGAATATGATTAACATTTAAATTTAAAGTGTTGGTATTATTCCCTTATCCTATATCATGTATTGGGATATGTGACAAGCAATTATAGATAATGTAATCTTTAATTATGTTTGTTATGATTCCTTAATTACGTTTTTGGTATACTAACTCAACCTCATTAGGATTAAAGTGATAAATTATCTGATGATGTTTGTATATAGGAGGTAGTAAGTTATAATTAATTGTCATATTGTATAATTAGTTATTGTTGAATACTATTAGAGGTAGTCCCTCAAAGTGGCTTACTTTTAGAGGTCTCCCCCTCAAAATAACCTATTATTATTAGTTTATTGTACCATATTTCATGTTAGATATTAGAGCATGATGTGGGAATCTAAAAGACAAGAAACAAGGTAGTTTTTTTTTCATTTAGGAGGTTAGATTATGGAGAACATGTCTCGCTTAATTTGGTGTCTTTTTCCCTAAAATTCAAAGGGCTAATCAAGGACATACAAAAACTACTATAATTTAAATTTGAGGTCATGTGAAGCTAATTAAAAAGACTTGTTGTGAAATTCGGGTTTGAAATAAATTCACTATCAAGAGTATAAGAAAAAAGGTTACAAAAACAAATAAAAAAGATTTTTTTTTTAATCAAGGGATTTCGAAACTTGAATAATTTACAAGAACAAATTATCTTAATTTGATTCCTTTAAATAAATTATTATAAAGAATATCTTTGTAACATCAATTTGACATCACAAGAGGCAAAGGTAAAAATTCCTAGGCAACAAAAAAAATAATAAATAATTTAACAGAATAATTTTACAAATCAGTTGAATAATTTACAAGAACAAATTATCTTAATTTGATTCCTTTAAATAAATTATTATAAAGAATATCTTTGTAACATCAATTTGATATCACAAGAG